>CAWZYM010000392.1:535000-837500 GCA_963966185.1 Rhabditoides inermis | reverse complement strand
CTGCATGGGTGTGGAGTGTCGTAAGTTGGTACTTAAAGGTAAAAAAACTCAAACACTCCGCACGCAATTAGGCCTATAAGGCTCCTGCATGGGTGTGGAGTGTCGTAAGTTGGTAAAAGTACAAATATGAAACATTCCGCACGCACGCCTATATGGTTTCTGCATGGGTTCGGAACGTTATAGGGAGAAAGAGAGAGAGAGAGAGAGAGAGAGAGAGAGAGAGAGAGAGAGAGTCGTCTGTGGGGGTGTACATTCAGGCCCGGCGCAAGCTGAGAAGGATCTAGTGCGTCACGCCGCCGCCTCGAACCTGCCTGCCCCGGAAGACCTCCTGTCCCAGCCCCTCGTCAACGGTCTGTTCACTTTACATATCGAAATTGTCACATTCCTATTTCCAATACCATGTTATATTGAATTGTGTTGATGCGAGAGAGTAGTTTGAGAAGCGTAGCATAATTATTGTTTAATAAAGATGCAGTCTGGGACACATCGGATTGCGAGAGAGAGAGAGAGAGAGAGAGAGAGAGAGAGGGGGAGGGAGAGAGAGAGAGAGGGAGGGAGAGAAGGAGAGAGGGAGAGAGGGAGAGAGGGAGAGAGGGAGAGAGTTCAAGCAAATTCTATGCTCCTACGAATGGACACTATGGCGGTGAGTAATAGGCTACGCCTCTTCATGCCACGCCCCTTTTAGAGTATGCCACGCCCCTTTTAGAGTATTTCCAATACAATGTTATATTGAATTGTGTTGATGCGAGCGAGTAGTTTGAGAAGCGTAGCATAGTTATTGTTTAAAAAAGATGCAGTTTGGGACACATCAGATTGCGAGAGAGAGAGAGAGAGAGCTCTCTCTCTCTCTCGCAATCTGATGTGTCCCAAACTGCATCTTTTTTAAACAATAACTATGCTACGCTTCTCAAACTACTCGCTCGCATCAACACAATTCAATATAACATTGTATTGGAAATACTCTAAAAGGGGCGTGGCATACTCTAAAAGGGGCGTGGCATGAAGAGGCGTAGCCTATTACTCACCGCCATAGTGTCCATTCGTAGGAGCATAGAATTTGCTTGAACTCTCTCCCTCTCTCCCTCTCTCCCTCTCTCCCTCTCTCCCTCTCTCCCTCCCCTCTCTCTCTCTCTCCCTCCCCCTCTCTCTCTCTCTTCTGGGATTTCATCGAGCCAACCGGCCATGTTGATCTCCCATCTGGGGCAAAGCTGTTGATGACCAAATGTGGTCCTATAGTTTGTGGAAAGAGGGCTGATTAAGACCGGCCTTTCTTCTTAAATCTCTATTCTAAACAACTGTAACCCGTATTATTCACTGCATCTCACGTAAGCTAAGTGGGGGTGGCAGACTCACCGAGCAAACAAGAATACATGAAAAAATTCTTGCTTCTGCTTCTGCTTTAACATGCTTCAATATTATGCGGATCTTGAAACGAGAGCCGCGGGGGAGGATGGCTGTACCAGCCAGATGAGATGCTAAAATAACGCATCGGTATCACACGCTCTTCCCACAACAGTGAATAAATCGTTGTTCTCTTGATATTGTATTATGATGTTACCGCTCGATTGTATATGTATGATGTTGACTACACCAAGACACAATCACCACCGCCGCAAGAGACTACAAGAGCAACAACCGTCCCGCACGCACCGCGCCCTGTCAGAAGTTGATGCCCAGAGGAACCTGTTTACCGAGAGTCACTGTTTTGACTATCTCCCTGTGTCTTCACCTAGAATGCTGAAGACGTCCCGTTCTCGCACATCTTCTCGTCGGCCGGGAGTGTTGCCGCGTTGAATCGGCAATGCGCGCCCCCTAGCCCCGCCCTCTCTAATCCGCCCACGCACGCCAGTTCCCCTCCTTGGTGCAACCACGGATGGCGGTTCTCTCTTTGCTGCTTTGCCAATAGGCAATATTCTTCCTGTTTGTAATACATTCCTTGATACCTATGTGTTACGTTTGAATGGGAAAGGGATGATGTTCGGGGTTGTTTATTGTTGTTGTTTGTGTGACTAATCGGTAGTCACACCGGTGTCGCCCACTTGAGGTCAATGTACCTATCGGGCTTTCTCCTCCTCTAATCCCTTGGCGCTATAACCACTGAACCACCCGCCACTAACTGATAGAGGGACACTGGCTATGAAGTAATAAGCCAGCGCCACACTCATATCTTTCTTTGTAATTCGCAATCATCTTTAGTGCCTTTTCTGGTCTGGTATTTCCATATTTTGGGTTGTAACTCTCCCCCAATGTATGCAAGTGATAGATTGCTTTCGAATACTCAAGTGTCTCGCATTGGATTTGTCCAATCAACGCATTCCATTCAGATTTTGGTATTCCAAGGGCTTTCATAGCACTATCATTGTCTTTGAGAGAGAAGAGAGAGAAAGAGAGAGAGAAGAGAGAGAAGAGAGAAAAGAAAGAGAAGAGAGAGAAGAGAGAGAAAGAGAAAAGAGAAGAGAGAAAAGAGAAGAGAGAGATAGCATCTGTCCACAGGCTGCCTCTGGACGTGTCTCTGTTCGACGCTGTTGTGGAGTCTGCAGTGGAGGAGGAGGCTAAGCCAGAGCCGTGCATCTACGAGGTCTGTCTTCTCTCCCATCCCCACCCATGCTCCTCTTAGATCACTGCCGAGCGCATTGGCCTCGCTCCTTCTGAGCTCGTCTTCCTCGATGACCTGGACAAGAACTGCGAGACGGCGCGCGCCCTCGGATGGCACGCCATCCAGGCACGTCTCCCTCTACCCCTCTCTCGACGTCCCTCCCTCTCTTTAGGTGTCTGCTCGGCCGCAGGAGGCTCTCGACCAGCTCTCCAAGCTCATAGGAATTCCTCTCTAGGAACCATCTCATCTATCATCTATGCCCATGTCACGTCACTTGCACAGATACTCTTTCAACATATCATATAAACTATTTTTCTTACATTCGAATATAATCTTGCAGCATTTCACAATCATCAGCAAAGAAATCGCAGCGATAAACGAAACACAAAGGCACACTGGGAACTGACTAATGTACGACTACGGAATGGAAAGGGGGAGTGGTGTAGAGTCTACCAGGCAGAGTCGCGGACCACATGGTCGATGCAGAGGGAAACAGTGTCGCGCACGTCGGGGGACACACACATGTCGTCCATCTCACGACACGAGAAGAACTCCTCCAGCACGTCAAACGCCTTGATCGTTATCTGCAAACACCTACTATATAAGAACATAATCAAATCGAATCGAATCAAATGTTATCCAGAATAACATATTTTAAGACAAGCGAAAGATGTGCAACTCACGTCAATGTTGTTGCTCATCTGTAAGAACTCAATCTTGTCGAGTCCTCCATGCGCCTCGATCTGTTCGGCGACATGGTTGATGCCGGTGAGAGAGGCGGCTTCCTCGCCCCTTTCCAGCAGACGAGCCAGCATGTCCAGCACCACCAGAACTAGCTCCGCCTCCACTACTGTCAGCAGATCCGACAGAGGACCCACCACGCCCGACGATATCAGCGACTCCTAGGAGACGCGTGAGTGACTGTGAGGAGGAGGGAGGACTCACGACGTGTGTGGGCGCTCCGACGGCGCAGACGTGGGAGAGGGCGAAGCAGGCCTCTTTCCTGCTAGAGTAGTCTCCGTCGCGCAGCACCTGGACGAGTGGGGGCAGGAGGCCGGCCGACGCTACCCGATCCACACGCTCCTCTCCCTCCGCACACACATTGCACAGCAGCCAGCACATCTGCAACAAGCAACAACGTACTCAACATCCTCAATCCGTATGTTCCCACCTCCATAGCGAGCGACTTGTTCTCGAACAGCGGCTCCATGTGCGCGAGAAGATCGTAGCCCAGGATCTCTCAAATCAAACCTTCTCAAACATCCCTTTCCAATTTACCATCAATGAACTCCGAGGCGGCGGCGATGAGGTTTCCGAGTGCTCGGATGATGCACATCTGATAGGCGGGGCTGCCGGCATAGAGGAGGGGGATGAGGCGAGGGAACACGTCCGACATCGACATGGACTGGAAGGGAGAGAGGTGAGTGGGAGACAGCAAAGGGCTGACTCACATCGTAGAACTGCTCGCTGTCGGACATGAACGTGCAGGCGCGGACCGCGTCCGCCACCACACTCGGCTCCTCGCTCACCAATGCGTCCGACACCAACGACACCAGGCAGTCCAGCTGAACGCGAGAGAGTGTGGGGAGATGAGAAAGGGCAATAGCTTACCTCGAAACTCGGCTCCGACTGACGCGCGCCAGAGAAGAGCTGGGCGGCACAGAACACAGCCTGGCGACAAAGCGGAGACGGACGACTCAACAAAACACAATCAAAGAAGAAGTGAGTGGAGTGTGTACCTGTATATGGTGTTGGATAGTGCGTGGTGTAGTGGGGGCACGACGCGTGCGGCAATGAATGCGTCTCTCCACTCGGGGCGGTCGCCGGCCAGCATACCCACACAGAAGAGTAGCTGGGAGAAGAGGGCAGACGAGCAGCTACAGTTGTTCAGAGCAGACGACAACACAGACACCACCGTGTTCATCGTGCAATCCGGCCCGTTCGAACACAGAATGCGACTGAAAACGAACATAGCTTCAAAAATTAAACCAGGACTCACATGGCGATAGTCTTCTGTTTGTCGATGTGTGAGAGTAGCATCTCGCAGAGACGAGGAAGGAGGGAGGCAGCGGCCAGAACGGGTAGGGTCGATTCGCATCCAACATCTGAACCACTCATTGTTTCACGCATATAATTGTGATTGCATATCTTCGGCACTACGGACTACGGGACTACGGCACTTACCACTGAGTTGCCTGTCGAGCGCCTCTAGTGCGGCGAGCACCTCGGCCTCGCTGCGACTGTGCAGCCCCGCCGCCGTTTCCACGGATACATTGGCACACTGCAAATGACCAACATATATACGACAATGAATATTAACACGCACCTCATCAGCTATATCTCGAATTGGTCCGCTCGGATGGCCCGACGAGAGTTGAGCATATCCATCTGCTTGCGCTTACGGATCTCCACCACTTCTTCACGACGGCGCTTTCGCATGTCATCGTTTGTCTTTCCTAGAATCAAACATTACATTACATAATCATATTTGGGAGAGTTGGAGGAAGAGTTGGAGGAAGAGGGAAGAAGTAAACGAAAGAGCTTGGGTCCGTCGAGGAGAGAGAGAGAGGAGAGTAAGGGAGGAAGACATCGCCGTCGGCTCCCAGGATCACTGAATTCGGTGGGCTACTGATGCCCTCGCTCACAACACTTCTCGCGTCTCGCCTTCGCGTACCACTCACAACGCGACCTCGGATCACTGAATCCGGCGGGACACTGATCCCTTCACACACGACGCACCTCGCGACTCGCCTACGCGAACCACACCCTGAGCTTCTCGTTCTTATAACACGCGTAGCACAGGAAGAACGTCTTATACTAGAGCATCTTGCAGATCATTCCGGAAGGCAATGATTAGAAGAGCACGCACAATCCGCTAAATTTAGTCAAGGGCGAAGCTAATATCACTAGTATATCGATTGGGCGAAAATCAAAAGGTAGTGAAGGTGAATCAGCTCACACATAACTCGAATGACGATATGTAAGGTGGTAACCGGTAGCTAATTATGACGACATACAGGAAGAAAGGTAAGCTAACGAAACATTTCGAAATTACTAAACGAGCTCTATACCGACAAATGTAACGAACACGCTAGATACAAATGACGCAAAAACTCCAAGAAGCACCCCGACATACTTTAAACTATTAATACCGAGAAAATTTTAAATTAAACTACCCAAAACGTAACAGCAACGCCTAGAATGGAGACTCGCCGCGCGGCCGGCCCAGCCGAGGCTAAGCCCCGCCCACTGACCACACTTACTCGCAGACAGTGCACACTATCAGCGCATTGCGTTTCCGACAGACTGAAAGCACGCATTCTCCCCGCACAACATACAGAGATGACGGCAACAAAATAAATACAACTCAAATAGAAAACGAAAGGAAGGAAGGAAAAGAGGTAGTCAAACTGGCCACAAAACCAATCAATCCAGCCCAAGTGCAGAATCGGTATTCATCCACCAAAACAATTTATGGGGTAACAAATTCCGAAGACAATCAGGAAACAACAATCAACAAGGGTAACAGTCTAACAAAATTCTCATAAACAAGAAACGGGTATAAGTACTGCATTAGAGTTGTAGTCAGTCGCGATTGAGGGTGACGACCCACTCGACATGCTTGGTCTGTGGGAACATGTCGACGGGAATCACACTCTCCACCCGGAACGGACTGCCCTCGAACTTGCGAGACCTGCAACACATACTGATTCTCTGCACCCCTCCTCATACCCACCTGGGGCGGCACAGGTCGACAATGTTCTTGGTGGCTGCGGAGGGGTCGCACGAGACGTACACCAGCTTCTTCATAGCCTCCATCTGACGGCACCCGATGATCACCCTCTCGTGCATGCCGGCACGCGGCGGGGCCAGCACACCCACCACCTACAACACTCATTGCCGTCCCATCTCCCACTCCTCTACACACCTTGCTCTTCTCGAGACTGAATCCGTTGGCGAGGTAGTAGCGCATCGACCGGAACACATCTTCTGCCTTGCCGGCCACGTACTGGCATCTCTTGTCCGCCGCCATTCCATTGTCCAGCGCGTTCTGCTTCGGGGCGACGCACCACCATCTCCTTGTCCCAGAACTCCTTCTCTCCTATGCGAGTCTCGTCCACCACGTGAAGAGGCATCTAAACACATTCACTCACTCTAGCTCATTTCTCCTCTTTCCTCTGCCCACTTCTCATATCAGAGAGAAATCGCTGTACTTGGAAGTAGATGCATCGCTATGTAATCGGCAAGAGTCATATTAAAACATGTAAATATACAACATGAACATATATAAACAACAACTCACGGGAATCTTCTCTTTCATGGGAGGAGGGGGCAGAGGATGTATAGTGATGAAGGACTTGGGCGAATCGAAAGTCATCTCATACATCGGCTCTGTAAGATTGTGTGAAATAAGAAGAGAAAACATAACTGTACCATGGACAGGAGTAGCATATGGCGTCAACTGCTCCACTTCGATCTTGGGAACGACCAAAGTCGGCTGGATGAGACTGAACAAGTCGTCTATTTCTTCTTGTGGTTGCAGTACGTCTTCTGCCACCACCTCAGATACACGGCGGGCATCCCTGTAATGTCTACCATTTAAGCGCCAAATTGTGTCTTGCCAACCTTCTGGATCTCTTTGCAGGCGGAGGATTGTCAGCCGCTTCAGCAGCCGCGGACGCAGTGGCGGCGGCGATGCGCTCCCTCTCAGCCGCCTTCTCTTCCTCGTTCGGTCCGAGGTGGGAATGACAATCTCCTCTCCCGGATAGAGCGAGGTGGGCGCTCGACGGCGCCTCTTTCCGATCTGCATATCCGATTCCACAACGCGTCTCATCTTGTGCAGAGGCTGCAACACACGAATACATTTCCTCTTTTTAGATTTTTGAGCGGCAAAGTTTGACATACGTTGAGTACAGAAGGAGACGTCCGGCGTCGATCTCGGTCTGCTTTCCCAGTATATGGCCTTAGCGTGTTCGATCATGCGTCGTCTCTTCTCGCTCTGCGGCACCAGCGACGAGTGTCTCTTGATGCCGTCGTTGCACACCGACAGGAGGATCCCGTCCATGAGGTAGTTGATCGTGCGACCCAGGTTCTCGCGCGTTCCGTTCTCGTACACCACATATCCCAGACTCGGCTTCTGGCTGGGTATGAAGAACGCGCGCCTTGCCCTGTCGATTGCCCTCTTGGCTCGATCCTTCTCATGACGAGCCTCTCTGAAAAAAAGGTATATAATATGCAACAGCCTTCAGTACATACCTCTGCTTCTCCTTGCGCACTTCCTCGGTATCGAGCTTCTGTTCATCGGTGAGCGTCTTGTCGAGGTCGTCTCCCCTCTCCCTCCTCGTCACCTTTTCTATTCTATCAATTTCCATAGACTCGACATTCTATCAATTTCCATAGACATAGAGTTTGGAAAGAAGAGAGACAACGTCTGCGAAAATACCATTAACTAAATGTAACAGGTAACGTCTTCACTATTTCTCAATCTCACTTCGTCTCCATCCGTTCTGTTCTCGGTATCGCAGTTGTACATGGTGGCAGGGGAGGTCGACTGCGGCATCAGCTCCCTCTTCACTTCCTTCCCTTTCGTAACATCTTCCTTCACCTTCTTCGGAGTAGCATCCTTCTTCGGACTGACGTTCTTCTTCGGAGTTGTCTCTTCTTTCTCCGCATCCTTGTCTTCTCCTCCTGCTCGGTATTGCTTGGCAGAGCTCGTCAGAGGATATATGTTGGCGGAGACGCGCTTAAGAAACATTGGTGAGAAGATGAGTGCATGGGACTTGAGTACCTCCTTGCCCCCGCTCATTCTCTTCGACGAACGCAGCGACTCCTCTTTCACATCCACCAAGTGAAGCGGGCAGATGAGAGAACACGAGGCTCCGACTACAAAAAGACATCAACGACACAGAACGCGGGCACCCGAGACCTAAAAAAACCCATTATAATATATAAAATAATAATAATAATAAAATACCTAGTTCCCGATACTTGCTGGGTAGGACGAGAGAACTCGGGAGGCGAAGCGCCAGCACGAAATCGACGAGTGCTTGACGAAGCAGCGAGTACAACAGGCTCTAACTGAGGCATCGCATTCCTATAATATATTAGTTACGATAGCACTTGAAGTTTTTGCAGCTCACATGTCCACAGACTCATCTGCAAAGTCCTTATCCTTATCATCATCCGTTTTAGATGAACGATTTCCTCTTGTAGAAGGGCTCAGAAAAACATCTTGTCTTCACTCGGCGACGACCTGTTCAATGTAATCATTAACAACTAAAATTAATAAAATATCATTGACAAACATTTAAACTGCAACTTACCAGATGTCGTAATTTCTTCCGTCGTAGTAGAATCATCTCGCGGTTGCTGGCTCACGAGATGTTTAGGATATAACGCACCTTTGTCCAAATCCAGCTCCAACTGAAAAAAAAACATTAAATAGTCATACGAAATGAAATAGTAAAAACAAGTATTTGCTTACATTGAAATCCATTGTTGTGTGCAGGTGATTTACATTAGATAGATCTGAAACATATGTGCAATAGTCTTATAAAACAACAAAACAAATTCAGTATAAATTAACGTTAAAAAATAGAAAAAACTGCACGTAGATAAATTACTGCGCTCAGAAAATGTGAATTATGTCGCTCTATTGAAACGACCGCGACGCATCAGACGACGCGGCGCGGCGCTGTCAATCACCAGCTGCTGACTGGTTATTGTTGATTTTCTAATTATCAGTATTGACATGTTTATGTTTTTAATACATATAATTGCAGATGGATAAACCATCGACATCGCATACTATTTGTACTCGAGATACCCGATGAGGTACGTGTTGGTTGTCGTGTTCGTTGTCGTATATATGGTGGGCATTTGCAGTGCGCTAATGTGTGTGTGGAGACGGCGGCGGGGCTGCACAGCCGCAGCCGCTCGTCGCACTAGAGGCGCTCGACAGGCAGCTCAGTGGTGAGTGCCGTAATGCCGAAGATATGCAATCACAATTATATGTGTGAAGCAATGCGTGGTTCAGATGTTGGATGCGAATCGACCCTGCCCGTTCTGGCCGCTGCCTCCCTCCTTCCTCGTCTCTGCGAGATGCTACTCTCACACATCGACAAACAGAAGACTATCGCCATGTGAGTCTTGGTTTAATTTTTGAAGCTATGTTCGTATTCAGTCGCATTCTGTGTTCGAACGCGCCGGAATGCACGATGAACACGGTGGTGTCTGTGTTGTCGTCTGCTCTGAACAGCTCTAGCTGCTCGCCTGCCCTCTTCTCCCAGCTACTCTTCTGTGTGGGTATGCTGGCCGGCGACCGCCCCGAATGGAGAGACGCATTCATTGCCGCACGCGTCGTGCCCCCACTACACCACGCACTATCCAACACAATATACAGGTACACACTCGATTCACTCCTTCTTTGATTGTGTTTTGTTGAGTCGTCCCTCTCCACTCTGTCGCCAGGCTGTGTTCTGTGCCGCCCAGCTCTTCTCTGGCGCGCGTCAGTCGGAGCCGAGTTTCGAGGTAAGCTATTGCCCTTCTGATCTCCACACTCTTTCTCGTTGAGCTGGACTGCCTGGTGCCGTTGGTGTCGGACGCATTGGTGAGCGAGGAGCCGAGTGTGGTGGCGGACGCGGTCCGCGCCTGCACGTTCATGTCCGACAGCGAGCAGTTCTACGATGTGAGTCAGCACTTTTCTTTCTCTCACTTTCCTCGCTCCCTTTCAGTCCATGTCGGTGTCGGACGTGTTCCCTCGCCTCATCCCCCTCCTCTATGCCGGCACCCCCGCCTATCAGATGTGCATCATCCGAGCGCTCGGAAACCTCATCGCCGCCGCCTCAGAGTTCACCGATGGTAAGTTGGAGAGAGATGATTGGGATAACTGGGATTTCAGAGATCCTGGGCTACGATCTTCTCGCGCACATGGAGCCGCTGTTCGAGAACAAGTCGCTCGCTATGGAGGTGGGAAAATACGGATTGAGGATGTTGAGTACGTTGTTGCTTGTTGCAGATGTGCTGGCTGCTGTGCAATGTGTGTGCGGAGGGAGAGGAGCGTGTGGATCGGGTAGCGTCGGCCGGCCTCCTGCCCCCACTCGTCCAGGTGCTGCGCGACGGAGACTACTCTAGCAGGAAAGAGGCCTGCTTCGCCCTCTCCCACGTCTGCGCCGTCGGAGCGCCCACACACGTCGTGAGTCCTCCCTCCTCCTCACAGTCACTCACGCGTCTCCTAGGAGTCGCTGATATCGTCGGGCGTGGTGGGTCCTCTGTCGGATCTGCTGACAGTAGTGGAGGCGGAGCTAGTTCTGGTGGTGCTGGACATGCTGGCTCGTCTGCTGGAAAGGGGCGAGGAAGCCGCCTCTCTCACCGGCATCAACCATGTCGCCGAACAGATCGAGGCGCATGGAGGACTCGACAAGATTGAGTTCTTACAGATGAGCAACAACATTGACGTGAGTTGCACATCTTTCGCTTGTCTTAAAATATGTTATTCTGGATAACATTTGATTCTGTTCTTATATAGCAGGTGTTTGCAGATAACGATCAAGGCGTTTGACGTGCTGGAGGAGTTCTTCTCGTGTCGTGAGATGGACGACATGTGTGTGTCCCCCGACGTGCGCGATACTGTCTCCCTCTGCATCGACCACGTCGTCCGCGACTCTGCCTGGTAGACTCTACACCACTCTCCCTTCCCATTCCCTAGTTTCCATTCCGTAGTCGTACATTAGCCAGTCTTCATGTCCCAGTGTGCCTTTGTGTTTCGTTAATCGCTGCGATTTCTTTGCTGATGATTGTTGACAGATTCCGGTTGATTGTGAAATGCTGCAAGATTATGTTCGAATGTGAGAAAAATAGTTTATTATGATATGTTGAAAGATTATCTGTGCAAGTGACATGGGCATAGATGATAGATGAGATGGTTCCTAGAGAGGAATTCCGATAAGCTTGGAGAGCTTGTCGAGAGCCTCCTGGGGGCGAGCAGACACCTAAAGAGAGTGAAGGACGATGGGAGAGGGGGAGAGGGAGACGTACCTGGATGGCGTGCCATCCGAGGGCGCGCGCCGTCTCGCAGTTCTTGTCCAGGTCATCGAGGAAGACGAGCTCAGAAGGCGCCAGGCCAATGCGCTCGGCAGTGATCTGAGAGATGGATCATGGGTGGGATGGGAGAGAGGACAGACCTCGTAGATGCGCGGCTCCGGCTTAGCCTCTTCCTCCACTGCAGACTCCACAACAGCGTCGAACAGAGACACGTCCAGAGGCAGCCTGTGGACAGATGCTATCTCTCTCTTCTCTTCTCTCTCTTCTCTCTCTTCTCTCTCTCTCTTCTCTCTCTTCTCTCTCTCGCTCTCCCCTCTCTCTCCTATCTACCTCCCTGCTCTCCACCCACCTCTTCAGCTCACGTGCCCTGTCGAGATGGAAGTTGTTGGTGAGGAGAGCTGTCTTGAATCCCTTCTCGCGCAGGGTGCGGATAGCAGCCAGCACGTTTTGATGCTGCAATCATCGAGTCCATCCACCCACCCCCTCTCCACTCACATAGACTGGGTTGCCTCCGGGCGCGAGCCACTTCTTGAGAAGACCAAAGCTGTAGTCCACCTTCTTATCGCCCAGCTGAAACACTGACAATGTGAAAATACGATGGAGAATAAACTTACGTTTTGGTTGACGATGTCGATGATCTTCTCCTCCAGCTCCTCTCCCGACATCTTGCCCTTCATCAAGTCCATCTGAAACGAGTGTCTGCCACCCCTCGCTCTCTTCCTACTCACGTTCTCGCTGAACTCCTTCATGATCTCCATTCGCAGGATGCTCTTCACCTTCCCCGCCTCAAGACCGTAGTGCTCTTCGAACTCTGAACAATTACATAGAGAAAAGGTCAGATAGTACAATGAAAAGAGAGAAAAAGGAGGTCTCGCCTTTGAAGAGAATGGGCAGAGATCCGTAGTCGAGAATGACACCTCCGAAATCGAACACAACTCCCTTGATCGTCATTCTGAAACACTCCTAGCAAATACGGAAGATAAACCGACGAAACATTCGAAATTGGGATGTGAATTTGATCTGTAGTGGGGTAGGGAGACGCTTTTATACACGAGCCCCCAGCAGACACTTTCATATTTGATTTGAAAGAACAACAGTGAGCGTGGAAATAGCGTGCGTCCGAGAGAGAGGGAGAGAAGGGGATCGATGACGGGTCAGTTGGCGAGAGATAGCGATGTAGCCACTTGTAGCCTGTGGTTACTGATACGACTGAATTGTGGGATTGTGTGTTTTGTGAAACAGACGGCGTGTGAGGATTAGACTCAGTGAGGAGTCGCATAAAATAACAACAGAGCTTCAATCTTCATCAAGAGAACGCTGATCAGAACATCAAATAATCAAGCGATATGCGAATGTACAGCATACAAACATCAAATATCACAAACGAAACACAATATACACTATCAGATAGAGGAGGCACGTGATGATAAGGACACAAGTCAGAAAGAGGTATGACTAAGGATGGTTGGAGAGTGAGAAGACCGTCTCCTGACGGTAAACCTGTCCCGGATCCCGAATGATGGAAGGGAACTGCTCCTGAAACGAAGAGATGAGGGGGTAGGAGATCGAGGGAAGGAGGGAGACCACCCACGTAGTTGACGGCTGCCGAATGGTGCTGGGCTTCGATGGCGAGACCAGCACATGCAGAGTACTCCTACAAAGGAGTGAGAGGGGAAAGAGGGAGCAACACTCACTGATCCGTTCTTTCCACGGGCAGAGAGATGGAGACCAGAGTAGATGTGAATACAGGGGAGGGAAGTGGACACATCCAGTTGAATACCAGACACGGGAGAGCGCAGTCTGAAAGGAAGTGCGGTGATGGTGATCCGGTGATGAAGAGAGAACGCGATAAAGGAGAAAGAGAGAGACGGGGTGCGTAATACTGACGTGAGCACTGGATCGTGGGTGGCGTGATCGTTGAGGAGGTAGTCGTTGTCGAGGTCGATCTGTCTTTCCGAGCCGAGCATCGACAGCTCCTTGCCCGCATTGAAGTCGAACGACGTTCCCTTGACGCGCCGTCTCTCACCTTATTAGATACATGTTCCATCTCCAGTATAACTCCCAAATAGATCACATAGTCAAATAATAACCTCATTCCAGCCACTCACCAGTGGCCATGGCGTCTCCGTCGACAGGCAGATACTCGTCTGCAGCTACTCGCAGCCAGTGGGCGCCGATCGACCGAGCACCATCCAGGTTCCAGTACGCGTGACACGCCAGTGACACCGGACCTGTAGGAGCAAAGAGATTGCCATGTAGCATTGCACCCATTATTACCTCTCTCGGTCACCTCAAATCCGTGCTCCACCACCAGCTGATTCAGCGAGTTCACTACGTACGTCGTCTAGAAGACATGCATGAAAGAACAGTCCACGGTAGGAAGCTTACATGTGCAATGAGCTGTCCGGGATATCCGTCCGATGGGTCGGCAACGACCTTGTACGTGATAGACTCGGGAAGATGGCGGGTCACCTCCCAGTCTAGCTGATACGCAACACATCTCTCCCCACCCCCTTGTCTTCTCTCACCATCGACAGTCCGCGCGGTCCTCCGTGCAAGTGGTGCGGGCCATTGTTGGCCGGCAGAGAGACGCCCTGCCCGTACAGTGTGAATCTACAATCCCCTTCTTCTACGTTCCCACTCTTCATCTTCCCACCGTGCACTCTTGATGCGGTTAGCCACTCGCCCAACCGTAGCACCCATGTAGAACGGATCCGCATCATACTCTGAAAAACACGCCTCTTCCATCACCACTTCTCTCTTTCCCTTCCACTAACCCTTGTCCGTGTCGTATCCGAGTACCAAATCTCGCTCTGTTCCATTCGCGTCCTGAACACGGCGTAATGAGACATACTCGGGATAGTGTAGGGGTATACCGTGAATATGACTGCTTGAATAGCAGCTCCTCTTCGGCATACCTTCACTCGCAGTTCGCCACTCTCATTAGAGATCTCATCGAAACAATCAGACATTCCTCAAATCGATAAATGATGCACAATGACTGCTAAACAAACAACAAACAAACAGACGAACCAGAAAAAGCAAGCAGTAATATAGTGACGAGCATGCGAGAGCGGATCAATCGAGTGAGAAGGAAGAGGAGAGACATGGGAGAGAGAAGGGGGTTGATGAGAGCGGCAGATAGCATAGAGAACACAACACGAAGGACGCAGGTATGCACGCGGGTGCACGGAAGTATCCCACCAATTGTCAAGAGAAGAGAGATCACCACAGTACAAGACCAGACAATAATAAGAAGTTTATCTCATTTATGTTTACAGTCAGAACAAAGATCACAAAACATTTATTAAAACACATAATTACAAAAGCTTTTCACAAATCACCAAATTTATAAAGTCACAATCTAGTAGCAAGTGCGTGGTTGTTATTGTCTACTTTCTGAGGGTGAGCACGGATCGGAGGCTGAAATAGAGAGCGTGATAAAGAGGACACGACAATCTCACCTCTCTCCCTTGTGCAGAACATCGAACGCCGTGTTCAGATCGTCGATCGAGTCGTACCTGCAAAACACACCGCTCTACTCCTCCCATTTTCTACAATACCTGTGGGTGATGAAATCATCGAGGACGAGCTTTCCAGCCGCGTACTCGTCGACCAGCTTCGGCACAGAGTCGATCGACTTCCATCCTGCATACACACATCATCATCCCTCCTCTAGCCTCCCCCCCCTATGCTCACCTCCGAACGCGGATCCGAGCCAGGTCCTTCCGGTGACGAGCTGGAAGGGACGCGTGGCGATCTCCTGGCCTGCTCCCGCCACGCCAATAACACACGACACTCCCCAGCCCTTGTGCGCAGCCTCCAGAGCTTGCCTCTGCAACACACGCCGTCAAGTTCCGCCCCTCGACGCTCCGCCCACCATCGTGTTCACGTTTCCGATACACTCGAACGTGTAGTCGAATCCGCCGTCAAACTGCTCGACGAGCCACGCCTGGAAGCTCTTTCCCTCGGGACAGTTCTTCGGGTTCACACACTCGGTCGCGCCGAACTGCTTGGCTGCAAAACACAGTGGTCACATTCCCACGGGAGTTGAACTGACCGGAATCAAACTTGGACTCGTTGATGTCGATTCCGACAATCTTCGTGGCACCAACGGCCTTGGCTCCCATGATGACGGCGAGTCCGACAGCGCCAAGACCCCACACAGCCACAGTCGAGCCTGCCTCCACCTATACACACGAGGGGTGATGAGAAGGACATGCAGACACACACCTTGCACGTGTTGAGGACGGCTCCGTATCCGGTCGAGACTCCGCAGCCCAGCAGACACACCTTGTCCAGGGGAGCAGACTTGTCCACCTGAACACTGCGTGAGAGAGGAGAGAGTGGTATGACTGACCTTGCATAGGGAGATGTCAGCGACGACCGTGTACTCGCTGAACGTGCTGCATCCCATGAAGTGGTGCAGCGTCTTGCCCTTGCACGAGAGGCGAGACGAGCCGTTCGGCATCACTCCGTTGCCCTGCGGAATACTGAAAAGAACATCATACACAAACAGGTAATATAATTAGACAAGGCAATATAACACACACGACTCACCGAATCTTCTGGCAGAGGTTGGTCTTGGGGTTGAGGCAGAACTTGCACTCCTTGCACTGGGGTACGTACAGGGGGATGACGTGGTCTCCAGGCTGGAAGGCGGTCACTCCCTCGCCCACGCTCTCCACCACACCCGCCCCCTCGTGGCCGAGCACCACAGGGAACAGGCCCTCCGGGTCGTGGCCGTCCAGAGTGTACGCGTCCGTGTGGCACACCGCAGTGTACAGCATCTGCAACCAGTACGCGTGCACATCCGCATCCTACTAGACGTCTCCTCACCTTGATGCGGACCTCGTGCGCCTGCGGGGGCGCCACCTCGATAGTCTCCATCGAGAGCGGCTGCTTCGGAGCCCACGCCACTGCCGCGCGGCAGCTGATCACCTTTCCAGCAGTATCCGACATCCTTACAATAGGTTCTCCTAAATGCGTTTACAAATGTATTGGTCACAAAGAACTGTCAAAACAACGAGTAAAAACAAAGGAGAGCTGCGAACAATGCAAGCAAGCGATGTGCGTGTTATCGTTGCACAGCACAGTGTACTGGGTCAGCCGCGATTAGATAGAAAATCGATTCTCCCCGCACAACATACAGAGATGGCGGCAACAAAATACAACTCAAATAGAGAACGAAAGGAAGGAAGGTAGGTAGTCAAACTGGCCACAAAACCAATCAATCCAGCCCAAGTGCAATATCGGTATTCATCATCAAAAACAATTTATGGGGTAACAAATTCCGAAGAAAATCAGGAAACAACAATCAACAATGGTAACAGTCTAACGAAATTCTCATAAACAAGAAAGGGTATAAGTACTGCAATAGAGTTGTAGTCAGTCGCGAACGAGGGTGACGACCCACTCGACATGCTTGGTCTGTGGGAACATGTCGACGGGAATCACACTCTCCACCCGGAACGGACTGCCCTCGAACTTGCGAGACCTGCAACACATACTGATTCTCTGCACCCCTCCTCATACCCACCTGGGGCGGCACAGGTCGACAATGTTCTTGGTGGCTGCGGAGGGGTCGCACGAGACGTACACCAGCTTCTTCATAGCCTCCATCTGACGGCACCCGATGATCACCCTCTCGTGCATGCCGGCACGCGGCGGGTCCAGCACACCCACCACCTACAACACTCATTGCCGCCCCATCTCCCACTCCTCTACACACCTTGCTCTTCTCGAGGCTGAATCCGTTGGCGAGGTAGTAGCGCATCGACCGGAACACGTCCTCTGCCTTGCCGGCCACGTACTGGCATCTCTTGTCCGCCGCCATTCCATTGTCAAGGGCGTTCTGCTTCGCGTCCTCCACAGCAGACTCCACGATCTCAATGCCCACACACGCCACCTGAGAGAGAAAAGAATGAGTCATGTGAAACGTTGTCGCTGCTCACCTTGTTCTTCTTACTGAACTCTTTGAGGAGACACAGTCCGATAGTTCCTGTGCCGCAGCAAATGTCCAGTAGCACCGTGCCGGGGTCCTGAATAATAACAAAAATAACACTAAATAATGAAACTAATAACTAACGGCATCGTCAGCAGCAGCGACAGAGGCAACATCGGCTCCGTCGGTGTTTCCCTGCGTCGGCTGCTCGTCCAGCTTGGCCTTCTTGGCAGCACTCTCCCCGTCATCGTTCCTTTCCTCCGCCTTCTCTTCAGCCACCGCCTCCTTCTTCTCCTCGGCGGGAGCAGCGGAGTCCTCACCGGCAACAAATCCACAAGCCTCACCTAAATCCAATTAAAAAAGAAGTGCACGGAACGGAATTGTATATATCAAAGTATTTACCGATGGTGGTGTAGAGGACGGCGGCTGCCTGGCTGTTAGTCTGGAAGAAGGCCGAGGGTGAGACGCGGAAGCGCACGTCGAGGACAGTCTCGTAGATGTACGGGGCGCCTACAAGGGAATGCATGCCATCACTCTCCATCCCTCCTCCCACCTCCAATGTGCGTGTATTCGACGGGGTCGCTGGCGTTGGCCTGCCTCTGCCAGTACACACTCGTCACACGGTAGCCCTTCGCAGAGAAGTTGTCCATCGCCAACAGCCTGGATAGGATAGTGATACGGACACATCAATGATGGAATACCTGGCGACGAGCTTCTCCTGCCACGTCTTCTCCTCCTCCGGTTGTTCCTTGGGGTTCACTGTCATAATCACCATCACATCGCCTCCGAACTCGCGAACAGTAAGCATCTTCCAGAAGCCGACGCGAGTGAACTCATCGAATACAGCCTCGCCTAGAGAAAAGGGCATACATAAGAAGTAAGAGTGAGAAGTAAGAGCTCGTACCGCTCTCCTTGACGAATGCCTGGCAGTCGTCGACGAGTGCCTTCATGTGGTCGGTGATGTTGTCGCACGTGTGGATAGGGATGGTGTAGTGTTGCGATGCCGAGAAGCGACCGCCCACGAACCCGATGCACACCTCGCCCTCCAGCGTGTTGCCAATCGTGAACTCGCACTTGTTGCGGTACCCAGTCACCACCGGAGACGGACGGATCTACAAAAATAATACACACAATAAGAAAAAATGCACACCTTCTTAAGGAGATCATTGGCCCTGTATTGTTTCGATCCCTCGACCTGCGACTGCTGGCACTGACGGATAAGGTTGCCCATCATCTACAAGGGATACATGAATAATGGGACATACGACACCACATACCTTGTGACAGTGGTTCGTCTTCTGCTGGAGCTGTTGATCGTAGGGCAGATCGGCGAGGGGAGTGACCGACTCGCGGGCAGTCTTGGGCTTCTTCGGCTCGGCGGACGCGTCCGAGTGCGCCTCCCTCTGAATCCATGACTAGATGGAATGAAAGGAGACAGACTCACCACGTCGTGTCCCTTTCTCTCTTCCTTGTGTGCCAGCTTGCATATCAACGTGTTTTTCTTCATCTCGCAACCGTCCAGCAGATTGATCGCCTACAACCACTTACGAACCGTGCAAACAAAACACATACCTTGTGAGCATCCTCAGGTGTGTCGAAGGAGACGTAGGCGTTATCGCTCATGAGACGGATCTTGCGGAAGTTTATGTCACCGAGGGTTCTACAAACAAGACAATATCCTACGTCTAACTTGTTATGAATTCACTTCTCTAGGAACTTGCGGAACTGTTTGTGACCGAAGAACGTGTTCACATTCTGAATGTGGATGCGATCCTTGTCAAGATGAGAAGGAATCTGAAATACAAAATATGTAACGTAACATAGAACGTAAAAAATACAAACATTCTCAGGGTCATATTTGTCGTTGGCTGCATTTTCCGTCATGCATGGTGCTGCGTCAGGGCGCACATCCATCACTTCATCATTCTCGGTCGTCATCTACAAAATAATTGCAAATATAGACAAATCACCGTTGAAGAATCACTGCAAAAATAAATAGAAAAATTCAAGAATTGAAAAAGTTATAGTTGTGCGCTCTATCGATAATAGGGATAAAATACGTACTCAGACAAACGATCGCGAGCCGCCCGCGGGAATATGGCACTTTTCGCGGGCCGCGCGCGACTATTTGAGAAGGGCGAGCCGCCCGCGGGAAAAGGGCGGGCCGCCCGCGACTTTTCGAAAAGGGGCGAGCCGCCCACGGTGATTGGGCGGGCCGCCCGCGACTATTTTGTCGCGAGGGCGAGCCGCCCGCGACAAAAGGGCGGCAAATGCGCGGGGCTACAAATAGTCCCGGGCGGCTCGCCCTTTCCCGCGGGCGGCTCGCGATCGTTTGTCTTGGTAACTCGAACTCCTGCAGGATATTATTAAAAGAGTGTAAAATGAAGGTGTAAAACATAAATGAATTATTTCAGCTACCACGAGCTTTTTTGAAGCACAAAATATCAAAACCTACAACATATTGACTGTAGGAATAACCAGCAAAAGGAATAACCAGGTAGGGTTTGGGTGCGCTCACACCCGACCCGAATCCTCACTGTAAACAAACAAGACTGTTGTGGATAGCGTGGACGATGGACACGATCAGCTCTTCTCTCGCTGCTCCTCTTCCCCGATCCAGATGATGCTTGACGAGAGACACAGTCTCTGGAACGATCCCATATGCACACCATCCACGATTCCCGTACCTGGAAAGACTCGCTCGTGTTGCTGCGAACGGGAAGAGCTAAAGTGTTCTCTCATCTAATCTCGTACACAGCAGGTCCAACATAGTCCTTCTCCTTTCCGTCTTACAGACACCAGTACACTTCTGGATGGGCTCCCCGAGAGCTCCACACTCATCCAGGACCAATGTCCGAAAAAATTCCATGCGTCACGTCAGCAGCACTAAGATTCTAATTCATGCAAAGTGCCGTGTAACATCCTGAAGAATGAAATTTTTTCACTCTGTTTGTTTGACATCGAAGATTTCCAATTTCTCATTTACTTCTGGCGGTCTGCGTTCTCCATTACGAAACGACCAATAACATTTCGTAAAACATCAGTATACTTTTCGATCTCGAGTTAGTATATCTTTCTTTTGACAACAAATGGCATTCTTCGTCTTTTTCTCACTCAGGGATAATCAAACCTGTACACCTGTACTTTACTCTTTTACACCCTACGACCTTCCATGAATAGGATGACGATATCCGATAATCCATGTGTTATTGCAGTATTGCAGATGGGGGTCTATTATATTCCTGCCAACCAGTTCTTGTGTAGCAAGTGTGCGTATAGAGGTGATAGTCACACGTCGGTATCACAATTCACAAACAAAAAAAACGCCAAACAGGACTGTCAATTAATTAGAAGAGATAAGTGCAAATATGAGCGTATAAAAGAGTTGCGATCGGTCGAGTTTGTCAATTCGCCAGAATGAATCTCTTATTCTCGGTGAGTGTGTCTCACTGCCTGCATTCCTTTCTGTCTTCCCATTTCAGATCGCCTCGATCGCTCTCCTCGCCTGCCCTGCCTCCGCCTATCTCTACGGCTACGAGGCCTATCCCACCGTCGCCTACACCTACCCGCAGACATACGCGTACACGTATGCTGCCCAGCCCACATACCTCTACTACTACCAGCGTCCTCGCTACGTCGTCTCCTATCCAGCCACCGAGGTCGTCTACGACAGAAGACGATAGAACACACCCATGTACATACCGAATAAAGAAATGACTCATAGGGTGTGAATCAAGTTGAATGAGATAGTATTCCTCGTCAACAGCTTACCTGCCTATTCAATTGAGTTCCTATAAAAGAGTGTGAGGGCAGGGGGAGTGATCATGCAGGAACTATTCGAACGAATTCCCTTCTTCACCAAGATGAAGTTGATCGTGTTCCTTGGACTTCTTCTCGGTAGGTTGTTGGTCTTTGTTGTGTTACTTTTTTTTATCAGCTGAGCTCGTCAAGTCCGCCCCTGTAGTCTCCTCCACCTCTGCTCCTTCCCAGAACTGGACCATTCTCGGAATCGAAAGTAGGGAAATCGTGCTTCTCTTTTCTAGATGCTAGATTTCCTTTACAGCAACGAATCTGGCATCTACTTCATGTTCATTTTCAGACGTCGTTGTCGGTGTGGGATACGATGACTCGGGTGAAGTGAACTCGGTGGTTGTGGAGACAGACTACTATGATGTCTCTTCCACTACCGATCCATCCGCCTCCTCTGGATCCACTGGAATCGCCACCGCTCCCTCCACTCCTCCCACTGTCAACACCACGGTCATTAACCCCGGACCCGGACCAGTGATCCCGCCCAAACAGGCCATGCCCTCACATTGAAGCATCGACCACATGCAATGGCTCGTGTTCCCTTACCAATAACTCCCGATACCAGATAAACTGTATACAAGTGTGAAACCAGTTGAGGCGAGTACAATGCGGGAGTAAGTGACTGTGTGGTGTGGATATCTGCTAATCCGCCCGCAAGCCGCGCGACCGGACGAGTGTCGAGCTATAAAAGGGGGAATGAAGGGGAGGAAGTACAAGCGAACCATGCGCACTCTATTCTGCCTTGTCGTCCTCTCCTCTGCTGCCGTGGCTCAGTACGGTGCCCCCGCCGTCTCCGTCCCCTCGCTTGCCGCTTCCTCCTCGTCCTCCTCGTCCTCCTCCTCCTCTTCCACTTCCCCTGTCATCACCCCCGCAGTATCCTCGAGCTCTGGCTATGGAGCCCCTGTCGCTGCTCCCGTCCCCGCTTCGCATGTTCAGGGTGAGTGTCTCTTTCTCTGTCCCCACATATCTCTTTCAGCTCCCATTCTCACCCCGGTCTCCGCTCCGTCCGCCCCCACCGTCTTCCACCAGTCTGGTGGATATGGTGGTTCCCAGGGCGGCTATGGTGGATCGTTCGGTGGCTTCGGCGGATACGGAGGCGGCTACGGTGGCAGCAGCGCGTTCGTGCCGCAGCCGCAGGTGCAGCAGCCGCAACAGCAGCAGTTTTTCGTTCCCCAGCAGCCGATGGCTGTGCCCATGCATGTCTACCAGCAGGCATTTCAGCAGCAGTTCCCCGCTTTCCAGGTGAAACACGCAACACAATAGAATCACAGGAACTCGTTTCAGAACACCTACAGCGCTGCGAACCTCGGCTACGGAGGCTACGGAATGAGCAATGGAGGAGGCTTCTCGTCTCCTGTGGCCATGCCATCCGTTCCCGCCGCCCATTCTGTCATCGCTCCCGTCCCCGCTCCTGCCGTGTCGACTGTGACCTCTGGAGGATACGGAGCGCCAGTGGGAGGCGCTTCTGCCTACAACGGTCCGATCGGAGGGCCGATCGGAGGGCCAATCTCTCAGCTGGGCGGTTTCTCGTCTCCTGCCCCGTCTGCCTCTGTGACTGCCGCTCCGTCGACCGACCCGTGGGCGAGCCTCGCCAGCCAGCTCGGATCTCCGGCCAAGAAGATCCTCAAGAAGAACCGCACCTAGATATGTATCCCCATGTATCCACATATTGTACAGACAGACACGTAGTCAACGATGTAGAATAAAAATTTCTTTCTCGCAAATCTTTGTTTGCTATGATTCACTGTTATCTTCAAAAACGATTTCCGCACACACTCGGACCTTCCTTATGCAGCATGTTTTTTTGTAATATATTTTTTAAAATGGTGAAGTGATGAAGTATGGTGAAGTATATTCCATGTCCACATTTATATTGAAAATAAAATAAACATTTCTTTGTGTTCCAGAGTGCAGAGTGAGAATCACATGGGCGCACAATCTCCATTTCGCGCGCGCTATTTCTCAATCACACCTTCTCCACTGCTGACTCACTCGCCTCGCCTTTCTTTATTTGTTTGTTTTGTTTACTCCATGTGTTTATTTTTCACAAAACAATATTGAAACAGATGGGTGATATTCCGGACGACGACTCGTTCAACGGCAGCTGCAAGTTCGAGCGCAACTCTGAGACAGAGAAGAAGAGGCGATACGCAGAAGACAACGTGGGTCGAGTGTTTCCGATAACATCTGATGCGAGTATAGGTGGCGGACGACGATTCCATGAACGACAATGTGCACTTCGACCGAAACCCCGGTGCCACTCCCCCGCCGCAGCCTCCCCCCATGCATGTAGGAACAATGTCCTGATTTTCGATTACTGTATTTTGCAGCTGAACACTCCGAACCGCGGTGCCATGGAGGCGCTTGCGAAGCGCGCGGCTGCCGCATCTGGTGCTGGTCCGTCCACGTCGGCCGGCCCGTCTAAGAGGTGCATCTCCTGTCGCATTCCCTCTCTTCCGTTCTCTCTCACCTACCTCCCCTCCTTGCAGACCTCGATGTGGTGCGCTGGATCCTATCCGCTCTTTTGTATTCTTCGATCTCGAGACGACCGGACTCTTTCCCCAGGGCAGGATTCCCTACAAAACCACCGATGCGTGAGTTGCATTTTGTATTCAAAAAGTTAATACAATATTTGAGGCTATCTACGTCGGAGCAGCTGCGCGACCATCTCGCGTCTAGTATCGGACATGGTAGGCGGTTATGCATGTTCTCTGACCGTTCCCCCATTTGAGTGGACGTCTCGTTCGCCCCGCACATCACCGAGCTGAGCTGTGTGTCGGTGACTCGCGAGTGTTTCCGAAGGAGCGCACAACAGATGCACGACCTACATGTGCAGGTGAGAGTTCGTCAGTAGTATAACATGTCTATCATGTTCATGTGTGTACATGCTCACTTGTTGAGGGTCGTGAAAACGTGTCGGTCTGTCCAGCGGCGAACGTGCTCACGTGCCAGATCAAGCCCAAGCTGTGCGCACAGGAATGGCGCAACTACGAACAGTCCAGGAAGACTATAAAAGGTTGGGATTCCTTGTTTGTTTCTGTAATGGCAAAGTGTGCAGCAATCCGTCTGTCTCGCCTGGATCTGGAGGAGAAGCGAGGATTCGAGCAGGAGTGGGAGATGGTGCGTTCTCTTTCTCTCTGGTCATCTCTCTCGTGTTGAGGTTCGTGCGTGGTTGGACGCGCAGCCGAAGCCGTGTTGCATCGTCGCCCACAACGGAGCCGGATACGACTTCCTGTGTGTTTATCAGTACAATATCATAGAGCACCACATGTATACAATGTTTATAATAATCTCATACTTGCTGTTTGAGTGTTCTGCAAGCGGAGCTGCGCCGTGCCGGTCTGCTCGCGGCGCCTCTCCCCGATGGAGTGAGTGTCCCTCCCCCCGCCTTCTCACGCCTCGTTTCAGTGTGTGTGGGTGGACTCTCTGATAGCGGTTCGCGCGATGGACACATCTCACAGGGAGAAGACACACGCCACAGTGAGGGACCTCGACTGGAGCAGCAGTGAGTCGTCTCCCCCCTCCTCCCCGCTCAGTCACCCCGTTCAGTATGTGAGCTGGCGTCTCCGGCGAAGCGCCCTCCTCGCATGCCAATGGTGGAGGAGCAGGCGGAGGACGGAGAGGGCGACATGTTCGACACGCCTCCCGTGCACGCGCTCACTGCCATTCGCCCGCCCGTCCCGCAGGTCACGCCGCCTCGCCCTCCGCCGCAGCACACCACCATGAGCGAGCCCGCCAAGCTGTGAGTGCATCGCCCCGCGTCCCCACCTCCCCACCTGTTCAGCACGTCTCGCCGTCGTCTGTTCGTGTCTGGAGACGACTTGCCTGCCGGCCACCCGCTCCTCTTCTTCAACACTGACATGTGGACGACAGCGAGGAGCAGGCGCATCCGACCGCAGTTCTTCATGTGAGTCGAGGGGAAGGGGGAGGGGTTGATGGAGATTGTTGAGTCGCCGCACGACGGGTGAGTGGGAGTTCGACGACACCCTCGCCAGGGTGTACTTCCGCAATGAGAACGGCTTCGGACTCGCGGCGCTCTATCGTCTGGTGAGTGCAGATGGGTATATTATTCATATGATGGTTTGTGTTGTAGTGTGTATCGGATAGTGGATTCCGCGAGCACCAGGCGCAGTCTGACTGCGAGGCGACCCTGCAGGTGTGTCTCTCGTTCGGAAGCGACTTCCTCGCGTATGCAGACAGCATGGCGGCTGAGTTCCCCTTCTGAACACTTGTTACATTCTCATTATACTATATGCATTTCTCTCCATACTCATCTTATGTCTTACACATCACTTGAAAATATTGTACATTCAGAATTAGCTTTCTCAGACTATACTTTGCCACAGTTTACTATATTCACAATCTATACTACAGTGTTCCATTTGAAAGTCTTGTAAATTCGATATTCGCCTCTTCACGTTTCCCCCTTTTTGTCTCTTTTTACTTTATTTACAAAATGATCATGTAATGGTCAACAATGTTTTTAACCATTGTAATAAATAATCATTTCATATAGAGCTTTCAAGGTCAAATGAGTAAATTCTACACACAGTTCAAATCAACAAATTTATTTGCAAGAAACTGTGAATCTGCAAATGTACTGTACAAAATACGAATCATATGGGTATCTTGAAAGACTAGCGGACTATGTCACAAATGGAAACTAGCAAAGTGGAAAGTATGTGCATGATACAGTGTGGGTGTCTACTTTGAAACGAGCATCCAGTCGTCTCCCCCCTCCTCGTGTACCCTCTCTAGGAGTGCCTTCCACGCGAGCATGTTATCGAACACACTCCTCTCCTCCCCCTCTCCCTCCGGAGCCGGCGCCGACGAGAAGAGACGATGCAGGTGGCGCAGGAACGCGCGCTCGTCAAACACACCCTGCAACAATCATACGCCATATGACGATGCAATGTATGGTACCTATGTTACCTGTGTGGCGGGCGTGGCGAGCCACTCGTGAGTGGGCGATGCGTGGACAGTGGAGATGTGGTGGAAGGAGGGCTGGGTGTTGGCGCGGGGGGACAGCACTCCCGGGAACACATCGAACGACGCCGACGAGGAGTCCGTGTCGGCAAAGCTGCCGCCGCCGCCTGTCCGTCCCGACAGCATCACTGTCTTGTGCGCCATGGCAGGGTCGTCGTCGTAGTCCTCCACCTCCAGAGGAAGCGACTCGCCAGACTGCAAGAGGCTATGAGCGGAGGGAGAAGGATGAGTAGCATACCGTGTTTGCGTCATGGGTGGTGGTGACTCGTCCGAACTGGCAGATGGCAGCGCGGAGTTGGAGGGCGTCCGCCTCGAAACACAGGCGGCCAGTCTCGCGGGGGGACAGCTCCACAGCCGACAGCCTGGAGGAGGAGGGAGATGAGATGGCACGGGAGGGGGACCCACCTGAACAGGGCGTCGCTGGCGCTGCTCACGTCTCCCTGCGCGGAAGCGGGCGAGGAGCGGAGGAGGCAGTCGAGCGACTGCTGGCACGCGCCCATGTGGTGGCTCAGCTGCTCCATCTGCGCCGCCAGACACGCCTCCTTCTCCTCCACCGTCTCCTCCAGCTGCTCCATCAACTCAAACGTGTACAGTTAGCCCCGCCCATACCGACTCCGCCCACACCTGTCTCTCCCGCTGTCGCACGAGTGCGAGTTGCTGTGAGATGGCGTCGGCCACCTCGCGACGAACCTTCAACGCATATTCATGTGCATGCTAGTATGGTCTCCTGATATTTTCTACGTGCGTTTTTATAAGATGTGTTGCACTTTCATCTCTTCGTACAGTACTGATGTAATAAATCTCGCGACCGCTGCCCATCAGTCCGACATTCCGCGATTACGGCGCCGCGATAAGCACTGTTTGAACATGATAGCTTATCTGGCCGGCTTCCCTGCTTGGTTACATCATCGCACGTACCTGGTCGGCGTTTGCCCTGAGGGCAGCTCTGTTCGAGGCTACTCGGGCGACAGCGTTCTGTAGCTGAGTGAGCTTCTGTCGAAGGCCGTGCTCCAGCGACACACACTGCGACATCTGATAACATAACACAACATTGCGTCACAATGACGTAGCGAATAACATACCGAAGATATCTCGCGTGGACACAAACCACTTCAATTTTTCAAGAAAACAACGAAAAGAAATTGGATAAATTTATTTAGAAGTGACGTTATACAACTCCTCATAGACCATAAAACACTATTCACCAAAACCAGTAGGCGACAATGATACGAGCATCGACTGTGCAACGGGAAGGAAGGGACACAGATATGAAGACAAGGTGGAGAGATAGCGGAGGGCACTCTACTCCATACGATAATATACTTTGGATGTGGATGGTGGTGGGGAAAAGGGGAAGTGGAGATAAGAGCAGATGACGCGTCTCTCCCAGCTTCTTCTCTTGCCGTTTTCTCACAGACGCGGCAGCACAAACCTGAAATCACACCACATCACCACACGACAAGCGTACATGACGGATACAAGGACGCTAGCTACATGCTAATATTCACCATATTCCTCTCTCTCTCTCTCTCTCTCTCTCTCTCTCTCTCTCTCTCTCTCTCTCTCCCTCCTACTCACGCAGCAGTGAGCGCGACGAGGGGGTTGGGGAAGGAGGCGTGGGGATGGTCTCCGCAGGCTCCTCCCATGTCGATGTGCGAGTACTTGAGCGGCTTGTCCGAGTCGAGTCCGTGCTCGTCGATGCGCGACGCCTGCAACCACCCGCTCACGCCCGCGCCCTCTCCTCCTCCCTACCATCATCAGGAACGCAGCAGGGGTCTGGTGTCCGCGCAGGGTCTGCACAGAAGGCTTCGTGTTGCCCTGGCGCACGTCCGCCTGCTCACACTCTGCCTGGTGGAAGGCAAAGTCCTGCAATGACCAATTCACTCTCTTCCCTCCTCTCCTCTCGCGTACCGAGGGCATGAGCCTGCTGATCTCCACTGGCTGTCCGTACTCGTCTCCCGCCATCTGGATGCGGCTGCTCGTCTTGGCCGCCTTGGCCGGTCCGTTGTCCATGATGGCCGCCGAGTAGCCGTACGAGAGGATCTCGTGGCCAGTCAGCGTGGCGAGGGTGAACACGTGCGGGTTCGGCAGGGACAGAGCCTGCAATGTTCCAACCATTCACCTCCTCTTCTCTTCCATCTCCCCACCTCGTCCTTGGCGCGGGTGAGGGGGTCGAGCATGGTGATGCGTCCCTCGGCGTCCGTGTTGTAGATGTGCACGCGCTTGCCCGAGCGGGCAGTGATCACCTCGTCGCACGTGAACGCGTTCGAGCCGATCGAGTTGCGCACCATGCACATGTAACCGATCACCTGCAACAGTCACTATGACAACATATCTCCTCCCCCCTCATCCCACCTTGATTCCCTTCGGCTTGAGCACATCGAGAGCCTTGAAGAATCCAGCGACAACAGCGCTGCCGTACTTGTCACTGGAAAGCAATCGTGAGAATCAAGAAGAAAGGGAAACAACAAGTGTACACTGACCGGCACATTCCGAACATGTGTCCGTCAGTCTTGAGGTCGCAGCCGCCAGTGTCGATGGTGACTCCCTGCAAGAAGGGCATGAGATGAGAGGAGGGGAGGGGAGAAGGGAGAGAGCGCATACCTTTCCTACGAACACGAGCGACTCTTCGATCTGTCCCTCTCCAGTGTACTCGAGGCGGATGAGGCGTGCCCTGTGCCTCTCCTGGCTGTTCGCACATCTGTTCACAGCCGCCATCAGAGGGTACTCCTTGAGAATGTGCTCCGGATCAGCCTCCACCGACACAGACACCGAAGACGAGTTGGCGAAAACGGTCTGCAAAGAGAAGGATGCGAGTGGGCTGAGAGGTGGCTGGGGATACCTGGACATACTGGGCTACGCGAGGCGGAGCCATCCTCTCCGGTCCCTGGTCTCCAATGTCGCGAGAGACGACGAACGCCTGCTCGAATCCCTCGATCAGCCCAACCAGCTCAGAGTCGGCGCCCAGCTGAAACGAGTACGTGAGCCGAGTGCCCTCTCCCGTCCCGTGTGTGT
The DNA here is from genome assembly GCA_963966185.1 of Rhabditoides inermis. NCBI lineage: Eukaryota > Metazoa > Nematoda > Chromadorea > Rhabditida > Rhabditidae > Rhabditoides > Rhabditoides inermis. The sequence continues at coordinate 808,107 of CAWZYM010000392.1, read as the reverse complement.
GTGCATACCGGGAGGAGTCCCATCTGGTCGAACTTGGTGCGCCTCTTCTCGTCCTCCTCGCGAATGTTGAGGGGAGTGTACTGGGGATGGAGGGCTCCGAGGGCTGCGATGAGCTCGGCCTGGGGGTGGCGAGGGTGCGGCACCGTCACCAGCAGAGGGGAGCGCACTCCGGCAGACAGCGCACTGCAACCACACCGACACCAGTCAACATGTATTCCTAAACGTCCCCTCGATTCCAATTCCACCCATCACCCTCTTTTGGCAAAGACACGCGCGTGTCTTTCTGCGGTAATCTGTCTTGCATACTGCAGACTGATAAGGGTAGGCTTTAGGCTAGAAGTCCAATGTGCCTGTCGAGTGTCTCCAAATCCGCCGACGCACGGCCGCATATCAGGGAGGGGGGGGGGGAAGTGGGTGATAAATCATGGTGCGCATGCTTGTGATTACAAGGGTGTCGTCTCCAGGAAAAGAGGGCGGGGGCATTTCCCGTGTTCAGATAGGGGACGGGAGAGCCGACTCGAATCTCATCTACCCCCCCCCCCTCACTTCCACTTGCAGTGTTTTCTGCTAGATTGCATCTCGGGACGGAAGAGACGAGTCGCGTGACTGACAGACCCACGATTCTCACACACACCACAACTCCAAAAAAGTGACGCTAACAATCAAACAATGAGATATGGGATGCTACCGACGGGGGCAGCTTATCGCAAAAGGGCACACTGACACGCCGCAAAATTCTTGGAAAAAAGCGTCACTAGAATAGCAGAGATAGCTGTCGAGGCAGAGCGGATGCCTGTGTCAGGGATAATGAAAGATTACTCACAGCTGGACGGCCTTCTTTCCAGCGTCGAGGTAGCTGCGTACATCGTCAAAGTCGCGGTGGACGGGGCCAGTGCCCGAGAAGATGAGGCGGCCAGACGGAATCACCTGGCGGTCGACAGCCAGAAGGGCGGCAGAAGAGGTGAGCGACGAGTGCAGCTAGAGAGGCAGAGGAGCGGTAAGGGAACAAGTAACAATAACGAGGGGAGAACGGAGATGCAACTCACGTTGTTGAACTCAGCGAGAGGACCAGCGATCGACTGGATGGCGGCGTGGTTCGCAGCAGCCTTCACGCAAGAACCGATCTACAACACGCGGGATTGCATCCAAACTGCAACATACAAAAGTAGTTGTCGTACCACAATAACGGCATCGTAAGCGGTGTCGGCGACCGAGGCGGCGCGAACAAGCCTCGTCGAGAGAAGGCTGAAACGAAACAGTAGATCAGATTATCAACGATGTGAAGTCAGCATGAACTCGCCTCTGCAGTACAGTGGTCATCTCCTGTGTGGAGAACGCCGATTCGTTCGGCGACTGAAAGGGGACTGTTTACGGGGGATGCGAATCACGGGTTTATGTCATTCGGAAACAAACACAACCAACCATTCGACGCGAGTGGAAGGGCGATAATAAGGGGAAAGAGGGGACTCGCGGGCGGGCGGTGCTTATCGAGTGCTTATCACGAAGCTCACGCAACCAGAGAAAGAGGGAAGCGATGTAAATGACACCAGAAGCTCCACATCACAAACGCCAAATGCACATAGGAGAACGAGAGAGAACGGCATATCGCATAATGACTGCGTGTGTGGTCACCCACCACGGGTCGATAATCCAATCATCCGTGCGCTGCGCGGAATCATATGACCACCACTGCTTGGTATGCGCAACAAACACCCTATTCGCGACTAGTCATCGGCGCAAAACATGAAATGACCCTGTATAGAACGTATACAGCGGACCAATGAAAAAATAAATGTGAAAAAGATTTAAATTGAAATCGCGGCGAAAACACGAAAACAAAAGAGTAGTGTGACATGGTGAATCAATAATTCTGTTGCAGAATTTTGCACAATAAACTACACTACTAATTTGAAAATTTTGCTGTGTTTTTTCTGTTTACTTTTGACAATCAATACATTGCTTGTTCATTATATAATAGATGGAATAATTTCACATTCATTGAAGATGTCGGGTCCTCCGGGTGGATACCAACAACAACCTCAGCAAGGCATGCCTCCTGGGCAGCAGCAACAACAGGTGATTTCGTTATATACCGTTTTCTGATAAACGTCCTACTAGAATACTTTTCTCGTCTGTAAACCGAAGATTACAGATGATGTATCAGCAGCAGATGATGGCTGGACGTGGCGTGCCGCCTGGAGGAAAGCCGATGGGAATGATGCAGCAACACCCTGGAGTCCCTGGACATCACCAGGCACTTTTTTGTTTATTTACGTTTTTATTCTCATATTCAGATGCATCCCGGGGCGTACCAGCAGCAGCCGATGATGCAGCAATACGGACAGGGTATGATGGGTCAGCCGCCACCGCAACAGGTTCAAGCAGGACAGCCGATGCCGATGGGAGCAGGTGGGAGATGGAGGGATGCGGGGTAAACAATGTTCGTGTTCAGGCAGACCGATGCAGCATATGAGTGCGCAGATGGGGATGAACCCGCAGATGACCACGATCCAGCAGCACGCACAGCAGCAGCCTCGCAGCCCCGCTCTTCAGGTATCGCAAACACCCTCCTTCCTCGTCACATGTCCCGATTACAGCAAGGCGGCCCCGGCTCTGTCAGCGGGCCCATGTCCGTCGGACAGCAGCCGCACTCTGGTAAGCCTTATTTATCTATGTTCTTCTAGATAAAATATTCAGTGTCTGGTGCGGGTCCGATGTCCGTTGGACAACAGCCCCATTCAGGTAAGCTATTTGTTTCTGCTTTGTTCAAATTTTGTTCTTAAGCCACTGTTGTAGTTGGTCCTATGTCTGTGGGCCATCCTGGCCAGTCGGGTCCGATGTCAGTGGGCGCACCTGTACATGGCGGGCCCATGTCCGTCGGAGCTCAGCAGCCGCACGGAGGTGAGCATCTGGCGTCTCTTCTATTCCAACCCACCTTGTAGGCCCGATGTCGGTGGGCGCGTCGCAGCCGCATGGCGGTCCCATGTCGGTGGGAGCAGCCCACTCGGGCGGCCCGATGTCGGTGGGCGGTGGAGGCCACGCTGGCCCGCTCTCGGTCGGCGCACCCCATCACCCTCCTGGAACACCCCACAACCCCGCCTCTCAGCACGCTGCCAGCACTCAGCCCGCGTCTGTCGGACCGGTGAGCAGCGAGGGGGTACACCTGTCATGCTCGTGTTGAGGTGGCTCCGTCATCTGTTCAGCCGGCGAGTGTGGCGCCCGCGACCCCCGCCACCGTACACCAACCACAGCCCGCCCTCGTCGGTGCGTCTTCAACATCTTGTCTGTGCCAGACGTATACGTTTCAGAGCAGGCCCCGCTGATCGCGGACCCAGTGCAGCAGGCGAAGCAGCTCATTCTCAAGGATCTCCGCCTCGCACTCAAGGAGCTGAACAGGAGTGCGGGAGAGCAGATGAGGGTGCGGGCGAATGGAACGGCGACAGAGGATGAAGAGCCGGATGACAACTACATCCACGCACTCAACACATTCATGGCGCTCTGCGACCAGATAGAGGGCAGTCTGGTGAGTGGAAGAGGCGGGAGGGGGAGACAAGGGACGCGTTACAGACGCTGGTGATGGAGACACAGCGGCAGCTGCAGAAGTTCTCGAAGATGGTGGAGAGCGAGGGAGCAGTGAAGGTGGGAGGAGGAAAGAAGGAGAGGGGAGATGGATGATTGCAGACGACGGGAGCCGACGCCGGAGCTCACATTCAACACGCACAGCAGTATGTCGCCAACACGAATACGGTAGGAGAGATAGGGGAGGGATGGATTAATGTGCTATTGTAGATTATGAATACGTTTGACAAGACGATCGCTTCTGTGTCTGCGACGATGGACAAGCTGCGGAAGAGGGAGCAGATGGTCAAGGAGGAGGAGGCAATGCAAGAGGAGTAGACACTCCACTAACCACAAATCTCAAATCTCTTTTTGTTTTGTTTAGCGCTTGTTGTGACGTGTATTCTTTCAAAATAATATACGATTGGTTCATGTTTGGTGTGTGTTGTGTCGTCACGCGCGTTCGAATTGCAGCGTTGATTGATGCGATAGACAAAGGTTTGGCCACTCTCACCTAAGAACTTGACTGTTCGTGAAACTCGAGCGAGAATACTACTGTAAAGTGGCAAAAAAGGAATAGTCTGCTTGGAATCTATACTACCTAGATTGTCATTTCCCCACTTTGACCGTTAGTGTGCGACTGATTTCCACCTTCTACTATATTTTTTGATTGATGGACTATCTGTTGCAAAAATGCGCTTTTCGTTCTCAAGTTCAAAAACCAGCCGCCATGACCTTGCTTTTGTTTGCCAGATGCCACACCGAACCTTATATATATAAGTTCTAGTAGTGAGACTTGATACGTTGTGTTGTGTTGCAGTGTTGATTTGTGTGTGTTGGAGATGCGTCCCTTCGTCGTGCTCTCTCTGGCCGGTGCTGCCAATGCCTTCCTGTTCGGAGGCCTGGGAGGAGCAGGAGCAGGCTGCTCTCCCTGCGAGGCGGCTGCAGTGCCCCAGTACTCTGCCCCAGTACAGTATGCTCCCCCTGCCCAGCCGATGATGCAGATGCAGCAAGTGGGCTACGCCCTCACGCAGGCACAAGGACCCCTTCCCGGAGAGACTGCAGTGCCCATCGGAAACAACGAGTACATCCTGGTGCCCAACGGACAGCAGGCGCCCACTGGCCCCTTCTTCCGACCCGCGGTGGGTGATCGGGGCACGATTCGTCTCATTTGCATATGTTCCAGCACATCCAGACGTACTCGGCTCCTGTGCAGCAGACCTATGTGTCCGCTCCCCAGCAGCCAGTCTACTCCGCGCCTCAGGCTCCGCAGGTATGACATGACTGAGGAAAGGGTGATATTGCTTTCTTGGTTCCAGCCGACATACGTTGCTCCTCAACAGCCTACGTACGCTGCCCCGCAGGCTCAGTCTTCGTACGTTGCGCCCCAGCCCTCGTACTCTGCCCCTCAACCTTCGTACGTCGCCCCCGTCTCTGCTGGCTATGTTACTCCTTGAACATGTACATAATGAATTGCGATCATAAATTCCATTCTCACAAATGTGTTGACTTCTTCGTGCCAGTTCGATCTGATTGGAATGAAGGGGGGCGAAAGGGTGTGTGCGACAAACACGTCTCTCTCTCTCTCTCTCTCTCTCTCTCTCTCTCTCTCTCGTCTCATCTCCCTTTCGCTTCTCGCTTGCACCCACGGAGTGAAACGTGAAAATCGTTTTTGATTGCGGCGTGTCTAGTCGAGACTGCGTGGAGATTGGACTGGACAAGACATGGGACGAGTGGTCCACTGTGTGGGGTACAAAAGCCCCCGGCTCCCCTCCCACCCATCAATCCACTCCCCCTCCTCTTCCACTCCACAATGCGTGCCTTCATCGTGCTCCCCGCCCTCGCTGCCTCTGCCTCTGCCTTCCTGTTCGGAGGAAGCGGCTGCGGAGGAGGCTGCGGAGCTCCCGCCCTCACTCTCCCCGCCCTCTCCCTCCCCTCCATCTCGGTATGCTAGACCACCCCTTCTATTCCTCACTCTCTCCGTTCAGATCCCCATGCCGCAGATGTCTTCTGGCTGTGGCTGCGGCGCCCCCGCGGCCCCCGCGTGTGGCTGTGGAGCTGCCCCGGCCTGCGGAGCGGCGCCCGTCATGGCTGCGCCCTCTGGATGCGGAGGCGGATACGCGCAGGCGCCCGCCGCCCTGCCCCCTATGATCATGCCGTCTTCTGGCTACGCGTCGGCCCCCGTGCCGATGGCACCCATGTTCGCCCCGTCGGCGCCCGCGCCCATCCTCGCCCCCGTCGGCCAGTCGTACTCTTCGGCGCCGGCTGAGGTGGCCGCGCCCGCCTACGCGCCCTCGCAGACTGTCGAGGTGGCCGCCGCCCCCGCACCCGCCCCCGCATACGAGTCCGCCCCCACTCAGGTGCAGCCCGTGCCCCAGTCCAACTACGTCACCGGAAAGTGAACAGTCATTGAAACAACGCCACAGCAGGGTGGTGCCACAGTATACTACATTTCTATCTATCCCAAATAAAGAGTTTTATCTAAGATGATGTTTGCATTATAAGGTGAGCGAGCTAGTAAAACATCAAGGCGGTCAACGATTGAGAGACTGTTTAAGTGATAAGTGATAAGAGAGTGGAGGGGTCTAGGCGGAAGGCTCCTTCTTGTCCAGAATCGACACGTCGGTGGTGGAACGGGACACAGTCGTGAACGAGGGAAGCACAGCAGGCGCCTGAACCACGCATTCCTTCCATCCACCCACCCTTCCCTACCTCGTCGTTCTCGGCAGACGCAGTGAAGATGTCGGCGATCTCCCTCAGCGACTCCTCAATGTGGCCCGCGAATCTGGCGGCATCGGTCTTCTCGGACGACTTGAAGGCGGTGACGTTGATGTAGATGGAGTGATTGCCGCCCAGACGGTAGCTCACCCCATAGCCGTCAGCAGCCACCGGACTGTAGAAAAGGAGGGTAAATGAGGGAAGAAAGACACTCACGAGAAGACAGCTCCGAGCCACGAGTCCTGGGGGAAGTCGTCCTCATCCAGACCCTTCGACATGGACGGGGACTGGAAAAGAGATGAGTGAGAGAGAGAGAGAGAGAGAGAGAGATGAGCGTACGTGGGAGGTGCAGAGGAGCCACTTGCTGTTCTGGTAGTGCTCGAGGAACGGGCTAACCACTCCAAGTGCCTTCGACAGAACGACAAGCACGAAGAGGTGGCGGTCCAGACCCTGCAACCACCACTACACGATCACATCTCCTCCGGCTACCTGTCCGGTGATGATCTCCCTGTTGCGGAGTGCGTGGGTGGAACAGGCCTTGCGAAGAGCGCGCACCTTCTCCCTCTTCTGGAACGGATGTATGAGAGGAGGAGGGGAGGAGGAGGAGGGGGAGAGGGAGACTCACCGAGGTCAGCTCGCTGTTCATCACCTGCACGAACGACGCCGACTGGTCGCACACTGTGCGCAGAGTCTCCGTCCTGGATGGTAGAGCGGTGGAGAGAGAGAGAGAGAGAGAGAGAGAGAGAGAGAGAGAGAGAGAAATCACCTGGAGTTGGCGAAGAACCGGGCCGAAGCGGGTTCGTAGGTGAGCAGGAACTTCTCCTGGTCCTGCAAGAAAACTATATCAAACCTCCAGCTCTTCGACACCTTGTAGGCAGCGAGTTGGAATGCCATCTGGAGGTAGGCGTCGGGTGAGCATCCGAACTGCTTCATCTTGCCCTTGCCGTATGCCCTAGAAGAAGAGTAGAAGAGAAGGGAAGGGATGTGCTCACGTGAACATGAGTCCGTGCACTTCTATGTCGCCCGCGGCCTTGCGATGCGACACCAGACAGCGGTTGATCTCCGCAAGCATCTAATCACCCTCATTCCACCTCCCCCTCTTCCCTCCCACCCACCTCAGCGTTGCACCGGATGTCGACCTGCTGCGGCCACATGATCATCTTCTGTTCCTGTGGAGTGAGCGCGAGCGTCTGCTGTTCCTTGAGGGGCGGATAGGGGGGCAGACATCCCATGTCCAGCAGCTCGATGTCCTCCAGAATGTGCGAGAACTCGGCGCCGTCCGCGCCACTGTGCTCCGTGTTTATGCCACACTGCAGGGGAGAGATGAGATGGAGACGACAGACGACCTCACCCTTCCGTTGGCCGCGACGACGACGTTGAATCGCTTGTCACACCAGCGGTCGCCGCCCTTTCCACACAGCATCGCGTGCAGATAGCGGTTGTAGGCGGCAGACTGAACAGCGCACATCCGCCCTCTCCCCCCTCTCTCTCTCCCCATCTCTCTCCTCTCCATCTCCTCTCTCTCTCTCCTCCCTCCCTCCCGCTCTCTCTCTCCCCTCTCTCCCCCTCACCTCGTGCACATCATACTCGTCCTCGTCGAACACGGCGGCCGCGAGTGCTCCCTCGATCACTGCGAGTGCCTTCGAGTTGTGCGCGTCGTGTGTGAAGAACCTTCTCCTGTTCCTCGCCCACTGGTCCCTGGTGTCAGTGGTGAGTGCGGCAATCTGTCCTTCCGGGCCCTGCACCGCCGGCTGTCTCTCCACGTGCTCCAGCATCTTCGTCAGCTGCGCCACGCTCATCGGCCGGTCGTGCTCGTCGAACAGCTCCACCCGGTAGATGCCGCCCCGCGCCAACACGACCATGTGACGCGAGACGCCGGACGTCTCCTTCCAATCGCAGTCCTCCGACGGGATGCGGTTCATGGCGAACATCCAGTCGTAGTGCCGGGCGCACACCAGTCCCGAGCCAGGCTGGAGGGGAGAGTGAGTGGGAAGGGGGAGGAGGGGTGTCTCACCGCGGGCGCCTCTCCCTTGTAGTTGGCTAGCTGTAGCTGGGCTGTGATGTGCAGCAGCCTCGCCATGCGATACGCGCGCGTCGCCGCCGGCTTCTCCAGAAGGCCCACGCAGCCGACGTTGCTGTTCATGATGGTGGGGTACCTAAAGGAGAAGAACAGATGGACGGTCACATAAATGAGACACTGACTTGGCGTTGAGGTAGATGTACTTCTCCCAGAACGGTGTCACGTAGTTTTCGGTCATCAGCCACCACATCCTAAAACAGCATCATAACTCGTTGTCTCGCGCCGCCCTACCTCGCGTATCTCTGCAGCTTGGCTCCCTCGCTGTTGATGAAGTCGTCGGCGACGAGTTGCAGCTCGTCCCAGTCCTCCGGAGAGAGGATGTGCTTCAGCGAGGCGACGTAGCCGTTCACAGAGTCTGCGAGTGCGGGCAGAGGGAGGGTGGGGAGGAGGAGATCGCACGAGAGACGGCGGGGAGGCACGAACGACAGAGCCTTGCCCACGGCCTGCATCACACACGTGACAAGCGACACACCCCCAGCCAACTCACTCCCCACAGCTTCGACTTCCACGACGGCTTCTTCTCGAACAGCCAGCCCTAACAAATCGGGTATAAAATCGATTATTGATTGATTATCAACCGATTATCGATCGATTATCAATTGATTACCAACAATACCTTGTAGCTGAAGTAGGTGTGCTTGAGAAGGAATCGCGTGGCGAGCACCGGGAGATAGATGGTGAGGGCGGAACAGGAGACGAGTTTGAGCAGCTGGAACGGGGTTACTGTATGTACAGTACTCTACCGTACCTCGATGACGCGGCTGCCGGTGTTGGGGAGGAGATGGGCGAGGATGGGGCGGCGGGCAATGGCGACTGCGGCAGTGGCGGCGGCGAAGTAGAGGGGGCGACAGGGGTAGAGATGCATGTCGAGCCATGTCTGGAAAGGGCATGAGGGGGGAGGGGAGGGCGGACTCACGTAGATGTTGTATCGCGTCCGCTCGAACAATCCCGGATAGCTGCATCCCATGCGGGCCGGCGGCTTGCTGCGCCTCTTCTTCTCCTTCTTCTTCCCCTTCTCCTTCACAGACGTCGCCGACTTGCTCGACACGGGGATGACGTTGTCGGTCTTCTGGGATCCCGTGCGGGTCGACGTCGCCTCACGCGCGCTCTCCACTACTTCCAGTCCTTTCTTCGAGTCTTTCTTCTCATCCTTCGCTCCTTTGTTCTCCACCTTTTTCTCTTCCATCTTCGGGAGCGTCTTCTCGGCGACCTTCTCGGACTTCTCTGTTTTCATTTCCACCACCTTCTCCGTCTTTTCAGCCTTCTTCTTCTCTGTTTTGGGTGCCTTGTTCTCCGCAATCTTCTCCACTTTCTCCGCTTTCTTCTCGGAGGTCTCTGCTTTTTTCTCCACGGGTTTCTCCACCTTCTTCTCTTCTGCCTTTGGAAGTCCCTTCTCGGCGGCCTTCTCCGCCTTCTCCATGGGCTTCTCCGACTTCTTATCCTCCGTTTTCTCCTTCTTTTCCGATTTCGCCGACTTTGTCGACGTGTCTGGGAGAACGAAGGGTCAACAATCGAAACAGGCTACTCGGTCGTTTACCTGCCATGTCGATGGTTCGACCGGCCAGAGCGGGTGCGGGGGCGTGAAATGACCCTCTCTCGTTCCGTCCACTCTCGTCTACTCGCATCTGCAGACATCCTTCTGTCCACGTGCCATTCCCAGCTGCTCTTTCTTGCGCCGTTCCCTTTCCTCGCCTCATCCGCATAATTTGCTTATCGCCGGTTGAGTTTTTCGCACATTGCGCGTATTCAATTATGGCCGACCGTGGCTCAATGAGCAAAGCGAGAGGGAGCAGAGATTGAAGGGCGGATAGGGGAGTCGCGGGGTGGTGTTGTGCACATCCCATTTTCCATTTCTGACATTCGAATGTATTCTAATGAGCTTCGATGCGTGTGTCGGATCATGTCGTTTCTCTTCTTTGGTGCAGACGTCACGGCTTGTGTCTGTGTGTGACAGAGTCTGTCTGCCTGCTCTGCCCCCTTCTTTCGCATTACTCTCACTCTCCTCTCATTCGCATCAGATCACACGAGATGCGAATTTGTCTCATTGCCTCTTCTCACCATGCATACCAAACACAGCCGCTACACACATCCACACCGTCCAGTCAACTTCCCTTTTCTTTCCACTCTACTCCTCACTCTCCTTCCGGCTCGCTCTCAGCTCGACTATCGTCATTAGTAAGCAGAGCGTGAATTCCACTCGGACTCTTTTGTGGCTCACGATCTTCCAATACTAATATTGTTTGTTCTGTATTTGCAACTGTCGTTTCAAGGTACAATCTCACAGAATTGTAGGAATTGTACATTACATTTTAGAATAGGTTGCGTGCCTATACGACAAATATAGTAATTAACGTCACCGGAGAGAAATGGGATATATTACATGATAATGTTCGTGATAAACTCTGTACACTACAAGTAAGCGTGCATGGATAACTGGTTGCCATCTCCATTGCATTAAATGTGGTTTTTGTGGGTGGGAGGGGGTGCGAGTTGCTTTTGATTGTTAGTTGGAGGAGAGGGGGAGCTAATCCATCATTGTCTCACAAGACGACTGCAGCGAACAAGAAGGGAATAAGAATCATTTCATGAATCACTCATCCACACATGTCGAGGAATCAACGCACAAACACGAATTCATTGCGCTAGTTAGGCACGCATTCAGGGGCCTCTGCTCCCCTGCTCCTGCTCCTTCTCCTCCAGTGTTCCTTCGCTGTTTGTCTCTCCTCCGCCCGGCACTATTCCCAGAGGGTCGATCAGCCGGTCATCATACACGCTCCGTCTCTCCTACCTCTTCCCCCTCCCCCTCTTTCTCTCTCCCTCTCTCTCTTCCCCTCTCTCCTTCTCTATCTTCGGTCGTCTATCATAGCGGAGATGTTCGCTACTGCGGAGCCGTTCTAAAAAGAGGTCTTTGCTTGTGTCTTCCTCTCATACCTTTCATGCTCTCATCTTTTGCACTTTCAGATGAGTGTATTCCGAGTTTCCTCAGAGAATGATGATGGTTCGTTCACGAGTACAGTCAACGACTCCTTCCCCCATTCTCCCACCCTCGTCCCCTTTCATCTTCCACTCTTCGCCACCCTTTCTTTTATTCGCTGCAAGGGTGTTATGAGCACTCTTCTGTCTACCAACTTCCCTTACTCCTTAGCCCCATCCACCCGCTCCCCTCCCCTCCATATTCGCACTCTGTCAAAATATAGAGAGGCATACGCAGCTTTCATCAACCATATACATTTATAGCCGTATCTTACGCCTCTTATTCGCCTTCCTTGCTATGTTTCGTTCCTGTGAACAGAAGAAGAGTGGTGATTGGCGCATATATGTGTGTGCTGTATTTAGCATCAGTGTGTGCACATGGGTGGATGTGTGTTCATGGTGGTCGGGGGCCTGTGGATGACGTCTCGCTATGTTGTTGCCATCCACCGTCGCCTTCCATTCCATTCCTCACTCCATTTGCTCCTTCTCCCCCTCCCTCTCTCTCTCTCTCTCTCTCTCTCTCTCTCTCTCTCTCTCGCGTCTCTCTTCTTCTAATGAGTGTGTCTACTGGACTCGATCCGAGGGCACTCGAAACACTTCTCCTCACTTCCCTTCTACTCCTTCATAATGTGTATGCGTTGATCCGCCTTTCCCGGAGGACACTTCCGCTTCCTTCCTCTTTCTCTACTACCCCTTATGTTTTCATCCGAGTTACCCGTTAACTGCACGACAAATTGAATGAACACTGAGCGCGGTTCGGGGAGGTGACTGTACAGACTGAAAACAGTCATGCAATCGGCCCACTCTCTCTAATCTCACTCTCCGCTTCCTCTATAAAAGAGAGAAAGGGAGAGTCCTCCTTCCGCCTTTCTTCTCATTACACACACTGCATATCTCATATTTTGGTCTCTTATGGGCCTGCATTAGTGTGTTTGATGTGTTTGGGGGAGGAAAATCCGGGATGATGTTTCGGCTCTCTCCTCTCCCTTCTTCTTCCTCCTCTTTCCAACACACATGTGTGTGGAATTATTTTCGCATTAGTCTTGCTGCATGACTGCCAGAATGGATACTGTATGCCAGAGTGTTGCACTCCTATCAACCCACCTGCAGTCGTTGTATTCTCTGTCTGTATACTAAAATATTCCTAAGAGTCTGTCCCTAATTGTGTCAGACATTAGTTTTTGAATTCTAATAACAGTGTGAATAATGCGGATATGGTTTTGTTTGTCATGGGCTAATGAGGAGGAAGTGGGAAGGCCTGCCCTCCTCTCTCCTGCCGCCTTGTTTGTGGTGTGTTGCAGAGTGTGCTTCGTGCCCACCTCTTTCCCTGCTCCTTCTCTTTCTCCCCTCCTCTACTCCTTCTCCCTGGCGTCGTCAATAATTGTTCCGTTGCCGTACAAGATGTGCTCAATTTTGAATTCTCAATGAGAGATCAGAGATTTTCGCGAAAGTTAAAAAAGCGGAGAGAAGGGATGAAGGACCGACGGGGTTCCTAACACCCGAATTACTAAGAATATTGTGATGATATGGAATAAGTCAAATTCTTTCTCCGGCTTATTCACTAAGTTTCTGCCAGTATGAGTCCATTCAACCCACATTCAGTGTTAGACAGCGTACGAGGAGAGTGAGAAAGAGAGAAAGAGATATAGAGAGATAGAGATAGAGAGAGAAGACTGTTTCATTCGCTTTTATTCAATTCATTCCAATAAGTTCATTTCATTCCTAATTGATGCATTCCTCTTGCTCTCTCTCTCTCTCTCTCTCTCTCTCTCATCATTTCATACCCTCACCTACTCGAATGTTTCATATGCCACCTCTATTTCTGTCCCCTGTCTGTTTATGTGTATCCCTGCATATAGATAGCATATCCATATGTCCTTTTTCTGCACATTTGTCCTGTCTGTCCTGTGTCCCCTTTACTGTATGATATCAAAAATTCCTCCCCACATATAGCAGATAATGTGTTTGATTATACTATTCATGCGAGTATGTATATTTTGTGAAAACAGATGAGGTATCAAGACACGCCTCTCCTCTCTTTCTCCACTCTTTAATTTTCCCCCTTTCCTCTCTCCACTCTCCCACGCAAGCATCGCCACATATAAGTGGGCATCACATTTCCATCAACAAGAAATTAGAAGACCTGAATCAGACGGCATTCTGTCGACGACTATTGAGTGGATGTCGGCTCTTCTCAATCAATGGATCTCTGTCTCTGTGTTCGTGGCGCGTTCTCTATATCTATCTGTACATATCTCTCTCTCTCTCTCTCTCTCTCTCTCTCTCTCTCTCTCTCCGTTCTTCCCTCTATGATGGCAGGTTCGGCTGTGCAAGGCGGACTAACGGCGCTAGTTACGGGGAGCTCGTCACAAGAAGGAGACTACGCAGGAGGAGAGGAAGGAGGGATGCATCCGTGTTTCATGCCCCACAACACAAGCCCGCCATGCTCTTTCATTTACTAATTGTCCATTCCGGCCGCAGATCTCTCTCTCTCTCTCTCTCTCTCTCTCTCTCTCTCTCTCTCTTCTACTCTCACACCTGAACGGAGATGTGTAGCGTATGACGTCTGCCACGTTCTCATAGTTTTCCTGTGTCTCTCCATTCCGAGTTTCTCTTCGCTTTCCTGTGTATCTCGCATCTCTTGTTCCTTAGTCCTCAGACGGCGTGAAAGTACTTCTACACTTCTACACCGCATACAATGGAACCACCTTCTCTCACTTGTAAGTGTAGAAAACAGAAGAAATGCACCCCATTCCACACTACACTCTTTTCTGACTTGCAATTCAAAATCTGCATGTTGCAAGTGACTTTAGTGAGTGTTTGTCAAATCACAACTCATTTCAACACTCTCCGACAGGACACCTCAATGTGTACTTTATTAAATTTTGCCTTCATTTCCTGTATTTCAGAAACATATTTTTAACAGCGTACAATTATTCTAGTATACAGTATTTGCATATCCTGTCCCCTCCCAGTAGTCCCATATCCTGTCCTCTGCATCTCCTTTCCTCCACTCACTCAATCACTGATAATCTCATATTCGTGCGCTGTTCTCTCTTTTTTGCCTCTCCTCTGCTTACTGGTTGCTGATTATGAGACGCGTGCGCACCGTTCCGTGATGTCCTTCTCCACCTCCCCCTCCCTCCCCCTCCCCCGTCTCCTTCTCTTTCCCCCTTCTCCATCTTTCCTACTCATGTACGTCACGAGTGCATTCTGTTGACATTGCGTGTGTGTCGTCTGCCCTCGATTCCATATGTGCGAATAATTTGCCTTCTTCCTTCCACCGCTTACCCAAAACACCCGCAAAGTCCAATCGAATGCATTGCACTTCCCAAAATACACAGCAGAATCGAGTAAGGATGATCAATGAGAGACAATAAGACGTGCTTGAGCAAGATGGGGGATAAGCAAGCACGCGATGCTTCTCGTCTTCTTTTGGGACCGCTTCCTTCCAGTGGTCCTCTCCTCTCCCAAACATAGATTCCCTCAAAATGCAATTGGATGTTTCGATTAGATTGGGGGGTAGCTAATGAAACGGGTGAATTGGCTGTGGATAGTGTAGATTGGAAGGGGTAGGACACTCGATCACTCACTCAGCCCGTGTCATCTTGTCTTTTTCTTGCCATCTCCTTTTATCCCGTGGTCCTTCTGATTCTCGATCGTCGTGCAGATACCTGGCGGCTGCGACCTCGTGGTCTCTTATCCTTTGTTTGCATCGCATGTCTCATGTCATCTCTGGAGAGAGGGGGTGACTGCTGGGGTGACGTCTCTTTTCTGTTCCGGGGCAGATCGCAGCAATCCCTTCATCCGCTTTTCCTCCTCCCCATTCGTGTCTTCCTCTGTCTCGCAGTTATCTGTTTCTATTCCAGCCCTTCTTCCTTCATCTGCCAATGATGTGCGCCTTCTGCTAATTAGTGAGTTCGTTTACATAGTGTGTGTTATCCGTACCTTATTCGCGAGTAATTTGTCCTGGTTTCAAATCTATGAAAGACCTTCAGTATTCGTACTTGCGTGCAGTGATGCGGTCTTTGAATTTGTTCTACAATTATCATAATTTCAATTACGGGAAAAATGGTCGGACTGACCTTTTCTGGAATGGGCGAGTGTTTCGATAATAAGAAGCAAAGACACGCATCGCGAATGCTAATCGGGCGGTGAGAGGCAAGAGAGGGAGAGGAGAGAGAGAGAGAGAGAGAGAGAGAGAGAGAGAGAGAGAGAGAGAAGGAGGGAGGGAGAGTTGTCTCTCTTACTGCGAGGAAGGGCAGACATAGATAGCGCGGTGAAGCGGGTCAATTATCGGCCATCTCTCAATCTGGACGACGATCCCTAGAGGACGCTTTTCTCTCTCTCTCTCTCTCTCCCCCCCTCTCTCTCTATTTCCTCTCTTTCTCTCTCTTTCTGTCTCTGAGGGAGAAGGAGAGAGAAGACAAAACTGCAGACGGAAGCATAAATCTGCGAGTGGAAATATGGTGGAGGTAATCTATGAAGAGGCCGTTCTATTTGATGGGACGACTATGGGAGACTGCCGTTTGCCTTCTCCTCCTTCTTCTTCTCGCCTCTGCTCACTGCCACAGACACAAAGGGTATGCGAGTGTGACTGGGAGACACTCGATCGGACACGTATCCAGCAGGTGGCATCGGAACACCCCACTCCCTCCTCCTCCTTCTCCTCCTCCTCCCCTTCTCCTCCTCCTCCTCCTTCCTCCCACAGTCAGGAGCTCCCCTTCCACTTGCCCCGCCCCCTGTGCCGCCTCCCAGACATCACTCGCTGATTCCCCGCCTCAGGACCATTCCTTCCTGAGCGGACCACTCTCTGCCAGCTGGCATCCTCTACATCTACACTCTACAATCATGTCTATGCTTATCAAGTCTCAGCACCACAATACGGAGCTCATTCCCTTCTTCCCCCAGTGAGTATCTTCCCCTCTTCTTCTTTTTCTGCTTCTTCTTTGTTGACTGCCGGCTGCCACAATTGAGTCCGCGCTTGCGATTTAAAATTCTTTTTGGAACAAACACTTGAGCGCCACTCATAAACAAGGAGCACTCGACTGTTTCCACAAATCACTCTCTGCGTGGGCGTTATCTGCGTGGAATCCATACATGGCCTGTGCAGGGGCTGCTCTGTCGAGCATCCAGACGTCACACAGATTACCTATGATTCCGTTTTTGTACGAAAAAGCTGGTATTTAGACGGGGCTTGATATATAAGGGATTCATGAACTTTGAGGGCTTTTCCGGACGCAAAGAGGTGTTAGGTAAGGTGTTCTTACTGATTGCCGATTCAACGCTCACAGGTAGAATATACGTGAGCGTGGCTGATAAGGATGTATAATGATACAGATAATGCTGACGTCGACGGCGCCGGTGTAACTACACCTAGCAAAATATTTGTGCTGACACAAGTCGAGAGCAGGCAATTGGATTGTTTCCTAGGCAGGCACGACGAACAAAGGGGGATTGATGGGTGCGAGAGAGTGAGGGGAGGGGGGAGGCGATCAGTGTGGACACCGAAACACGACCGGACACACTCACATACAAACGCCCTTTTCAGTATTATGGCTATGGTCGCTCCAAACAGTACCGAATGTGTGTGCTCCGACCTCCAAACAGAGGACTACTCGCCGTTGTACGCGTGGTGAGAGCATCTCTCTCTCTCTCTCTCTCTCTCTCTCTCTCTCTCTTTCTCTCTCTCTCTCCCTCTCTCATCATGCCATTCCAGGTACAACTACATTCTCATCATCCTCCTCCTCCCCACTCTTTCCGTGTTTGGGGTTTGCACAAACATTGTCAACGTCTTCATCTACTCGAGGAAACGGTGAGATTCCGCGAAACCAGGCGAAGTTGCGAGCAGGCAATCGTGTATGGATGCGTGGGATAGTAATAGAGCATTCATTCCCCATGCACTCACCACTCACTCATTTCATTGCTACGAAGGACAAAGCTTTTAGACGAGGGGGAATCGCGGAAAAACGACGTGCATCCGACTCTGTCTGTCTTTTGTGCTGATCACATTTTCTCACAGCCTAGGAGCAAAGCAAAGGAGATTCGAAAGTGCGTGATTGCAGGATGCAAAACTCAGCCAACACATATCTTCTCTTCCTCGCCTGCTCCGATTTTCTCGTCATTCTCACAGGTAAGCACAATGGAATGGGCCATCTGGAATACGATGGGAAAGAGACGGAAGAGAAGGGGAGAAGACACTTTCACTTTTTGCAGGTCTCTTCATCTTCTGGATCGACTCTGCTAGATCGTACATTCCGGAGTTAGCTCGAGCCCCTTATACCACGGTCTATACGCTGCCATTCGGGTATGAGCCATTATGAGGAGATGTTGAATACACGTGTGTTTGAGGTACATGGCGCAGACATGCAGCATATACTTCACTGTCGCCGCGGCTGTTGACTGCTATGTAAATGTGAGTACGAGGAACTAGAGCCGACTCACTCCTGCATTCATTCTCATTCACATTCACATCGCATTACGCACTCGAGTTTCAAACGTGCATTCGAAAATCACAGTATGTAGGTCTGTAAGCATGCTATTCT
Source organism: Rhabditoides inermis (assembly GCA_963966185.1). Classification (NCBI taxonomy): domain Eukaryota; kingdom Metazoa; phylum Nematoda; class Chromadorea; order Rhabditida; family Rhabditidae; genus Rhabditoides; species Rhabditoides inermis. The sequence continues at coordinate 790,233 of CAWZYM010000392.1, read as the reverse complement.
CACGTCTTTCCACTCTCTTCTACTTCGAAGTGACAATTGCACATGTGTCTCACCTCTCAAGCAACTCACAAACGCATACATTTCACACATGAAAGGCTGCCATAGCGAGTGTTTTGCAAAAGAAGAAGCTCTTTGACGAAGGTAGTCTATATCACGAAACAGTTTGTCACAGTCGCTACACTCAAAGGTATGAGCCTCGTCTCATATACCTCTCAAACAAGTGAAAAGAAAAACACCTTAATTTTACTTGTTTTCTCACAATGTCTGGGAATTGCTAATGGTCACAAGTACTTTCCATTGGGAATAATCCTCCCTTTCTCCCACCCTCTATCAATCATTTCTTTACCTTTGTCTTCCTATTTTCTATATTTGTTTTCTCCCCCATGCACGTGAGAGCATTATTAAGATAGCAACACTTTTTTGTATTCATTCCCCTCTGTGTAGGCTGTAGGTGTTCAAGATTAGGGACGAGGTTTTATCTAGTTTCACAGTGTATAACAGTACACAGAAGATATGCATATGAGAAGGGGTTGAGAGAGAGAGAGAGAGAAGAGAGAGAGAGAGAGAGAGAGAGAGAGAGAGAGAGAGAGAGAGAGGTCGGAATGAGCTGGGCCATCTCCCACTTCCCACATTAACCCTAATGAGATACTCACCCAAAAACAATATGATATGACAGTAATGCGTGTCATTTGGTCTCGGGGTCTCGGCTAGATGAACATCTCTCATTGTCGTCGACAACACTATCATAAACTCAACAAAGTAATAGGAATGTATGGGATATGGCTGGATCGAGTTTGGGAAGAAGAAGATGGAGGAGCTCGGAATGACGTATGTGTGTTGAGGTGTGCTGGCGAGGCTGGAGTCGTCACTACTGCACGGTTCGAAGAGCCAAGCAGATATGCGCCTCCATCGCTGTGTGCTCAGTCGTCTATAACTCACTACGGTTCCCGCAGTTCAACCTACGAAAGTGCTTCCATGACGCTAGCCAGGTGAGTTCGCTCTCTCTCTCCCCCCCCTCTCTCTCTCTCTCTCTCTCTCTCTACTTCTTTCTTTCGGTTTGTTTCTTGCTCCCTTAGTTTTTTGGTTCCTTTTTCTACAGTATATTTTCCAGGAGACCATCATAGAGATCTGCCCGACTGCTCTCTTCTTTACAATCAATATGGTGAGTGTGAGTGGTGTCCTTTTGTGGGAAGGCAATCTCAAGAACATGAAATGTGTAGACTACAGTAGACACGAGATAGAAAGCGGAAGCGAGAGAGAGAGAGAGAGAGCGACATTAAGTGCAGGATATCACTGTTCCATGAAAACACTAAATCCTCTTTTCTCAACCATAGAACGCCATGACGGAATCTATACATAGAACAGATGAAAACATGTAGCCTACTCTACTTCCTACTATCTAAAAATACAAGTGAATGACTATAGAATGGAAATGACATTGCATAAACATAACGCTATACACAACGTGTTGAGGTGTACAACGTGTACATGTACATGGTGTTGATGACGCTGCTGCCCTTCCTCTTCCTCCTCTGCCTCAATGCCATCATCGTGTGGCGACAGCAGATGGACGCCAAGAAGGTCAAAGCACAGTGAGTGGAGGGGAGAGGGATGCTGCCGGAGACTAGTAGTGCACTCTGAGTGCGAGTGAGTCAGCAGGCGCATGATAGGGTGTGTGTATGGGGTGCGTGGGACAAAGCGTGTGCTTTCAGGGCGGCAGCCAGTGGGGGCAAGCCAGCAGGGGAGCCGCCGGCTGCCGGAGGGGGAGACGACACCATCACCATGATCATGGTCGTCGTGCTGTTCCTCGCCTGCAACACTCTCGTATGTATCTCCCTCCCCCTCCTCTCTCTCTCTCTCCCTATCTCTCTTTCTCTCCCTCCCCCTTGTATGTGTGTTTATGCACTGAATGACAAATGAATGACGAGTGTCCGACGAACGCTAATTTCTCGTCTCCGTCGTTGCTGTAGTGTCCTCAACGAGATCCGTTCAGGCGTTGTTCGTGAATGTGATCGAGACGTTCTTCGAACCCGATCCTCTCCTCCTCAATCTACTCTCCGATGCCAGCAATTTTCTCGTCGTGTTCAACTCCTCTGTCAACTGCGTCATCTACCTCATATTCAACAACGAGTATCGCGACGTGTGTCTGTGAGTGGGGAGAAAATGGAGAAGGAGGAAGGGATATAGTGGAGAGAGAGAGAGAGTTCACGTGAGATTGCAGGTCGCACGCGCGCAAGGTGTTGGTAGTGTTGCGTGACGAGTACTTTTGCTGTCTGCGTCCTCGGAGGGGCGTCTACCAGCCAGTGTCCCCGCACGACAAAAAGAAGACGAGTGCACATCAGGTAAGCGCAACACACACTCAGTCGATCAAAGCATTTCAAGATTTTCACAATTTCGTTACAACACTCATACGAGGTATACCCCGTCACCCACAACTTCTCTATTCGCATTCCTATAGCCGTCCACCCTTGTATAACCTCTATTATGTGACATGTGTAGTGTGACTTCCCCGTTGTAACTCGATTGAGTTCAGAAGGCGGCGCGTCCCTCGATACATGTCGATCAGCCAGCACAACACACCGTCATCGCCAATAGGGCCAACGGAATCGGTGGGTGCGGAGGAGTGAAAGACGAGGGATGATTGACGGGGCGCCACGTTCAGACGTTGACCGGGAGTCTCCAGTGTGGCAGCCTCTCACACAGCGACGACTGCCGAATCTGGAAGACTGGGCGGGTGAGAGGGAGGAGGAAGACAGGGACAGCGGGTGCGACGATGGACAGGTGAGCATAGGCGGATCGACTCTTTTCATCGTCTCGTTTTCAGCCGCGTCGCCCGTACGCGACTCGCTGGTTGGCAGAAGTGAAGATAGTGGACGGAGCTCCGCCCGGACAGAGACCCCACATCTACGTCAAGCCTATTGACTATGAGCGAGACTCGCTCTCCATCACAGCCCTCTGACCCCCCCCCCCCACATAGTTCCGCCCATCTACTCACAATTGCCATTCGATATGCGATTCGCAAGTGTCAAATCTCAGAGTGGATTGCCGTTTGTGCTAGCTGGATTGATTGTTTTACGTCACCTTTTTTGTTCTTGTGTCCCATATCCAGTGTCCCACATTGTCAGTGTGAACAACAGTGCTCATCCCTACTACAGTATGTGTTTATCTCGGTCGGATAGATAGCGATTCTTCACGTTTCTTATGCAAAGTAGATAATTTAATATGTGTCATAAACATAAACTTGTCACGTACGCATGTGAAGCGCGAATGTGAGTGCTGAAATAGTTTTAATGGAAAGCTGGAAAAGGGATAGTGGCTTGGAGGGAGAGTTGGATTGTGCGGTGGGTTGCCAGGCAGCGACAATGCGAGGGAGAGGAGAGAGAGAGAGAGAGAGAGAGAGAGAGAGAGAGAGAGAGAGTCTCGCATGCATCGACCCGCCATTCTCATACACACACGTATTCATTGAGGAAATCAGGAGATAAAACCTCTTCTTCGTCCTCTATTGTCATGTTACGTCGTCTCAGCTCGAAGAAAGAGCTCAGCTCAAAGCAGGCAAGTCGGATATCACTATTCATCAATATCGTAATCTGATAAATCAGATTTTCGCGAAGTTTCTGGATTTTCTACAGACAGCCGAGTGGGCTGTGCCAGTAGAGACATTCATCGAGCATAAGAGCACCGGTACGTTTCACAAAAAAAAATAACTGTAAAATTGGAAACGTATTCAGTGTTCGATCGCCAGCAGGGTATCCCTAATATGTACGAACAGATCCATGCGGAGTTCGCGAGTATGATCGACATGCTCATTGGTGAGAAGTCTGCACCATATGCCCCACAAAACCCTTTTGCAGCCGCATTCTGCGAGGACATCCGCATTCGATCGGACCAATTCGTGGCTGCTCTCAAAGACATCGACACGCTGAATCTGAACGTGAAGCAGAGGGTGAGTGTGGCACTCGCATCCCCTTCCACCCCTCGCAGGCCCTCCTCGAACCCGTGTCCGCCGCACACGACCTACACGTATTCATTCCGATGATGATGCGCAAGAACGTCGAGCTACAGCTGCAGGCACTCCAGATGATAGAGGTAAGACAGGGGCATATAAATCAACCTGAGTCATATTTGAATTGTATCCAGTTCATGTGCGGTCTGATTCCTTCGGTGCTGCAGCTGAAAGAGACGGACACGTTCAAGGAAAGAAAGGTGGGTGCTGATTGGATAGACGGGACACGCGGTTTCTTTTTAGGAGATGAGCGCCGAGGAGACGGAACAGTACGTGCTAATGCAGGCAATCATGTGAGTTGCGTACGCAATTATGTACTGTTGATTGGTTTATACAAATCAAACATTGTAGAATGTCAAAGGAGGAATACGACAGAACAGTGCGGAGTGAAATGGAACTGCAACACGATCTGGCTGAGATAGCAAGGGTAGAAACTGCTGTTCCAACTCTTATCACAAACAGTGTCTAGAACACGGAGGCAGAACGGACTCGTCTGGAGGGGGAGAGGCGGTTGGAGCAGCAGAGAGGGCGCGTGGCCATGGAGGCGGAGGAGAAGGAGGAGGAGAAGGGGGAGAAGGGGGAGAAGAAGGAGGAACCCAAGGCCGCACTCGCCATTCAGCCTGTCACCACTACATCCAAGGGCATGTATTCGGAGAAGAAAGAGGAGAAGGAGAAGCGCCCGCAATCGAGGGCGAAAGAAGCCAAGGATGACAAGAAAACAGGTGTGTATGAATCGTTTTTCTTTTTCTCTATGATAATGCTTAGGCGGGGAACGTCCCGGTTCTCGTAGGAGCAGCATTGCCGGAATGGGAGTGAAGCCGAGTGATAAGGAGAAGGAGAAGGGTGAGTCAGAGTAGGTGGTCTGCTATGTTCCCGATCATTTCTATTGTAGTAGCTGATCGCCCGCCTTCTCGCAAGAACAGTGTGACAAGGAACGGAGCAGACAAGGAGAAGATGGAGGAAAAGACGGAGAAACGTAAGTCGAAAGAAACTCATGTGGCTTAATTATACATTTCCTTTTCAGCAGCTGTCCGTCGCGCATCAGTGGGAGGGGCGGGAGCTGCCTCCTCCAATCCATCCAAGAGTCCCAAACAAGCGCGCACCGGCACAGCCACGAAGGTAGTACCGCGTACTGGAGGGGGGGAGAATGAACTGTGTTGGTTGAGCGTCCTCCGGCCGGCCCCGCGCCCTCTGCCCTGCGAGTCGCCCCCTCCTCCTCCGGACTCCCTCCACAGCCAACTCCAGAGGAACTACTCAACTATGGACCCACCGGAAAGAGCATCGACGACGTCAATGTAAGAGGAAGAGACTTTAGAAGAATCACGTTTTGTCTAGGCGCTGCTTCGAGATCCTTCTCGTATCGCATCGGCGGATGTGCGGGCGAGGGCCGAGTATCTCAAGATGCAGAGGGACAGACTGGCAGAGAAGAAGAGAGAGGAGCGACAGAGACAATTCCTGGTGGGCACAGCAGTGTGGAGGGCTTGTTATGCTTGGATGCAGGAGTCGTCCCGTGGTTCGACCCGTCCGTCTACAGCCAAGGCGAGGGGTGCACTGAGGGGAGAGCGGACAGCCGAGATGGACATGGCAGAGGCACGCAGGACGCTCGCACAGAAACTCAAGCAGGTACGCCTCCTCCTGCCTTATTTAGCCCATTCTGCGTGATTTGAGGAGGTGATGGCGGACAGCTGACGCGGCGGCGTCGACTGCACCCTCCGCCTGCCGTGCACTCCCTCGCCGCTCCGCCGTCTGTCCCTCTCCTCGCCACACACTCTCTCACGTCGGCTGATCGAGTGAATGGATGGGTGAATGGACACCAATACTTATCCCTCTATCATCATATACCCAGCTTCTCTATCCTATCACTACGCTATTCTCCAACGAAAGTTTATTCACTATTTTGTGGCGAGTCGTCACGTATTCGTCTGAATCCTTTTTATTGTGTGTGTCATGACACTTCTTTTTTTTCTCGATGATATTCTGATATCGATATGTTGTGAAGGTTTTGAAGTTGTTAAGAGAATAAAAAAGTGACGGTTTTTTAAAAGAATTTCTAGTTTTCGAATTTGCACGTATTTCTTTCTGTTTGCAATATGCTTGGATTGATATTCGGACTTTCATCTGCGCTCAACTTGCATTGTGATGTATCCATCACTCTCTCGCCTCGCGCTCTGCCATACATCTGCATATGCCAACACACCTCACCCTCGCGCACCCTTCCCCGTTGACAGGGCGCCTTCTCTCCCCTCTCTCTCCCTCCCTCCACTTGCTCAGAGTGTTCCCGGGTGATGGATGCTCCGTGTTCGTTCATCGATCCGATCAGCTGTCCCGTCCCCCGCCCAGCGTGTGACCGCCTTGTACTTGTAGTCTCATTCTATTTCCACACCACCGCTACGCCATGATCGATCATGTTGTTCTCTGCCCGCACATACAGCATTCCTACGCCGGGGTCGCGCCGCGATATACGACGTTACACTCGCGTGTTTGATGGTTTCTCGCTGCTTCCTCATTGCGTCGCATTGCGAGAGATGCTGTTGCAGAGCCCTCGCATACACACATACACACACACACTCGCAGAGACAGGAGAAGTGGTGGATGCGGTGATCCAAGATGCTTGCCCCGGCTGAGGTGAGCAGGGGAGGAAGGGAGGGTGAGGAGTGTCCGATTGCAGGTTCGGGCTACCGCGGTGGCGCCGACGGTGCGCAAGCAGCGCTACCGTACCTGCTGCTCCATGTGCCACATCAAGGTACACTATGTTCGTTAAAGAAAATAAATTCTACTCGATAACTTATCTATTTTATTGATGAATAGTGAATAGAATGACTTATCCATGCAGTATCGGCAAACAAAAGAGTACGAGTAGTGTATATGTTCGTGTTGCTAATCTGACCGTTTTCAGTACGGCACGATGTTCATGGGAATGGTGGAGGCGGTGGTGTGCGTGTGCATTCTGCTCGGAGTCATTCAACAGCTCATGTGGAAGAGCCAGACAGTCGACCTATGCGAGCAGAGGTGAGCCCACCCTCACTTGACAACGTAAAAGAGAGAGAGAGAGAGAGAGAGAGAGAGAGAGAGAGAGAGAGAGAGAGATAGCTTTTGCGTCTGCGTCAGCGCATCCAGCAGCCACAGCATACACAAAGATCAGGGTGTAATGCGCCCTCGGCTCTCTCTATTTCTCTCTGTCTCTATCTATATCTCTCTCTCTTCTCCCCTTACTCTCACTCGATTGTGGTGGATGATGCATGAGTGAGACGGTCAGGTCAACAGACAAGAGAAGGAAGGGGTGAAAAAAGAGAGCTAGTGTGAGGTGAAAGAAGAGGAGTAGCGAGGGGGAGAGGATAATAGATGAACGTATTTGCAGGTTTCTCAAAGACTGTCTCATCTACAAGTTCTCTCACTTCAATGTCACCCTCGTACTCGACTACGTTGTAGCTATTATGATGGTTTTCATTCTCTTCTCGGTACGCACGACGATATAACTGCTTGTATGAATGTGGTGTGTTCAGATCATGCTTCTCTTCTGTGGCATCTGTTCCGACACCTCCTGCCTCCTCCTTCCTCACATTGTAGTACAGTTCTTCTTCCTCCTCTTCTCACTTGGGTGAGACATTCCATTGAGAATCAATTGAGATGTTGCGTTTCAGTTATTTCATTTTCTATGCCTGGAGTTACTTTTATGGTGATTTGTACACGCACAAGATGGAGTTCCAGGTAACACTCAGCGTTATCTTCATATCAACCTCTCGTTTTTAGTTTCAATCATTTATCGAGCGTATGTGGCTCGCGTCGCTTCTCCTTCTAGTCGCAGCACTACAGACATACCTCTTCTCAGCTGTCGTCCGATGCTCCATTTACATTAAGGTCAGTACATATATACAATCCAACTTGATATTTTGTGTTAGAAAGTGGACTCTGAGCGTCGCCGTCGCGAGTCTGCGTTCTCTCGGTGTAGTGAGAGAGTGCGGATAGCAAAGGAGAACGGACTGTGGAGGGGCGATGGCGGATTCCAACAGTACAAGGGACAGTACGACGATCCACCCCGGCCAAAGAAGGGCAAGAAGGACAAGGTGGGACGAGCCATATGCGTATCATATCAACAAACCAAAGACGCGCTTGATTTTAGGAAGGCGGAGGACACGTGCAGTGGAATCTGCAGAAGAACGTGGTGGTGGAGCACACGGACGAGGAGACGGAGCCCCTCGTGGTGGAGAGGCCGTCTCCGAAGAGAGTGGTGGTGGTAGATGAACAGGCGGCCGACAACGACAGCCCGCCCAGGGAGAAGAAGATCAGCACCACTGTCAAGGCGAGTCACGGCCAGGGGTGCCTGACTGACCGAGCTGTGTTCAGAGGAGCGAGACACACGCCGGACACTCGCAGCCATCCACGTCCAAACTACAATCTATGACAAAGACCAGCGATCCAGGAGCATTCCCGGTAAAATCAGGAACCATTTCGAATTCTAAACATTTTACAGGATGAGCCTTCCACATCTTCGGTGAAAGTGCACCGCAGTCACTCGTCGCCGAAAAAAGAGCGCGACTATCACGAGAGAATACGGAGTGACGGGAAGAAGGAGGAGAGGAGGGAAGGAGAGAAGAGGGACAAGCCCAGTCCACCAAAGGAGAAGGGTTCCTCCAAGGACAAGAACAGTCCGCCCAAGGACAAGAAGGAAAGTCCGCCGCGAAAAGAGAGGGAACATAGACATGTGAGTGCGAGTTGGCAGTGGAGAGTAGACAAGGAAGGATTGCAGAGGCATCGGCCAGTCAAGTCGACGTCAATCGACGAGTCCATAGAAGTGTCTCCACCCGCGTCGCCGCAGCGGACGCGACAGAAGGACACTGCGAGCAGAATAGCCGTCGCCGCCAAAGGTATGCACAGAGATGGCACAGGAGAATGAGATTCTGTTCAGTGTCCGCCGCGGTCGTCCCACGAAACGACAGGAGACGATCAAGTGCCAACGACGACTACATCCGGAGAAGCAGAGGTGAAACGAACTGTTTAGTCAGGGCACACGTATTTATCACCAAGATGCAAGTGAAAACTATAAGCATGATACAAACTGAAAGTGAGAAGCAATGAGTGTGAACAATTACAGGTAGCGAGAGTCCAGTGAAGAAAATCTCCATCACCTCATCGTCGCAGCTGGCGTCTCTTCTAGAGATGTACAAGCAGTGAGGGGCGGGGCTTGAATGGGCGGGGCTCAGTGAGCGAGCTCGAGGATGCCGTGTTTGATGAGCATCTCGCAGTCGACCCGCGGCAGAGAGTGCTGCCATAACAGATACATACATGGGTAGTGTGTACAGTACACTCATCATTCTTGCATTTCATTGTCTGTCTCTATTCGCTTTCCTACATAAGTTCGTGTTGTTCGTCACATGTTCATTACTATAAAAATGTGAATATATTTAAAAGTCTACTCACAATGGAGTTCTTCTTGAGAATGACGACGGTACCATCGGACGTCTCAAACTCGCCATAGTTCTCAACAGCGCGCACCTACAATTGATTCATCAATCAATCAATAACCAACCATTATATTATAATACTATGTACATACCTGCACGAAGAGTGTCTTGGGCGGCGCCGAGTGAAGGATGAGGTTCACTCCGCCCACTCCTAGTGAACCCTGTAGTTTAAAATGAGAATGGAACGGGGGAGGAAACTACCTGAAACTCTGCTAGGTTGGAGCAGTACTCGTTGAAGAATTCCTTCTCGGCATCGGAGAGGTTTGCCTTGACTGCCTGTGGAAGTAGACCTCCGAACTTCCATCGCAGCGCCTTGATGCGACGTGTGCGGTCGTTCACATACGCAGCACAACATCTGACAATCGAAGAAGTGAAGAGAAACATAGACATGCATACCTCTTGATCATGTTGATGTTGGCCTGTCTGTTCTGTACCATGAACGTCGTGACGTCACCGTTCTCACATTCACCAGACTGCATCGCCTGCCTGAATCAAATCAATGAGCGGCAAGTTCAACAAGTACAAACCACTTACACATCGTTGTAGTTCAGCTTGTATAGATCGTTGATGTTCTTCACGCACTTGTTCATCAGCTCTTCCTAAAGCAAAACATAGCATATGAAAGAAGGAATCCTTGCGTACCGCGTAGGCTGGTATCTGGTCGGGGCTGCGTTTGAGTTGTTGGATGAGCTGTATGGCGGGATCAGCAGGATCCATCAAGGTAGGTTGTTGTCGTGACATTTCTGAATAGTATTATAATGTTTGAACACAATATAAACAAATCCGATAAACCACAAAAACAAATAGGGTAATGCGAACCACAAGCATGAACCTATCATTGCGATCGATGCATAAAAAACGCGAAAAGATGCTTTTCCCGCGCAAAATTTGATGAGAGCGAATCAATGCTAAATAGTGTTCAGCAGAGCGCGCGTGTTTACGAACATTTTTTTTCTTTTTTCGTCGTTTGGTGATTTTTTATTGCTTATGTTGTGATCTTACTAGTTTTTTTCCTATCATGTATTGAAAAATATGTTTAGGGTATGTCCGCAATGGATGAAGATGATACGAAGCCGTCTCCGGACGAGCTAGCTTCTCTCTCACGCTCACATCGTGACCACGACGACGTCACACGGTGAGTATACATAAATATTAAAAAAAATATTGGAATTTCACATTGAAGAGAAAGTATCCGGCTCACCATAATCATTTAGACCGGGGACTGCCGTATATTCCAACTTTCCAGATACAGAGCGAATTGACTGCGCTACACAGGTATACATTTGCAATATTGTTTTACAATGCGCAATCTCATTGAAGGTGAACATGGACAATCTGCGGCCGTGTAATGCTGTCGACAAGAATGTTGTTGTTATGAAGGTACGCCCCACTCTCGTCACCTTCTACCGCTGTTTCAGTTGGGCACTGTGCTCCCCGAACCGGACTGTCCGCGCACTCGTATCTTCGTCGCACGCGTGCTCCACTCGGCTCGACTCGCACACGCGAGCGGTACGTCTCTCCCTCTCCCCTCCTCTCACTCGCCCCTTGCAGAGTTCGCGCACGGTGTGGCAGTGGACATGGGAGAGGGCGACCCCTGCAACCACACTCCGGAGGCCCTCGCCGCATACCTCACTGGATTCTCCCTCGAGTGCGTGCTGGGATGCGCCGAGGAGTATCCATTCGATCACCCCGACATGCCCAGGTGGGGCGATCTTCCTCACGTTTCATACACATGACATTGCAGCTGCATAAACCCCATGTTGACACTCGCTGAGAGGCGCGACAGGGATAAGCCGTCACAGCCAAAGTGAGTCTCCCCCCTCTCCCTCTCCCCCCTCCCTCTCTCTCTCTCCCTCTCTCCCTCTCTCCCTCTCTCCCTCTCTCCCTCTCTCCCTCTCTCCCTCTCTCCCTCTCCCCCTCTCCTCTCCCTCACGCCCTCTCCCTCTCTCCCTCTCTCCCTCTCTCCCTCTCTCCCTCCCCCTCTCTCCCTCTCTCCCTCTCTCCCTCTCTCCCTCTCTCCCTCTCCCCCTCTCCCCCTCTCCCCCTCTCCCCCTCTCCCCCTCTCCCCCTCTCCCCCTCTCCCCCTCTCCCCCTCTTTCCCAATCAGTTCACGCGTTCTCTTCAGGAAGAAGAAGATCAAGGAGAGGAACCTCCCCCTGTCCGTCTCAAGCTGTGCCGCTCCGGTGCGTATCCCTTCCCCGCACTCGCTCATCCATTCCTTTCTAGAGTTCGGAGGTTGTGGAATTCGATATACCGCAGTTGTTCAACCCTCCTCGTCCGAAGCCACGCAAGCGATCCGTCGTGCGGGAGAAGGAAGAGGGGGAGGAGGAGGAGGTGACGGATTGGAGGGGGGTGTGGTCATTGCTTTGTGTTCAGGATGATGTGATGGAATTCGATATTCCTGTCGTGACTCCAAAAAAGACTCGTGGAGGGTCGAAAAGAGGAAGACAGAAGGAGGAATCCGGAAACGATTCGCCAACTTCTAGCGGCAAGGTATTGGTTCATTTGCAATACTGGTCTTTTGCTTGACTGTATGGCATGCAGACGCGGTCTTCGTCTGTGACTGAGGAGCAGAAGGGGGAGACGGAGAAGGAATCGGCGTCTCCCGTGGAGGGTGTGCGTCGGAGCGGGAGAGTGCGGAAGAGCGTCGTCAAGGAGGACATGGTGGGTCCTCCCCCTCTCTCCCTTCCCTCTCACTCCTTCATTCAGGTGGTCTCTGACCCGGAGAAGGATGAGTGCAAGCACACCGAGCACCCCAAGTCCACGCGCCCCCGACGTCGTTGAATCTCTATTATTGTTGTTTCGTTTCATAAATTGTTTCTTTCGGTCTCCCATCTCTCATCCATTCACCTCTCGAGTGTTCGCGAATATCCGTTGTGTTTGATGAGTTCCATTTTTCGCGAGTGAGCTCTGATCCGAGAGGTTGAGGGATCTTCGCCTGCAGTGTGCTGATTGATCTGGGTGATGGCTGCGTGTATCTTTTTTTATCTGATCCGTATGCCTCTCCCTTTTCCACACGCTCTCTCGCAGCTGTCTACCCGCCCCCTCCCGGCCTTCTCCTATTAGCCTTCCCCCCTCTCTCGCGACCTCCTCTCTCACTCAGCCAGCTGCCATTCCCTATTTGGTTATTTGGACCGCCTAGAATGAGTGTGCAGAGAGTGCCGAGAGAGTGTGCGAATGGAGAGTGCCAGAGAATGTCCAGCTGATTGTTTCCCGACTCGGCCCTCCAATTTCCTTCTCCCAGCAGGATTATCCGGGAGTCTCCCGTTTCGGTCATTCCTCTTCATATCCCTGTCATCCTATAGCCTCATCGTTCTCATCTCAGTTCATCCACCCACCCACCCACTCTCCCTTTCTCTCTCCCTCCCTCACTTCTCCCTCATCTCCCGTGGGATAAGTGTTTCAGGATGTAGAAATCCATTCATTCCCAGGAACGTGTGAAGTGTGTCGTGTGTTCCTCTGATGGTCCTCGGCCCTCCTCTCCCTCCCTCCCTCCCCCTCCATCTTTTCGCTGTCACGAGTGTGCGCCCTATCCACGCCACTCACACATTCATTATCTACTTGCCCCTTTTTTCGAATTCTCTAATTTGACCATCTGCCAGTCTCCGCTCTTTTTCATTGCCTCTCCACACAGTTGCACGTCCATTAATTGGTTTGAATGAGGTGGCATGTTTCTATTCCATCCAGCCATCTTGCCTACCTCTCACTCCCTCCTCATCGCTCATCTTGTTTTGTTCTACCTCACATGCTGGTATTTTGTGAAATGCGATGGTTGCGATGGTTGTCCGGGGACAGGGAGCACTCTGAGAGGGTGAGTGTGAGTGCACGCTGCCCTCCCAGAGTGTCTCCTTCTTTCTCGCGCGCGTCTTGCGCTCTCGCCGACTGCCATTATTGCCGAGTGCGGCGTGCTGTTTTTTCTAATTGTGAGTCCGCCTGAAGTCCTTTTTCTCTCCCCCTCTCTCTCCCTCTATCTCTCTCTCCCTCTCTCCCTCCCTCCCTCCCTCTCTCCTCCCTCTCTTCTTTCCTTTCTCTCGCTCCATCCATTCTCTTTCATATGTCGTTTATGATACCATAAAACATATTTTGTGGCGCGTGTCGCTTTGGAGTGGTGTGGATATGGCGGGAATCGAATTGGATTCCCATCCCGACTCTCTCTCTCTCTCTCTCTCTCTCTCTCTCTCTCTCTCTCCATTTTACCAGATAGTACCCCAGCCTCACTCTCCAATTCTCCTCCCTTCTGCGAGAGGGAAGCCATGAATATTTATTAGTGCGCTAGAAATGCCGCTATTGTCTTACCAATTTCTGTTCTCCTTCGTAGTTCTCTTTCTCTTTCTGATGGCACACACACAAACCCAGTGCCGACTTTTGCACGACTTCTATTTTTTGCGTTGCACACACATCTCCTTCTCATTGTTTTCCATCTCATTTCTCATTAGTTGTCCTCTTTTCTTGCGATGTCTGGAGAAAGAAGATACCCCAGTAATTCTATATTATGTAGTATTAAAATGAGCCGTGTCAATCTGGATGGATATGAAGGGTTCTCTCATCCTCATCCTCCCTATGTCATCTCATGTGTCGCACGCAGGAGGAGTGGGTGGCTATTAGATAGATATGCGAATGAGTAGTGAGACTATCACAAACAACTCTGTTTGCTGGTGTCACACACATTCACACACTTCGCACAACACAACACTCGCGACTGCCATCAGTCTGCACGCATCAGTCCGCCCACTCACTAATGACTAATAGTCTTGCTCTACTTCTTCATCTATCTATAATAACTATAATTTCCGTACGGTATTACTTTTTCCATCCGGGCACGTGTGAAAGATTGCGTGAATGTGTGATGGCGTCTGGGGGCGAATTCTCGTGAATAGTGGAGTGTGTCGCCGCCTCGCTCCTTCCATTCCAGGCCCATTGCAGGTATGAGCCGTCTCCTCTGGCTTCTCGCTGCTACGGCTGTCGTCGCATCTGCGGTAGGTAAACTAGTCTAGCAAAGAAAAAATTGAAACGACGTACACATAAGTTATTTTCAGAACATGTGCGCCGAGTACTCGCAGTGTATGGAGAAACTGCACGCCAAGGAGGCAGAATGCGAGAAAGGTAAGGTTGGAGAGAGAGAGAGAGAGAGAGAGAGAGAGAGACAGATAGAGAGAGAGGGGAGAGAGAGGGAGAGATAGAGAGAGGGTAGAAAGGGAGAGAGAGGGAGAGGGGGAGAGAGGAGTCTGTATTTCAGATGGCGTGACAGTGTCTCGCAAGGAGACCAAGTGTGAGAAGGTCGGCGAGTTGAGGAAGGAGCTCACAGAGCTCTCCGCCAAGGTAGATTCACCATTCCTCTACAACGAGTTATTACTACTCTCTCGTGGAGGCCAAATCTTTATTTATATGTTTACTTTGGCAGCGTCACTCTCTGATTGAGTCTTGCGTGGCTGAGAAGGCGTCTTCCGCCGCTGTTCTAGATGGACCCAAGAAGGACAAGTGCGAGGCACTTCCCGCCAAGGTATGGAGAGAGAGGAGAGAGAGAGAAAGAAAGAAAGAAAGAGAGAGAAAGAAAGAAATAGAGAGAACCATGTTTTTCAGTTCAACCTCAAGAATCTGAACAAGGACAAGAAGGACAAGAAGGATAAAAAGAAGCAGTGTCTGCGAGACGTGCGCAAGCAGCGCGGATTCTGCCACGCTCTCGGAAAGTGCTGCTCCGTCGTCAAGACGTGAGTACATTGCACACATGATAAAGCGATGATGATTATACAGGACATTTCGAAATTTCTATTCAGGTGTGCTCGCTCTCTGCCCGAGGAGTCTTCGATCACTGAAAAGAAGGAGGAGTACCACAAGGCTGTCGAAGAGTGTAGGAAGGGAGGAAAGAAGACGTGCAAGGAAGGAAAGGAGGCGATCAAGCCGAAGAAGATCAAGGAGGAGAAGGGGCAGAAGGAGGAGAAGAAGGAGAAGAGGAAGGAGAAGAAGGAGAAGAAGGAGGAGAGGAAGAAGGACGGAAAGAAAAAGGAGAAGAAGGAGAAGAGCGCCGACAACAAAGAGGTGCGTGCTTTGGTGCCATGATTCAAGCGCAAGATACAAATTAAGCGCACTTTGTGTTAGGTGGTTCGTTAGAGTGCACTTTCGCTATAATAAAGAGTGACGCAGTATGGTTGAACCAATGGAAGTCGTCCCCTTGTTGCAGGTGTCGCCGTCTGCGTGAGCTTCTTTCTTGAATTGATCTGCCAGCTCTTCCCTCTCACCCCATCCCCTGTTGTGTACTGCTTCATTGTGATATATCCCCCTATATGTAATATATTCACACGTGTGTTCCAACTTTGCCAATAAATCTTTTTAAAAACAGCCCATTCAAGTTTGCGTTATGACAACGTAATGAGCTTATATAAAGGAATGCATGAAGTGAAAGCAAGGTGCTTCGAACAGATGACCAGTGGCTTTTCAGTGTTGTGTGAGTGTCTGCGCCTCCGCGGTGCGCCCGCTCTCTGCCCACTGAGTATCGATCGCCCCGCCCCCTCGAGGTCCCCTCTCTCTCTCTTCTCGCTTCGCCTCGCCTCTCTTCCTGCTCCCTCTCCCAATGCCGCCCGACAAAAGCACTGTAAGTCTAATCATTATCATATACTGTAAAGAAACGTTTCAATCGATATGTTTCAGTTGGAACTGGGCGACCAGCCGTTGATATTGAACGAGGAGAAACCAGCTGAGAAAACACCGGCTGGTTGGAATACGCTCACAGTGTAGTATTGACAGCTCATTTTCAGAGGAGAAAGCAGTTGTAGAGGAGTTCTGTGTAGAAGAGCCGGAGGAGAGCGGGTGGCGGCAAGGATGCGGGTTCACCAGGTGCGCTAATCCTCCTCCTCCTCCTCCTCCTCCTCCTCCTCCTCCTCCTCTTCCTCTTCCTTCTCCTCCTCCAACTACTCCCTTGCAGATACGGAGTACTGGCGATGTCTGTGCTGTGTTTCACGGCAGTTCGATCCAACGACCTCTCCTTCCTATTCACTGTCATCTGCATGACAGCCAGCAATGAGACGACCGCAGGAATCGAGGTGCGATCACTTTCCATTCAAGGTGCAAATGACAAACAATAGCTGATCAGCTCAGAGATCAACCCTGCCACTGGCACTCTCACACAGACTAGTGTCGCATTGGCTTGTAGTCTGTATACACTCTCTCGCTTTTTCACTTCTCAAGGGCACATTTGTGGGTCGAAAATCTTGAGCATTGAACACACGAGTGTTTTTTCTTCGTCATAGCACTTGAGAAAAAAGAGACGACACATGCACCTAATTCGCTGATTTCTCGCTGCCACTAATTTTGTATACCAGAGATTTTGTTTGAAAACAGTGGGAAGCAAAGATCGGCGGTAGACAAAACAGGAAATGAGAAGTGAGAGGGAATAGATATGAGAGAGAGGGAGAGAGAAGAGGATGCAAGTTGCAGCCGGTGCGACTGTCGTCGTCGGACCGTTCGATGGCGTTCGCGGGAGCAGGTGAGCCTCCCTCGCCCTCCCCTCCTCACCCCCTCCTTACAGGCGCGGGTGCTCTCCTCTCCGCCATTCCACTCGCCATTGGCATACACGCATTCGGAGGACGCATCGTACTCGGTATGCACATCACTCGCTTTTTCCAGATGCAACTCCTGTTTGCTCCCGCTTGCAAGTCGTTTTTGCCGCATACAGTTTAGTGGGACGGGGGGCGAAATTCGATCTCTCGTTTTGCACGGCGCGAGTGCGGGAGTGACTTGGTGTAGTGAGGGTAAGTGAGTGAGAGAGATGAGTGGGGTGGTTGCAGGCTGTCTACTAGTAGCGTCAGCACTCGCCACCATCGCCATTCCATGGGCAGCGTGGATAGGCATACAGGCACTCCTGCCCATGAGACTCATACAGGTAACGCACTCTCTCTCTCTCTCTCTCTCTCTCTCTCACCCTCCCTGTCTCCAGGGTTTCGCGGCAGCTTCGGTGATGCCAATGATCGGATTCGTCTCGGCGCACTGGGCGCCTCTGTCCGAGATAGGTGAGTCTCGATTCTCCTCTTTCGCACACTCTCTTCTTTCCAGGCAAGTTCATCACGCTGCTCTCGTCGGCCAACCAGATCTCGCAGATTGTCACCATGCCCGCCTGTGCACATATGTGGTATGCGAGACATGGATAGGGGAGTAGACGTGGGTGTGTTCAGTGTGACTGGCGGCTGGCCTCTCGCCTACTATGTCCACGGGGGGTTCGCTCTCCTCGTCGCAGTCATTTTCCTCGTCGTCTTCCGCAACTCTCCCGAGAAGCATCCGCTGGTGGGGAAGAAGGAGGTGGAGAGGATCACGGACGGAGGTGCGTCTCTCTCCCGCCCCCCTCTCACCCTCTCCCCATTACAGTGTCCCGTCGGAGACGAAGGGACCAGTGTGTGCCGTACAGGCAGATCGTCGCCAGCAAAGAGGTACGCCTCCCCTCTCTCCTTCTGCGATTTCTCTTACTTGCAGGTGTGGGCGATATGGGTGGCCTTCCTCGGCAACTCGTTCGGATTCCAGCTCATCTTACAGTCAGTTCCATTTCCTTCTCCTTTACCCACATCTCTTGTTCAGATTCATGCCCACCTACCTCAACAAGGTGCTCTCGTTGCCGATTGAGCGCACTGGATTCTCAGCAGCAGGTGCACTTTCTCTTTAAAATGTATATTTATATCCATCTACTCCCTTACCTTACAGTACCTCCTCTCACGCAGCTCATAGTGAAGATGGCAGCAGGTGTCGCAGGGGACAAGATAAAGTGCATAGATGTGAGTGCATGTTCAAGTTTGTTTGTCTGTTCCCTTTATTATCTCATGCCCACCTACCCCAACTTTATTTTATTCTGAGTGTTTTTAATTATGTGATTTCTGATTATGAATAAACACATTATTAATAAACCCGCACGTTGCAGGAGCGCCGCAAGCTGCAGCTGTTCAACACACTCGCCATGGGCGGGTGCGGAGTGTTCCTCCTTCCGATGGGATACCTGGAGAAGGGGGACGCCACCCTGGGAGTGGTGTGCTTCACCGCCTCCCTCTCCTGCCTCGGACTGGTCACGTCCGGCAGTATGAAGGCTGCGAGCCTCGTTGCCAGACAGTACTCACACTTCGTCATGAGTATCGTTCAGGTGAAAAAGAGGAGTGGGAAGGGGTGAACTTCCTGATTTAGCTGGTCATCTGCATCGGGATGCTGCTCATTCCCTTCCTAGTCTCGGCCCTCGCCCCAAACAACAGGTGAGTCTCCATTCCCTGTCTGACCCTCCACTCTTCTTGCAGCATCTCCGAGTGGCGTATCGTCTTCTCGGTCGTGTGTTGCATCCTTCTCGCCACCAATGCCGTCTTCTGTCTGCTCTGCTCCGCCCAGCCGGCAGCGTGGACCAAGCAGGAGAAGTAGCCCTCTCCTCTCAACCCCTGCTCCTTCGTACCTCGCTGTTTCCCTTCTCTCATCCACACATATGTATTTACATACGCGGTGATTGTGTATACGGTACGCACGTGTAATAGTCCAATCATCACACGGGTAACACTCAATCAATCAATCCTAATAAACTCTGTACCATTATATCGGGTGGAAGTGTGTATTCGCAATGATAACAACTAGACAACAAAACATAACAAAGTGTACAGGAACTCGTGGCACAAAAACAACAAAACACCGGAAAGAACCAACTATGGGAAGAAGATGGGGACAGTGACGAGAAGGACCTGCTTCTCGCGATCGAGACAAGACGACGCCTTCGAAACATCCATCTGCGAACAATAAATAAATACAAATATCAAACTATAACAAACAATATGTACTTACCTGGAAAGGGACGCAGTAATCGTAGAGGGAGCGCCGTCCATCAATCAAGAGACAACAGCGGTCGCGAGTGAGGAGGAGACGCAACCTGAAATGTGTGGATCCCCCACCATCACCCTCTCTCCTCCCACCTCTTGATCGAGTGCACTCCCCCGTCGACCTTGTCGAGTCCCATCCGCATCTCCAGTCTCTCACCCTGCACCAATCGCATCGACAGACCCTCCACGTCCACGCGGGAAGTGTCCCCGATCCGGCACTCCTCCCTCTCCTCTTCCTCCGCCGTCTTCTCCTCCTTCGCCAACTCCTCGATCTGCGGTTTGCTTGTGGGACGGCGGTTGATGCGCTGCGTCTCCAACTGAAACACGCTGTGAAAAAAAACAAATACACAGAAACAAGCGAACCTCTCCTATGTGAGTCCGGTTCTGAAGTATGATAGCCTTGCCGGCGTCGAGCTTCAGGCTGTGCTAAACATGAGAAATAATTAAACATGGTATTGGGATGATTACCTTGTTCTCGATGGCCTCGCAGATGACCATGGTGATGTAGTGTCGGTAAAAGCGGGAGGTGGAAGAGGCGAGGCGAGTCTCGAAGAACGACGAATTCACCAACACGTCAAGCTAAATGCCTCCATCAATATATTTTTCTTGAAGGTCACTATCAATATAATTTCCATAGACAACTCGAAATAGATCACGAAACAACAAAGGCACTCGCCTTGAGTGAGTTCTCGTCCTTCTTGTCGCGCACGCAGTCCACCTCTCCGATGCAGAGCGG
Organism: Rhabditoides inermis; assembly: GCA_963966185.1. Classification (NCBI taxonomy): domain Eukaryota; kingdom Metazoa; phylum Nematoda; class Chromadorea; order Rhabditida; family Rhabditidae; genus Rhabditoides; species Rhabditoides inermis. The sequence continues at coordinate 770,205 of CAWZYM010000392.1, read as the reverse complement.
CACCCGCAGCGAACCGCCCCCGTCCAGCAGACTCGCCAGCTCATCCTGATGTTATGTAACCGATATACGTTGCCATATATTGCAATGATACCTCATTGAGGTCGTCTCCGGGAGGAGGGAGCTGGGTGCAGTGGCAGAGGTTGATGAACGCCTTGCGACGTTCGCCCGACTGCGAAGGCAGACCGAAACTCACATCCACCTACACGATATGTACATGTACACTTTTTTCATTATTTAGTAAACAATAATACACAAAGAAAACATCAACACTAACCTCCTTGAACTTGATGAGATATCCGGGCGTGGGCGACACCGTCCAGAACTCTGGCTCCGATTCCTTCTCTACTATCATCGGCACTGAAGAAAACACTACCAATGAGATACTATATTAAACAAACACACACACAAATCTTTGAAATATAAATAACAAAAAGAACATTTGCTCAGAACGATTCTGCTGACGCTGTGTTGCACGAATGCACAACCGAATACGTACTACGGCAAGGCTCGCGGTCCCCGCGCGGTGAATCGGCCTGCTCATGCCATGAATCTGTTGCTGCAATTGCTGCAGTTCTCCCCTCCTTATTTTTGTTATTCAAGTACACCAATCATATAGAAAACATGTTTCATTCGCGACATACAATTAAGACATCAATGCACCAACAATATTTAGAGAGGTGGTGACGACTTGCAAACGGTTCCTGAGTTTGGATCTAAGATGTCTTGCTTGAACCTGTGCTGACACTCCTGCTGCTCGGACTCAAAGTTAACCTGAACACCGAACAATCAATATCAATCGATATGATGCGCAATAACAGCCTTGTAGGCCTCTTCCTCCCCTTTCACACACAATCAGTCAGCTGAAAACCATATGAAAACATCAAAAAAAGAAATCAGAAAAAAATACCTGAAATAAATCGTGTCAACTGTTCCTCGGTGACAGTGAGGATCGCAACGGACTCGATTAGCTTTCTGTGTGTATTTTTAACAGAAAACAAAACATTTATTCACAAATTCATTTTAAAATCTACTTTGCATGAAGAACGTATCACCCATATTGTATGAGATATGAAAATAATAATATATTGGTTGGTTGTTCATAGAGTGGGAGATGCTCCATGAAGAGCATGTTCCTTCGCATAGTAGCTCTGCGTGAGATAGTACACCCAGTAACACACGTTCAGGACCATAAACGAGATAGGGAAGAGCTTCCTAAAATAGACACTCTCATCGCGTTCAATATCTCTCCGTCTCGCACCTGCATATCTTGTCGAGTCTCTCGGCTGTCCACTTTGGTTCTGCATTGGACTCGTCTTCTGCGAGTAGTCCAATGGTTGCGAGGGCGTGGAGTGACTCGAACACGTTGGAGACGCGGGCGAGCGGCACCGGCTGGCCGTTTGACAGATCCTGCAACCGGCCTTCTATCCCTGCACACTCTGTACTCCCTACCATGTAAGTGTCGTCGTGGTCTGTCCTCGGGTCTCCTCCCGGCTGCTCGTTGTTCCCAGCATTAGGGTTGGATATAGTCGAGAATGCCCCATAGTTGTTCTTCTGTTTCTTCTTTTTCCTGAGATTTTCTTCTCTATTTGCACCATTCCTCGTTCACCTACCTCTTTATACTGTCGATCTGTCTTCTCTTGATTTCGTCGTTCTTCTTTTTCATTCTCGAGTTGTTCACGCTATCGATGTAACTGAAAAATATGAATGAACACGGAAACATGCAATCACTCACCAGCAGAATGCGACTTCGATCATTGTTAGGAAGATGAACCTGTGAAAATATACTGAAATATCAAAAAAACTGTATATTCTCACCCAGTAGTCATCACCATGTAGACATCAATCGACTTCACGTATCCCACTTTCGGAAGATTCTTCGCCACGTTGCCATACTACAAAACACTATACATCAATTATCAATCATCCACTTCATACCTGGAAGGTGAGAGCCATGAGAGAGCTCACTCCCAATGTGATTCGCGCAGGAAGAGCCTGTAACACTGATTACATGTTAAATCATATCTTTACAACTTCTCCAATATCACCTTGAGGTCAATCCAGAATGAGACAAAGGAGAGGAAGACAGATGCATATGTGGGCATATACATCTGTAGAAGGTAGAAGCCATAGGCGCGCGAGAAGGTCAGCGACACAGTCAGCTGCAAGGAAATGCGTAATGCGTGTGAGTGAGTAAAGCGTGCGTAGGGATTCATATACCTGATCCCACTGTCCCGCAGCGTATTCGAAATTGTTCTTCGTCCACTGTAGACCGTACAATGTAAAGTCTGCCAGTTTAGATTTCGCTATAGAGAATACCTGGAAGAGAGACGTTGAAATAAGATAGGATAGAATACGACTTACGGGACTCCACTCTCTCCAGTGCAAAGCCACTTTAGCCGCGTTGTACGCATAGCTCTCTATGACAAGTTCGCACACCTGTAAGTACTCTCTTATTCTCTCTCTCTCTCTCTCTCTCTCGCACCATGATATCCATTGGAAACAATGACAGGTCGACATTGCATGGTCCCTGCACGTTGAGTCGATAGTTCACCTCAACACACCCCATTACACGAAGCACAATGCTATTTTCCCATTTTCCAAGTGCCCCTCTCACAGGGTGCAATTCTGCCGTTTTTACCAGCGTTCTGTGCTGAATGAACTCGTGAGGAAATAATGAGGAAGATGGGGGCAAAGAGACGTCAGACAGCCAACTAATCACATCAACCCTATAGAGAATAACACTCCACTCACCCACACTGTGCCGTTGGGGTATATCATGAGGAATATGTTAGGCGTGGGCGAGGAGTGGATCTCCGTCTTCTTCGAATTCACGAAACACACGTTCGGCGTCCAGATCTTTTCTATCTGAAACATGATTCGAATGACTGATTTGCTTGAAAAGGAATGGACCATCTGATAGCCGAGCGTGAGATTCTGCAGGCATGGAGCTAAGTGATCGAATCGCAGTCGCGAGTCGTGCCAGATTTGAGAGAACAGCAAGTCGACTGTGAACGACGAAGATATCTCGGAAACCTGAAGAGGAGAGTGGCGAGGGGAGAGGATGGGTATATTACCGCCGCTATGCTCTGTATCACAAATTCGATGGTGACAGCGGTGGCACTCCTTTTCGAAGGCACGTTGTTCTTATTGTAGCCTTCATCGAAGAGAGACGTCAAGATCATCTGACCTATCGTGTCGTTGGAAGGATCACTAAAGAGAGTTGCCGAATCATTTCTGTCTTTCCGTCTCTCCCCTCCCTTCCTCCCTCTCTCTCTCTTCTCTCTCTCTCTCTCTCTCTCTCTCTCTCTCTTCTCTCTCTCCCTCTCTTACCCGCAATAGTCGTCCCACGGGTCCATGCTTGGCACGGATCCTGGCTGAACGAGTGACTGCGTCGCTTGTCCCAGACCCCATATCAAAGCGAACAGATTCACCCTGCAAAAATCTCTCTCTCCTTTTCCCTTCTCACATTCCCTACCTCTCCACGAGTTCACTCGAATTCTTCATGACGGCAGTCTAGTCTGACATAATAACAAAACCTGAAACCAATATCAAACGATCAATACGAGAGTGAAAGTAGAAACGTATGGACGTATGCATTCGATGTACCTCCGCCCGTTTTCGAAGGAGGAATATGATGGAATGCAAATTCTATCAGTCGGCCAGCAAACGCATTTCAAGTGACGACAGAAGAGAGGGGAGAGTGAGAGAGGGAGAGAGGAGAGGGAGGAGAGGAAACGGAACACCTAGTGAGGAAATACCACTCACTTACCCAGAGAGATGAGGTATAGATCATTTCTAGAACATTAGTGAGTCCTGACACACATGTGGGATGATTTATAACCACACAAAACGAAAACAACCATGCCAGTACTACTTGAGTGATTGAAATAGCGCAACGAATGATATACAAGATATCATGAAATTCTCAAACAACTGTGACAATTACTATTATTCATGAGCTGCTTTTCGCATTCGCGGCGCTGCTAGAATGCCGAAAATTAACGAGCCGCCTCGATCTAGCAAACGAGAGGGAGGGTGAGGGAAGAACAGAAGACATAACAACTAACATATGCATATATAAAACAGTATTATAGATAGAGAGAGGAGACGGGGTAAGGTAAATAGACGAGGGAGACATTCGAGGAATCAAGGGAGATGAAACAAGTGTGGGCAGTTATGGTGTATGGAGAAGGGCGGACGGCTGCCAAATACTAGACGAGGCGAGAGACACTCCAGCCACCTCACACATACAAACACCCACTATATTAGATGTGCGAGCGAATCGCTCCGAGACCTTTGGGGGTAAACACCATTTCCTCTCGTTTCGCCCTCCGGACACGCGCGCATCTGCATACGCACAAAGTGCACTCGGACCACAAATCATTGACGAACACACTTTATCATTGCCAACAATCAACAACGCCGCACATTAGAAGTCTGCAAGAAAAACAAAGCGAACGCGAACAACAAACATTCTTCAATAAGTTCGCAACGAACTGTAGACACATTGCGATGATCTATCATTAATACCTATATAACTCTATGAAAAAACTATCGGCTAATTACCAGTGTTGTGTATCGTCTACAGCTCCACCTTGTTTCCCTTGGCTGTCTCCGTCTCTATCTTCAATTCGAGCAACTGACGGAGCTGCTCATCCGAGAATCCATCCAGGGTGGACAGGTCGCGGCCCAGAGCGCCCTCCAATTGTGGAATGAGTTGTAAAGAGGGGAAAAGAGAGCAAAGAGGACCAACCTTGGCGATTCCCTTGTGTGAGAGCTGCTTGGAGAGGACCATGAAGTAGTCGGTCCATTCCTTGAGGAACACCTGTGCGTGGGCGGCCTCGGCGCCTTTGTGACGACGGAACTCGTCCTTCACATACACGTCGCCCATCAGACGGGCCGGCGCCGGCAGACCGTAGTGCACACTGACAATGGACCACTGTGAGACAACGACGAGAGTGGGGATACAAACTGACCGCAGGATGCGCTTGTAGAGAAGGAGGGGGAAAAGGCGAGCGGGCACCTGCTCCACGGCACGCGACGCCATCTGAATCGCATGTCAGATATGGATAAGGGCAAAGGAAAGGAAGTATCGAGGGAGATGCGTCCACACGCTACTCCATAACAGCGAATGAAAATTAGAAAAGTACGGCAATAACGTCTTTATTATATCATAACAATAAGCGAGTATGTACAATCAATCTAGTCGTCTATGTGAGATGGGCGGAATGCGAGTGGAAGACAAGTGGAAGTGAAGTGGTTGGTGCTATCGCGTCGGTCTCTCCAGCAGCTCATCCGCGCTGCACGACTCGATGTCGATCAACTCATCCTCGCAAATCACCTACAACAATGCGTAAACAATAAAACAAACAAAAAAGGCTAACCTGCTGAAGAGCGTAGCTGGAAGTGGCGTGCCATGAACCGGGCGCCTTCTCCTGCAAATACTCACCGTTACCCACACTTTCACTTTTGTTTTGAACTTGTTATATAAAACTTGCTATATATAGAAAATAACTGTCTAAATCCAAAAAAAAACTAGTGAACCTTGTAGCACTCACATTGATGAGTATGACTCTGCGCACGGCGACTGGCTGTTTGTCGTCGCCACCGTGGATTTCCATCGCGTCTGTCTGCTCCTCCACAGCCTCCTCGTACACGTACACCCCCTCACCCTCATCCTCCCCCGCTACACCTTCCTCCACGTACACCTCATTCATCTAAATAGAACACATATTATGAATACCAAACAGTATGCGCACCGTGGACGGGTGGGGCTCGAGTGGGTCGTGCTGCCAGACCGGGCGGGCGGCGTAGTCGTGTTCCGGGTCCACTGTCACTATCTTCAAAACCCAAGTTACTCAATGATCATTATGTTTGTGTACCTCGCATTCTTCGGCTATGTCGGGCGGACAGTGCAGTATAGGCGGAGAAGTGGGCAGTCGAAGGGGCGTGGAGTGGTGTGAGGACAGCGCCGCGCGCACCGTCTTCGGCGTCTTCTTCGCTCTCTCCACAGCCGACTGCTCCTCCTCCTCCTGCTTGTTCCGCCCGATTGCCGCCTCGTGTCGACTGCGCAGCACACTCAACAAGACCACGTAGATTGAGTTGCATGTCAAATACATACCTCACTCGTCGTTGCAGCGTCGAGCGAGGGATCTTGAAAGCAGCCGCGGCCTGAAATAAACAAATAAATACTACAAAGTGTGCTGTCCAGCACAATATATAAATTAGCGTACTTGGTTGACGTTCATTTTGTGTCGCAGCACAGCCCGGACAGCATCGTTGAGCAGCGCCGTCGTGTAGTGACCACGCACCCTTAAAACACTTCACTTATTATTCGAAAACATTGACAACATGTTACGTTACAACGTTACAATGTCCTTGTTAGTAATGTACAGTACGTTTTAACCGTAAAATATAAAATAAAATCGAAACAAAAAGAAACAACAACTTACGCCTTTTCTCGATTAGGAGGAGGCAGAGCGCATGGAAAGACATGCATTTGTGTTCACTGAAAAGCTCTTTTGTTAGGCAACAATTGATTAATATAACGAAATAATACAACATAATAAAACAATGCAAAATCAACAAAGCGCATAAAATCTCCACGCCGAACAGCTGATGTTCGACCATGTCATACTTTCACTAAAATATGTTCAATAGAGCAACCTCATTTAACCACCGTAGTACAGCGCATTGTTTCATGGTTTTCTCAACTGTAGATCCGAACTGTTTTCCATATCGAATGACGTTTTGATGTCTTTCCTGTTTATTTCGAAACTAACACAATTTCTCATAATATTACTATTTCTACTAGCTTACCCACATCACAGAACTATGGAAATTCATACCAACAATTGTATGTTTGCTGGCTGACGCGATGTGTGACGCGAATTCGGGTCTTCCGATAAGGCCCCGTGTCATGATTTGCCTCATTTTAAATATTTTATTCATATAACATTCTCCTACGAAGTATAGTTGTGATGTGGATGTAGTTGGGGTGAGAGGTCGCCTTTGAGAGAGTGAGAACAGCTGTTCTGCTACATTTCAAAATATTCGGGGGAAGAAATGGCCTGTGTTTCTTCGATAAGTAGTTTATGTGTAGTCTACTTGTATGCTGATTGGAGTTGTTCTTCGGTGCTCAACCGAATATACCCTCTTTAGTGATTACTGTGGGAATCGTTCTATCGCTGTTGGCATCAGTAGTCAAAACACGTTTGTTCAGTGAGGCGAGTGCAAACAATGCGATTTATCGCCGTCTTTTATCAAGCCCACCCAGGTTTCGACTTATTTTTCTGCATGAACAGTATGTTATTTGCGTTCAACTGAGTGGCCTCTCTCTCTCTCGCGTGTTTTGTGTTGTCTAATGCGATCAGTTCTTTTCACATTCAATCTATCTTGTGTAGATGTCTCTCGTAGTATGTGCGGGTGATGGTATTTTGACCGGTGGCCGCAAGTTTGTACAAAGCACACTCCAAACTACCCGTCTGCATCTGTTTCTCTCATGTTATCTAATCAATTACGCCCATGCTGACTAGAATGTGCTGTTTACTTCTCCCCAATTCCAAAACATTTCTCATTCCGCGTTCGGCCCTCGTTTATGTTATTGCGTGTTTCCAAACCTACAACTGTTATCATTTCAGGATGGGCTTTGTGAAGCACATTCTCATAGCTGTTTTCCTCGCTGTGGGTGGTTTCCTCGTATACTCGCACTTCAAACCTCAGCAGAAGGTAGGTTCCACTAAAAAGAAGAAGATGGAGAGAGAGAGCGAGAGAGAGAGAAAGAAAGAGAGCGAGAGAGAGAGAGAGAGAGAGAGAGAGAGAGAGAGAGAGAGAATGGATTGTGTGTAGGTGACTGTGCTGGAGTCGAAGTGGTATGGAAGCGGATCCACGAGGGTCGACGACACTGCCATCAAACCATTCACTGTCCATGTTACCGATATCGAGATAAAGGTATGCTGGAAGGAATAGAGCGGGAAAGAGAGAGTCTGTTTTTAGGAGCTGAAGGCCCGTCTGTCGAGTGCGCGTGTGGGGCACGAGGTTCTTGAAGACAGCAACGACTTCACCTATGGATTCAACTCCAAAATGCTCGAAAAGGTATCTACATAGATGAGTGGTAATGAATATGATATACTTGATTCAGGTTCGCACGTACTGGATGAACACATACGATTGGAGGAAGACGGAAAGGCAGATCAATGCATTCCCTCAGTTCACAACGGAGATCGAAGGAATGCAGGTACGTCTTCCTCTCTCTCTCTCTCTCTCTCTCTTTCTCTCTCTCTCCTCCCTCCCTCCCTTCTTCTCCCTCTCCCTCCCTCCTCTTTTTCCTTCTTGGTTCTCTTATGCCCTTTTAGGTTCACTTCATCCGTTCCCCTGCAGCCTCTGGATACACGACTGTGAAACCCATGTTGATGGTTCACGGCTGGCCGGGCAATGTATACGAGTTCGTCAAGATCATCCCGCTTCTCAACGACCCCCGAAAGCACGGCATCGAGTCTGACATAGCATTTGAGGTACACTGCCTTCTGAGTAACTCCATCTCATTCTCTCTTTCAGATCATTGCTCCCTCTATCCCCGGATATGGATTCTCGTCAGCGCCGAAGAAATCGGGATTCTCGCAGATTGAATGCGCCCGCGTGTTCCGAAAGCTCATGAACAGGCTGGGGTACAAGAAGTATCTGCTGCAGGGCGGAGACTGGGGCAGTGTGGTGACTGCCAACATGGCCAAGCTCTACCCCGAACAGTGAGTCTCCTCCCCTCCCTCTCCCCTCTCCAGCCTCTCCTTGCAGGGTGATCGGACTACACCTCAACATGCTCATGGTATTCCCCAGCACTGCCCACTCCATCTTCCTCCATGTTGTCGGACAGTTCTTTCCCAAGGTACGCATCTCTCTCTCTCTCTCTCTCTCTCTCTCTCTCTCTCTCCTCGAATCACCCCTTTCCAGCTCGTCTTCTCAAACGCTCCCACTTTCAACCTTCTGCATCTGTACTGGGAGCTTACAAAGGAGAGTGGATACATGCACATCCAGGGAACCAAGCCCGATACTATCGGTACGTCCTCTTTTCTAATCCCTCTTTCACGCCTCCGTTCAGGCACTCCCCTCAATGATTCTCCCATCGGTCTGGCTGCGTATATCCTCGAGAAGTTCTCCACTTGGACCAACGCCGAGTACCGCAACATGCGGGACGGCGGCCTCACCAAGTAAGCTCCGCCCATCTAGCGCCGCCTATTCCTCATTTTACAGGAAGTTCACGATGGACGAGCTGCTATCCGTGGTGTCTATCTACTGGTTCCAGCAGAATATCGTTCCCAGTCAGAGGTTCTACAGAGAGTTCTTCTCCGATGTGCGCAATGCGCAGCTTGGAAGGTGCGTCTCCGTCTCCTTCTCCTTCTGCCTCGCTTCCAATCACTGTTCAGCCAGTACGTATCTGTGCCGACCGCCCACTCGGCATTCGGAAACGAGATGTTCGACAAGACTCCACTCGAGCTGGCACTCACCGGATACAACGTCACCAGCAGGTGAGAGGAGAGAGAGGGGGAGGGAGGGAGGGAGAGAGGGGGGGGAGAGAGAGGAAGAGAGGGGGAGGGGGATGAGCATGGCTGTTGCAGGCGCGACATCCCGAACGGCGGTCACTTCGCAGCTCTGGAGGAGCCGCGTCCCCTCGCCGAACACGTCATCCACTTTGCATCCTCCCTCATATAATAACAACATCGCATATTGCATATCCCTAATAAACACAACTCCTATTTTGGTGTCGATGATCATCAATGATCGCGCTGCGTTCAATTGTGCGAGTCAGACTGGCAACCACAATAGAGAGGATGTAATATGTACTCGTGGAAACAGCAAGCCTCGTTCACTTTCACATTCGCGCTTAAAAGTATGTCCGGCAAAACTATCGACCTTTTCTTACTACTGGCATGCATCGGCATAGCAGGCGTGTTGTTGTAAGTTTGAATCCGCTGCCATGATTCGGGTGTATTGTTTTCTCCAGGAGTCATTGGAACCTTCACGTGACCAACATATCTGATCAGAGATCTCCTCTGATTATTGCGATAACGACAACTTATCCCAATGTCAACAGACTTCCTGATATGAACAGGTAATGATTTATAAGTAAAATACTTAGAATATAAAAAAACGGAAGATGATTTTGTAGATTGGCGAACACTCTCTCACTGGTGAATGATGTGCACTGGTTGGTGGTGGATTCGGAACCGTCTCCTCTTGTCACGTCTCTCCTATCTCGTTCATCCATCGCCTCCACCTACATCACTTTCAACACCACAGGTGCGTTTGACATTGTCCACGCAATGCTCTTTCACAATTCTCTTTTAGACGAGTGGCGGCAGCGAAATACGGCGCTGTTGCACCTCCGCTCCCATTCTCTCTCCTCCATCCTCTCCTCCCATCCATCGGCTGTCGTAATATTCTGCGACGTATCCGCCTCTTACGACATTCGTCTCTTCGATCTCATCCGCACTACTAGAGCGGCGTCCATCTGGCCAGTCGGTACCGTCCTTTCTATACTCTCTGTCTCTGGACATTTGTCTCTTCAGGCTTCATCGCAGACAGTCTGGTGGAATCCGAGCGTGTCTCTCATCTATACGAGGATGACTCACTCGTTCACGTCAACGGATTCGCTGTATCACTGCAGGTACGTTTCTATGAACTGTAGACTTTCACATTTCTTTTAGAAAATACTTGCGTCGAAATCAATCTTCGATACGGCAATCAGACTGTCGTCGATAGTTCTAGAAGTGGACGGAAGAAACACTGTGAAGACATTCCTAGAGAGTATGGAGGTCTCCTCTGCCGACATACAGCTTTTGGGAATGGAAGAGAAGGATGTGAGAAGACATAGGGAGAAGAGAGAGAGAGAGAGAGAGAGAGAGGGAGAGAGGAAGAGAGATGGTGTGTTACAGGGCGAGCGTGAGTTTCTGATATGGCGCACGCGGACAGCAGTGGTGTGGGTGAATCTGGCAGGTTCCAAGTATGGACATCTCATCGAGGCAAAACCCGTGCAATCCAACAGCAAGAAAACCAAGAAGCAACAAAAAGTTTGAACATTGACTAAATGTTCAATAAAAAATACAGAGGTGTTTGTGGCATACACGTGTTGGAATAATCGAATCTACGAAAACCAGCTCGGAACACATATATCATCATCCATCCCCCACAATCGGTGCTCGTTGTGTTGTGTGTGGGGCAGACACCAAGTGATTTGCATGTGTGCTTCCGTTAGCTTGAGATGACTTGCATGCGCGCACTGATTACCCTCTCCATCCATACCGTACAAAAGACTGACCGAGGGGCGGAGGCGCCAGTCTATCCGGTCTCCCTCAGAAGACCATGCCCGCCCCCAAGAACAAGGCTCCCGCCAAGTCCAAGAGCAAGAAGGTTCGTCGTCGACCCCCGCCCCTCTTCATATGTGTTTCTAGGTGAACAAGGCGGCGGTGTCGACCAAGTCTCGCAAGACCGTCCGCTACCGCGCTCCCTATGTCAAGAAGAGGAGGCTGGAGAGGGACACCCAGGGCAACTGGGTCCGTCCCAACTAGTGTTGATGTACTATAAAACTTAATAAATAGTGTGACCGCTTTTATCTTGATCATAATAAGAGAGAGACGCCGGGCTCGTCGTCTTCTTATATTCACACAATCGAGCCCATCCAAGTGTTTAGATTTTCGAGACTGTTCGTTTTTCACAACGTTGACACGGAATGATCGGTGGGATTGAGTGAAACTCTCCCTTTTCTTAGCGCCATCGACCGATCATTGTGTTTTTGATGCAAAGACGTCTCGAAATTTCGAGGAAAATATATGACCTTTTCTCATTTCTTCAACTCGATCGGCAGATCAGTCACGTCACTCAGACGCGACATTCCCAATTGCGTTCGCAGCTCTGCAAAAGACGCTTCCCCTTGCTCTAAACTTCTCATCTTTCCCGTCTTCCTGGTGTAAGCAAAACCATAAATAAATTTATCGTCAATAAACCCAAAAGTGCATAATAAAATCATATGTGATGATCACTGTAACCTGAGCAGTAGCAGAATGAAGAGTGAGAGAGGAAGGGCGAGGGAGGGAGAGGCGGCGTTGCAGTAGTCGCTGCCATAGCAGACGCAGACGAGGCGATCGCCCGACGAGCGACAGCCCTCCTCCTGCAGCAGAGACCGGCCGTACGAGCGCGTGTCATAGGGGATGCATGTGAGTGCGGTGTGGTGGTTGTCGTCCGGAGAGTAGCTCACGATACGAGTGCACGCCACGCCTGCAACCACTCACTCCAGTCAGCCCATCCCTCCCTCCCTCCCTCCTCACCCGAACATCCCCCACACGATGCGTCCGCCACACAGTCGCTGCCCTCCAGACACTCGAGCGCCACTAAAAACAATTCCCCATATACCTTCCCTCCATCCCCTTCTCTCTCTTTCTCTCTCTAATCGCACTTTTAGCACAATCCCTCCCAAGAAAGCCATCAAATGGGAGACTGAGATTCGAAAATTACCGATTCCATCTGTGAGGAGAGGAGAATGGGTGTTGTGAAAAGGGCGCGGTGCTCTCTCTCTCCCTTCTTGTCTCACTCGCATTGCATTAAACTTGTGATTGTATTTGGTGTGGTGGATGAGTGTATATGAGATGTCTTCTCTGCACGCCACCCACTGCACTAATACATCATCCCATTTCTGTCACTCTATCGTCCGCACACTCTCTCGCCAATCTTTCCACACTCTCATTGCATACTCAATGTGAATTTATCAGGAATCACAAGTGAGCTCAGCCGAGAGTGTCTTCCCCCCTTCCCTCCTCTTCCGCTCATTATCGCATATATTATTGAAACACGGCTTGCGCAGTTACAGAATGCAAAATCAACAATCACTATCAAATGCCCACTATACACTATACTGAGCCATTAAATAGTGAGCCATGTTTACCACACTGATATGGTTAAGTGAGGGGAAGGTGTGAGTGAGAGGAGGGGAGCGGAGCAATGGCATCTTCTATTCATGAGGCTTGTTCCATAGCGCGCAATTACCATACGTTTCCACTTGAACACAATTGTCTCTCTTCTTGCCGGCAAGGCGGAATAATTACTGCGAGTCGCCCGAAGGGGTATAATGGAAACGCCCATTGCGGTATTCACAGCTCATAAACTGCGAAGAGAGAGGAGGGGAGGGGGAGAGGAAGGAGTGGGGGAGTGGGGGCAGAGAGGACAGCGCTTCTTCCGGGCGACCCTCACTCGCTCGCGTGTCAATTAGAGGCCCGCCATAGCATCGCATTACGCAGCCAAAATACCCTCCCTCCCTTCCTCTCGCTCCCTCTCTCCCTCCCGCCACTCACGCAGCGGTTTGCGGGTATTTCGGATGCAAGGTGCGCATAATTACTCTCTCTCACTCTTTTACTCTATCCTACGCTTCCCTCGCCTCCTCTTTCTGTCTCAAATAGTATAAGTGGCTGCTGGTTGGCTTTCGAGGAAGGGAGAGAAGGAAGGAGGGAGTGAGAGAGTGGCAATGCATTGCCCGAGTTCGCCTGCCCATGACAGCCTGTCAATGAGAAGTCCTCGATCCATCGTTCGCATACACTTAGCACGCTAAGCGCACCCTACACGTGATTTTTACTGTTGCCACCAAAAAAAACGCCCCAAAAAGTCTTATCAATTCTCCTGACACGGAAATGAGAGGAGTCAAAAAGTGCAGTGGAGGGGGTGACCGTTTGGGGTATAATGTAATGAGAGGGAATGAGTGCGGGTGAGAAAGTAGTGAGAGGGTAGTGTGAGGGTAGTGAGAGGGTATGGGGATGAGAGGACGTGTGTTGTGTTGGCGTCCCTCCGCCATTCACCTTCTCTTATTAGCCCTCGCATTCTTTCATCGCCCCATTGCCTTTTCTCCATCATCATCAACAGAAACAACAACACACTCGCCCCAATTGTCGTCCCATTCGAGGCAGAGGGGCTACAAAAGAGCCGTTTACAGACTCCTTTCCCCTCCCCTTCTATACAGGAGAAGGATCGATAGGCCAAGTGCCTCGACAGCCAGCATCGCGTGTGTTGCCAGTCAAGATGGACTCATATATTAATTAGCCGCCTCCAGGCATTTCCTCTTTTTACACCGCGAATCACGCGCCGCCAAACCGATCGAGAAATCCGAAAGAAGCAATGGAACGACACGCAATGTGCCTGTCTACGGTAGACGCTCTTTCTCAACCACGCACCTCGACACCGTAAACAACACACATGGCTAATTCCACTTTCCAAAACCAAAGAGTTGCCTAGCACCATAAGGGGGGTGTATTTGTGATGCGTAGAGTAGTGCCGGAAAGCGTTCGTCGCACAAAAACGACGGGGCTCTCATCTGAATGTCTAATGCACTGCTCTGGCAATGACTGGAGGGAAGAAGGGAGGGAGGGAGGGAGGGAGACGGAGAGAGAGGGCACAAAGGCACTCCCGATCCGTCGGCAATCAGCCCTTGTCGCCCCAACCACGCCTTATTACCCGCCTCCCAACACACACCAAGTGTTCTTTCTTCATTAGAGCCACCCCACAATCCCCGTCTCTCTCTCCATGGTCTATGTTCTCAGGTTACGCAGCTATGAAATATGCCATCCGCGTATAGAAACTCTCACAGCCAAAAAGCCGATAAGCTGGACTATGGGAGTGGATTGTGGCAGACAAATAGTAGATGAGTGGGGAGGAGAAGATGTACCTGCGTGTGGAGGAGCGAGGAGGAGCAGGAGTAGGAGGAGAAGGAGAAGGAGAAGGCGCATTCCTCGCACGGATCATCCCATAACACACATTCCTGCAAGGCTATGGGACATTGAATAGACAAGGGAGTGCATAACAAGAACATTAGCATAATCAGAAAGAGTAAACAGTAAACAACAAGAACGTAAGAAGTAAGTGGCGGCGGGGAGTTAACTCGTAGTGGCGTAATGAGGGATGGTGGAATGGAGAATAGCGTAGTGAGTGGAGGGGATGGACCGAGGGGGCGGGGCTTGCGAGAAGAGAGAGAGAGAGAGAAGGGAAGAGAGAGAGAAACTGCAAAGAGAATATACCACAAAACACTAACTTATGGAAATGAACAATACGCATATGGAAATATGGATATGATCTATTGTCACGCGAATTGAAAACATTTACAAACGATCAACATTTTCTCGTATACGTGAAATTGACTATGAAACATCAAATCGAATAAACTTTTTATTAATTGTCGGAGTTGATTGAGTGAAAAGTAAAATATTGATATGTGAACTGAAATGTCGCTGTCGCGACACTCATTTGAAGTGTCTGGGTCAACGTACATCTTATTTTATTCTTATACAAATTTTTTTCGTTCTGTTTCTTTATCCTTCTATCCCTCTCCGTAGCTCTATGTTATGGTTATTTCATAATGAATGTATTTTTAACGTTCGAAAAACAGTTGGGAAGCGAATAGTGTCATCGCATTAAAATATCTCCGCTACTATGAAATCATGAAACGTGCGGGAATTGTGGACAATATTTTCTCTATCATCCTGCATAAAGTGCGTTACAATAAAAGTATACTATTACACAAATACAATACAAGTGATTTAGCTCCTTGACGCAAATACTTGTCGCTAGTAACTAGTTCACTAGTCTAGTTTATAGATTAATTTTGCGAATACTGTGGTCATTGAAATTATTGCATGTACGTAGTGCCGTGAATTTGATTTCAAATAAAACCATTAGTGCGCAAGCTCCTGGAAAATTGGAGACGAGTTTCTTATACAACTGCAATCAAATGGAATCAAATACAGACCGTTTATTTTATTATAACATGATATTGTTCAGTAAGTGTAAGTGTCAACTGACATGAAACTCCGTACATTCGGGAAAAAACTCTATTGTGATGATTTTCCTTATTAGATGCGTTTCCTTCGCCTACCAAATACCAAATCCTCCAACAGTTTTCCCCGACATTGTTTTCTCTTTTCACAGCAGCGGCGCGGATTTTGAGTACTAATGGTGATTGGTCTAAAAATGGTCAGCAACGGCTCCACCTAAACTCATCAGTACTTCATTGGCTATCGCGCATGTTTCGAATGTAATGAGCTTTCATTAGATTGTTTTTACATTCAATGTTCTCATCATGGGTGATCTGGTAGCACACAGTCCTACAATGGGGGATCTATGCTGGAATTCGATTGTGCTGTGAACTTTGAGAAGTGACCAGTGCGATGCGGGCATGAAACATAGTATATAAATAGAATAATGATACTGTGAAAGTGTGCCCCCCCCAGGGCACAGGTATGGCTCTCCAAACGAGAATGGGTGCTCCGCTGTTTGGTAGTTGGTAGAAAAATCGCGCATATTACCTGCGAACATTGATGTGTGAAACATATACATAATAATAAAATTACAATACAGAAGAAAATACACGTTATAAAAGGTTTATTCTCATAAAAGTAAGATTTTGAACAATCTCATTAGTTCTAGAGTGGGCAGGTGTTGTTTGTAAAATAGCGTCACAGATAAGTACATGTACAATATCAAAAAGTAGGTTATTCCAGGTGCTAATCTATACATGCTCTACAGCTCTGAATGTTTGTTTTAAATTAGACTAACAAATTTTAAATTCATTTGCATTACTGGATCGCGTTGGAATAACAGTGAAACCCTTGATAATAAAAAAAATACATTGAAATGAATAGACTTGTGAATCTAGGCCATTTAGATTTAGAAAGTGGTCCTCATATTTGAGTGGTTGAAAATTGAGTAACTGTAATTGAGTAACGGAAAAAATGCGATAAGCTGACACCCGCGACGATAAAACGTATTGTCAACGAGGATAACACCAAATCCAAACAATGTCAGCGTTATTTACAAGTTGATCATTGATTCATATATATGGTAATTCAGTTTAGGTTGCATCGATATATTTACGTGTATTCGAGATATGTTAGCCTAAAGACTTCTCATTTTCCCGTCCCCGCGAGCGGTTGCCCCTTACCGCGCTCCCTCGAATTACCACCCGACGACAATGAAAGTCACCGCCGCCGCCGCTTGGATATGAGGTTTCGTGGAGTATCGACTAATTCTCAAATTGAAGCCGTTCACTGTGAGACGATGAGGCAACGCCAAATAAGCCTGTGGAAGTGCAACTAGTCGGCGAAGCGCGGATTCTCAATTGGAGGAAAGGAAGGTACAAAGCGAATGCGAATTGAAGGACAACGGCGGCACCCGCGACCGGAAGAGAAGTACGCTGCTGATATCGATCGATATCCGGAGCCGTTCACTGTGAGACGATAAGGAGGAGCCAAAAAAGCCTGTTGGGAGTGCACATAGTCGGTAACTCACGGATTTCTTGGATTTCGCTACATGATAGTGACAAATGGATCGACCGGGAGCAAGTATGCAAATGGACGCGAGAAGTTCGAGAACGTTCGACGGTAGACGCAAGGTGGTCCATAAGGCTCACGCGTTCGAGGATGGATCAAAGCCGCATACTCTATATCGGATAAGAAGACGGATGTCTGGAGACGTGACTGGATTCCTCTCTCCGCATATGCTGTAATGCCAACAGTGTCTGGAGAAAGTGAAACCCCGCAAATCGAATACGAACAGTTCCAAACCGTAGCTGTATTTCATTGTTCGATTTGTGTGTATGTCATAACAACTTATGAATAAACTATTCTATTCTATAAAGGCCAAAAGCGCATGGTTTGGGAAATCGAACAGAGAAAGGATCGGAGAGGTTCGGTTATGCCTACTTATTTGCTTACAGAAAATAGTGTTTGTATAATATTGTTTAATATATTTTTGTATATTGCGACTCGACCAAACGTCGTCGTTAGGAATTAGTACTATTAGGTGTGTTTCACGGCGAATTCAGCGGTATGCGTCTTTTATTTTGGGACATCATGTTTGGCATCGTCCCTCGACCCTCGACATTTCTACTCAGCTATTTTAACAAGTACAAGGAAACATTCATGTACGTGTGTTGAGAGTGATATTAATAGTATGATAAGAAGTGAGATAAACTCTCATGCAGAGGGCGCAAACTTCGTGATTTTCTTAGAAAGGAATACAAATCCTCTAGTTTCAATGTCAGCACTGAAGCAATCTACGTACACACAGTGATGTGATCTCCCTTAAAAAGATCGAAGGAAATACGGAAACAACTTTTTTATTCGCACTCCACGTACTCAGAGACTTGTAGAACAACAAAAGATAGATGATATCAACGTTTCCGATGCGAGACGAATGCAATGCGACAGCCGATACACTGTCAAACATGAAGCTCTTTCCGAAAGATGAATAACTCGATAAATTGTGTTGGTCTATTATAAAACGTAATAGCATAAAAATTGCAAAAGCGCCTAACAGCAAACAGCTTTTCTCTCCTGGAATTTCAATCTAAGCAAAATTATCTTTTAAAAGTACTTCCGTAAAAAGTGTTGTTTGTGTTAACCTGATTCAAGAAAAGCGCATGCATATATTATTAATTTTCGAAAAATCAAATCGTAAACACCTGAACATGAAAACTAACACAAACTTGCTCTTTCAAACGAATATAGAATAGTTACACGTAACATTCAGAATAATACGATTGTTTTGTTTATTTAGTGTTTTTTTGCGGTTTATTATTTATGGTTTATCAGTAAAATAAAATGTTATTCGTGATGTTGTTTGACTCAATGTTTCAGGTATAAAAATGTCAAAAAAACAAAACATGGAATTATTCAACATTAATTATTCAAAAATTATTCAACGTTTTGAAAGAGCAAGTTTGTGTTAGTTTTCATGTTCAGGTGTTTACGATTTGATTTTTCGAAAATTAATAATATATGCATGCGCTTTTCTTGAATCAGGTTAACACAAACAACACTTTTTACGGAAGTACTTTTAAAAGATAATATATGTCCTTTTGTTGAATTTCATAGAAATTTTCTCTCTCGTCTTCATACATGTAACATGTTCTTCTCTCATTATTTCATCAATTTCATTTCAAATTTATTCGATATTTTCTCGTTCTCTCGTTCTCTCCTTCCATTCCTTCCCTCCTTCTCTCCTTCTTTCCTTCTCTCCTCCTCTCCTTCCCTCCTTCCTTCCTTCCCTCCTTCTTTTCTCTCTTTCTCTCGTTCTCTCTTTCTCTCGTTCTCTCTTTCTCTCGTTCTCTCGTTATCCCTTTCTCTCTTTCTCTCGTTCTCTAGTTCTCTCGTTCTCTCGTTCTCTCTTTCTCCCTTTCTCTCTTTTCTCTCTTTCTCTCGTTCTCTCTTTTCTCTCTTTTCTCTCTTTCTCTCGTTCTCTCTTTCTCTCGTTCTCTCTTTCTCTCGTTCTCTCGTTCTCTCGTTCTCTCGTTCTCTCGTTCTCTCCGTCTCTCCGTCTCTCCTTCTCTCCTTCCCTCCTTCCCCCCTTCTCCCTTTCTCTCTTTCTCTCGTTCTCTCGTTCTCTCGTTATCTAGTTCTCTCGTTATTTCGTTTTCTCTTTCTCTCGTTCTCTCGTTCTCTCGTTCTCTCGTTCTCTCGTTCTCTCGTTCTCTCGTTCTCTCGTTCTCGCGTGTCTCCTTCTCTTCTTCTCTCCTTCCCTCCTTCCCTCCTTCTCCCTTTCTCTTTTTCTCTAGTTCTTCAGTTCTCTCTTTCTCTCGTTCTCTCTTTCTCTCTTTCTCTCTTTCTCTCGTTCTCTCGTTCTCTCGTTCTCTCGTTCTCTCGTTTCTCGTTATCTCGTTCTCTCGTTTTCTCCGTCTCTCCGTCTCTCCTTCTCTTCTTCCCTCCTTCCCTCCTACCACCCTCCTTCTCTCTTTCTCTCGTTCTCTCGTTCTCTAGTTATATCGTTCTCTCTTTCTTTCGTTCTCTCTTTCTCTTGTTCTCTCTTTCTCTCGTTTTCTCGTTCTCTCGTTCTCTCGTTCTCTCTTTATCTCGTTCTCTCTTTCTATCCTTCTCTCGTTCTCTCGTTCTCTCGTTCTCTCGTTCTCTCCGTCTCTCCTTCTCTTCTTCCCTCCTTCTCTCCTTCTCTCTTTCTCTCTTTCTCTCGTTCTCTATTTCTCTCGTTATATCGTTATATCGTTCTCTCTTTTTCTCGTTCTCTCGTGCTCTCGTTTTCTCGTTCTCTCGTTCTCTCTTTCTCTCGTTCTCTCGTTCTCTCGTTCTCTCGTTCTCTCGTTCTCTCCGTCTCTCCGTCTCTCCTTCTCTCCTTCCCTCCTTCCCCCCTTCTCCCTTTCTCTCTTTCTCTCTTTCTCTCGTTCTCTCGTTATCTAGTTCTCTCGTTATTTCGTTTTCTCTTTCTCTCGTTCTCTCGTTCTCTCGTTCTCTCGTTCTCTCGTTCTCTCGTTCTCTCGTTCTCGCGTGTCTCCTTCTCTTCTTCTCTCCTTCCCTCCTTCCCTCCTTCTCCCTTTCTCTTTTTCTCTAGTTCTCCAGTTCTCTCTTTCTCTCGTTCTCTCTTTCTCTCTTTCTCTCTTTCTCTCGTTCTCTCGTTCTCTCGTTCTCTCGTTCTCTCGTTCTCTCGTTCTCTCGTTTCTCGTTATCTCGTTCTCTCGTTTTCTCCGTCTCTCCGTCTCTCCTTCTCTTCTTCCCTCCTTCCCTCCTACCACCCTCCTTCTCTCTTTCTCTCGTTCTCTCGTTCTCTAGTTATATCGTTCTCTCTTTCTTTCGTTCTCTCTTTCTCTTGTTCTCTCTTTCTCTCGTTTTCTCGTTCTCTCGTTCTCTCGTTCTCTCTTTATCTCGTTCTCTCTTTCTATCCTTCTCTCGTTCTCTCGTTCTCTCGTTCTCTCGTTCTCTCCGTCTCTCCTTCTCTTCTTCCCTCCTTCTCTCCTTCTCTCTTTCTCTCTTTCTCTCGTTCTCTATTTCTCTCGTTATATCGTTATATCGTTCTCTCTTTTTCTCGTTCTCTCGTGCTCTCGTTTTCTCGTTCTCTCGTTCTCTCGTTGTCTCGTTGTCTCGTTGTCTCGTTCTCTCGTTGTCTCGTTCTCTCCTTCTTTCCTTCCCTCCTTCCCGCCTTCTCACTTTCTCTCTTTCTCTCGTTCTCTAGTTCTCTCGTTATATCGTTCTCTCTTTCACTCGTTTTCTCTTTCTATCGGTTTCTATTTCTCTCGTTCTCTCATTATCTCTTTCTCTCTTTCTCTCTTTCTCTCTTTCTCTCTTTCTCTCTTTCTCTCTTTCTCTCTTTCTCTCTTTCTCTCTTTCTCTCTTTCTCTCTTTCTCTTTCTCTCTTTCTCTCTTTCTCTCTTTCTCTCTTTCTCTCTTTCTCTCTTTCTCTCTTTCTCTCTTTCTCTCTTTCTCTCTTTCTCTCTTTCTCTCTTTCTCTCTTTCTCTCTTTCTCTCTTTCTCTCTTTCTCTCTTTCTCTCTTTCTCTTTTTTCTCTAGTTCTCTCCTTCTCTCCTTCTCTTCTTCTCTCCATCCCTCCTTCCCTCCTTCTCCCTTTCTCTCTTTCTCTCGTTCTCTAGCTCTCTCGTTATATCGTTCTCTCTTTCTCTCGTTTTCTCTTTCTCTCGTTTTCTCGTTTTCTCGTTCTCTCTTTCTCTCTTTCTCTCCTTCCCTCCTTCCCTCCTCCTCCCATTCTCTCTTTCTCTCTTTCTCTCTTTCTCTCTTTCTCTCTTTCTCTCTTTCTCTCTTTCTCTCTTTCTCTCTTTCTCTTTTTTCTCTAGTTCTCTCCTTCTCTCCTTCTCTTCTTCTCTCCATCCCTCCTTCCCTCCTTCTCCCTTTCTCTCTTTCTCTCGTTCTCTAGCTCTCTCGTTATATCGTTCTCTCTTTCTCTCGTTTTCTCTTTCTCTCGTTTTCTCGTTTTCTCTTTCTCTCTTTCTCTCTTTCTCTCCTTCCCTCCTTCCCTCCTCCTCCCATTCTCTCTTTCTCTCGTTCTCTAATTCTCTCGTTATGTCGTTCTCGCTTTCTCTCGTTCTCTCTTTATCTCTTTCTCTCTTTCTTTCGTTCTCTAGTTCTCTCGTTCTCTCTTTCTATCCTTCTCTTCTTCTCTCCATCCCTCCTTCCCTCCTTCTCCCTTTCTCTCTTTCTCTCGTTCTCTAGCTCTCTCGTTCTCTTTTTATATCTTTCTCTCTTTCTCTGGTTCTCTCGTTCTCTCGTTCTCTCTTTCTATCCTTCTCTCGTTCTCTCGTTCTCTCGTTCTCTCCGTCTCTCCTTCCCTCCTTCCCTCCTCTCTTTTTCTCCTTTTCTCTCGTTATATCGTTCTCTCGTTCTCTCGTTCTCTCGTTCTCTCGTTCTCTCGTTCTCTCGTTCTCTCGTTCTCTCGTTCTCTCGTTCTCTCGTTCTCTCTTTCTCTCTCCCCTTACTAAATTCCTACTGATCGCAGCCACCAAAGTACATCTGTCTCTCTCCAAACAGCGTGCTCTCTCGCGTGCTCTCGCGCTCGCCCGCCAGCAGAGGGCTAGCTATCAGCTAGCGTGACTGGAAACGACACCCACCCACACGCTGGCCTTTCGCCTAGTGCGAGTGCGAGATCGCTCATAACTTCTTTCGGAGAAAAGATACAAAGATGCCGTCAATTAGTGATCTGCCCTATGGAACCGTGCGAATCTAACTAACATAAATTGGAAGACTTCACATTGTTGCTAACATGTCCTTTGGATATCGCTACTTGAAAATTCTGGCGCGAGCCTTATTTTAACCCAAGAGAGAGGGCGCTGCGCGCCCTCTCTAATATTCGGGTTTTCACACTTTTCGTCTAAAAATTGTATCTAAAAAGCCAGCTACATTTGTTTGAGCATAGTTCATCTGCACCACGGCAACAACACATATTGTCTTTTATTTGTAAAATGTGGCAACTGGTTCTAGATACAAACGAGTTCAACATTTATACGTTCTCTCACTGGGAGCGTGTGTATGCAAGGAGTGTGTGTGTGTGTCTATGTGTGTATGACCGTCAATGGAATGGAGTGGAGAGAGAGGGTGTGGACAGGTGGACCGGTGCGATATGACGAAATGCGAGACGACGACCAATCTAGAAGAAGCCCGTCTCGTGCAGCTTCTGCACGAAGAAGCGGAAGTCGGCGGCCTCGTTCGACGACAACTCGCTGCAATGGAGAGTGTCACTCCCGTTCGCCTGCTCTTGCCCTCACCTCGTCGCCTGGTGCAGGATAGCCTCCATCGTTCCCACCATCTGCATCGTGTCCTCCTCGTCCATCGCCATCTCGGACGCAAAGTCCTCCGCTGATCGCTGCTCTAAAACACACCACCTTGTTTCCTTTGCGATGTGCTTATTATGACAGAGACGACATCACTGCTGTATTCGGGTACTCGCACATATTTTGTGATAGTATTACTTGTGTTTTGAGTACATTATTTTTGTATGTTCCGCGTGTGTGTTTTGGGCAGTGTGACTCACGTGAGAGAGCGACGGCGACCTTGTCCACTCCTCCCATTCCTTTCAGCTCGTCGGCCGCCCGCTTTCCGAAGATCTTGACAAGGAAGTCCTTGCCGTGGGCTGTCATGAGCGCCTTGAGGAACGATGCCGTCTCCTCCACTGGCGGCCGCGTAGCTAGAACACGTGTGGTGGGGGGAGAGAGAGAGGGGAGGAGGACATACCGGCAGTGCACATGCTCCTGTTCTCATCATACTCATCCGAGCAATCTGGGGATCCGTCGCAGAGGTATTTGATGGGCACGCATTCCCCACTCGGACACTCGAATGGGTGCCATGTGGGACAGGGAGCAGACACTAAACGAACACATCCAATCAACACTGGAGAGCGCACTCGACAAGCGCCCACGCAATCACGTCAAACATCAAAAAGTGATAGAGGTGACGAAGACGTCACGTCAGTCTAAAAAGAAGAAGGCGACGTACCTCCAGTGGCGGTGCGCTTGCCTCCCTTGATAGCGTCGCGGATGGAGAAGGCGAGTGCCTGATCGCACGCCCACAATACAAACACGCTGGCCAAGACGAGACAACGAGCCATCCACATCGGTCTGCAAAACAATACACGACACTGTGTCACCTACGCGGCCACGTCATTACAAATCACATAGCGAAACTTTGTTAGCACCTAGTCTATTCTAAGGATATTGCTGTGACACTCTACACAACATAGTAGGTAGTGATTGGGAAACGGCAGAGCGAGAGGAGGGCATCTAGGGGAACACTGGCGGAGGAGACAATGCAGGGAGAGTTCGGCACATCATGGCCGCCAGCCACAGTTATTGCCCCTTCGAGACAGCAAAACATTTCACACAAGCACGGGAAAAGAGGAGATACAATTGGCGACACACAAATGACGGGATGAGAAAAGAATTCGTGCGAGAAAGGGCAGAGTGTGAAATTAGGAGAGGGGTAGAGGGGGTGATTGCTAGTGTAGAGGTGCGGACAGGCGGAAGCAGGGCAAGGCGAGAGAAGGGAGGGATATGATGAGATTAGAGAGAGAGAGAGAGAGAGAGAGAGAGAGAGAGAGAGAGAGAGAGGGGGCTCGAAGCATTCGACGCTGACACGACTCACACAGTCATCGCATAACCACACCTTCTCACCCAATACACACATTAGACCCTCACACACACAACACCTAATCGAGTGATGAAAGAGAGGGAGGAGAGGGAGGAGAGGGAGGAGAGGGAGGAGAGGGAGGGGGACTCGATCGGTCGAATCGTGTAGTGCATTCATTTGTCACCGCGCCTTCTCCCACCGTCACCTCGTTAGAGTGGCTCGTATAATCTAATGGTAATGTTATGTGTATAACATATAAGCGAGCCTCACACAACGCTAGAATGCCTGCACACACAAGATTTCTAATCTCAAAAGACGATCAGATTATTATATGGCGTACATGGTTTTGTCGGAATATTGCTGTAAATATTGCAGATTCTCGCGTGGCGTTGCAAGAAGACTATGAGAAATGAAAGAGTGATCAGTGGTAAACATAGATCAGTAAGAGGGTATAAAAAGAGTTCAGGGTTGAAAGGTCACGCATACACGGAGGTAATTAGGAAGGTAGTCAGGCAGAGAGAGAGAGAGAGAGAGAGAGAGAGAGAGAAAGCGATAGTGCCGACGACACTCATTCTCGATTCACTGATTCGAGGGTGATTTGCATGCGAAATGTCTCCCTCCTCTCCACAACAACACTCCAACCACTCCTTTCTACTCACATCATCACATTTAGTCATAGTGAACCTATTAATACACATCCGAACGAGATGATTTAAAATATGCACGCATTTAAAAATCGGATGAGACATTTCCGGTGTATTTATGCGTAGTAGTGAGGAGACGTTGTAGTGGGATAAAGGAGGAGAAAGGAGGGTGAGAAAAGAGAAGGAGCAGAAGGTCATGCAAGGTGGAATGCATAGCAGACGCCACACAGCACGCGGGAGATATTGTGAAATGCATTCAAACACTGCCAAGCAGTTCAACAACTGCATTCACACAACATTACAGACGAGAATCCAAATGACGTGTGACTGTGAAATGATAATTAGATAAGGAGTTAGTAGGTGAGAGATGGGACAGAGAGAGAGGAGATGAGACGTCTAGAAGAAGCGCGGTGCAATATCCACCCCCACTCTGCAGTAGGGTGTGACAGGCAGAGTGCCCCCTTTGATATCATTAGCCCCAGAGACATGGCGTCATCCGACACACAGTAGACACCTGATGCACCCATATACTAGCCATCACTGACACACACTAACGGTATATGCACATACCAGAGGGACAGAGTAGAGAGAGAAGGGAAAGAGAGAGTTTAGAGCCACAGGGGAGGTAATCGAATAGTCTAGAGAATGGCAATTGAGGCACAGGCGCATACAGACACGGTCACAGTGACGAGTGATTATTATTACATTTTTTGGAGGATGACTATAGGGAGGCACGCGTCGGATCGGATTATCAAAACAATTGGAGTAATCGGGCTGAGAAT
Source organism: Rhabditoides inermis (assembly GCA_963966185.1). Taxonomy (NCBI): domain Eukaryota; kingdom Metazoa; phylum Nematoda; class Chromadorea; order Rhabditida; family Rhabditidae; genus Rhabditoides; species Rhabditoides inermis. Next base: position 744,399 of record CAWZYM010000392.1, on the reverse strand, counting down.
AGGAGAGAGAGCGAGGGAGGAGGAGAGGGTGGAGAGAAGCCATGCATTCTCATCGAACAGTTAGAAAACAATCTCGAATGCAACGAAGCCGGGTGAAAACGAGGAATGGTGACAGAGTTTTCGAGTGAGTGGACAGCACCGACCCCACACACACATACTCACTCACTCACTCACTCGCTCACTCACTCACTCACTCACTCACTCACTCACTCACTCACTCACTCACTCACTCGACAGCATTCATAGGCAATTGGAGAGAGTGATCGCGGGAAGAAGGGGGAGGGGTGTATGGATGGATGGATGGATGCAACCAGATTCACACAATGAAACAACCACTGCAACACGTCAACAATCGGAAATATAGAAGCGACGGGGCCTGGGCTCATCTCGACAAACAATCGACGGACACAGAAGCTCGTGTTATTTCCTGTTCTGATCAGACGGGTGGGAGGGGAATGAGAAAATGACGCGGAAAGTGGCTGCATAAGAGGCGATTGGAAGGAACGAGGAAGCTGGCAGCGCCGCCGCCCAACTAGGCGGCTATAGCCATTGTGCACGACGAGAGGACAATGCGTGATCTCGCCCCCTCACTCAATCAACCCCCACCTCCCCTCAGCCATTCATGACACAACCACGAACATGCAAAGAACATTCCTGCACCCCTGCACATTTTGAAACGGAAGGGGCATAGTTATGATTGGAATGAATTACGTGAGTGCGGAAGACATGGTAGGATATGGGGATATGGGATAGAGTGGATATATACATGCATGATGAGTGAGTGAAGGAAGTGGCAGCGGACACGCGATTAATGACATCAGAGTGCGGGAATGAATTCGCTCGATTGAATAATGTGAGGAGATGGTGGGAAAGAAGGAATCGAGTCATATGCGAGATGAAAACATTGCCAGCCACGCCTGTCAAACTCATCAAACTTGTCTCACACATATATATGGCTGATGAGTTGTGTTATACTTTTGGTAAGATGGTAAGGCGATGAGAAAGTGAGGACATGTATTGGAATGGCGCAGCGACGCAGCTCCTCCCACTCCTCCTCCTACTCCTCCTCCTCCGCCTTCAACCCTCCCCGCTACCCACTCACATATACAAACGCAGTCAACTGTAAAGCGAATGAAAATGGATGAGAGAATGCATCAATTCATGTTACTCACTCTACAAAGCAAAGGCCCGCAATCGTCATTTCCGGAAAGAAAGCAAAACAGAGAGTACTGTAGACTGGCGAGGAAGGAGGAAAAGGAGGGGAGAAGGCGGCTCGAGACTTTTGAACGAGGGGGGTCCGGCCACAAGGCGCGGTCGACACAAGTAGAAAGAGACCCCATAAACCGGAATGCTTTATTAGCAAGCATGTAATCATGTGCTCAACTGCTTGAGTTCATGTCTATATAGAACACAAAAGAGTCAGAGGGTTGAAAGGAGTGAGGTAGAGAGCTAGAAGGAGAGTGGTCGGGACACACTGCATAAAAGAGGTCGAATGTTATCACATTACGCATTCCGATATCACACTCTGGAAATTATTCAGTGACGAAGGAGAAAAGAGGGCAGTGTGGGAATAATCAAGAAGGCACTCTTGTCGAAGGGAAAAGAGGAGAGGAGAAGAAAGGGAGAAGCAGTGCACTACACTATGTTGAAATGTCTGTGAGGTCGAATAAACAAGACTGGCTGACATGACATAATATGATATGGCATTGACCGGTGCGCCCCTCCGGATATTACATTAGCATCCACTCACAATCCTAGTCACCCACTACCAATCACCAATCATTGCACTCGTACATTCATCTCTTTAGAGACATCAGTGATCAGTATCTAATTTATTGTTTGAAACAGAAGTTTGTGGGGAATAATCAGGGAATAGGAGGCACTCTCTTTGAAGAGAGAGAGAGAGAGAGAGAGAGAGAGAGAGAGAGAGAGATGAAAAGACGGTTAAAAGAAATAGTGAGTGAGTAGGTGAGAGAGAGAGAGAATGAGAGTGAGCAAGTGAGTGGGGTGAGGAGGGTTGTCCGACAGGTGGCTTGAGGAACTTGTCGGCAAGCGAGCTGACACTTGCACTGTGCGGGCCGATGAGCTGCTTGTTGGTGCGGCTCAGCCTCCAACACTTTCCTGAAAAGCATCTATGAATTCGTATCTCATAAAAAACAATACATAACATAAAAAATAATATAGTGTAGAGATATATCGATACGTTTTGATAAGGTTTTGGTCTAGATCAGAATCATTTCGGTCTAGATCAAAAGGTTTTGGTCTAGATCAGACATATCTTTAACTTTCGATTCATTCTTCTAGAATGACGAAAATGTTTTTTTTTTGAAATATGCGTGTTTGGTTGTGTATCGTAGTGCGAAATTCGTGTCTCGGATTACTTTTATTAATTATCATTTGCCGCCATTTTCAATGTTTTTTGTTTGTTTTGTTTTTTGTTACTTTGTTGTTGTTGTTGTGTATTGTTTTTGTTATAGTTGTTTTATTCGAATGATGTTAATATAGTCTATGTACAGAAACTGGTCTGGACGCACTGCATACACTCGCTATGACCAGCAGTTCGTCGACGGTCGGTTGATGGATGGAGTCGATAGAAAATGGTTTGTTGTTTGTTTTGTTATTTACGCTTTATCGATGTGCAAACCTGTTCCACAATGATGACGACAGTTTGTGTTGTATCGTAGCATTGCTGTATTTATTTCGTTGAGGTCGGCCGCGACTACCCACGCACCCAGCCGGTGAGACCGCGGAAGCTAAAGACCACCCTCGAATGGATCAAGTTCGGCAAGAAGCTGGGCGCACCGTCTGCAACATCGTCGAGTTCGAGGTGAGTTCGAAGTGGAGGTGGCCGAGGCGTCTTCTTATTTGAAATTCGTAATACGAGATGCCAGAAGCTGTCAATTTTTTGTTGTTTCTTCCACCCGGAACCCCGGACGACTTTCCGGTGCTTCGATGCGAGTGTTACGCATGCCCTCTTGCAGCGCGACGGACAGAAGCAGCAGATCCGCACCGAGGAGCTAGTCGTCGGACGTCGGAGACATCGTCGAGGTCAAGGGAGGCGATCGCGTCCCCGCCGACGTACACTCCGCCTTCGATTCAAGGTGGGCAAATACAAAGAACAGTGGGATAATACGAATGAAATTTCTTGGTACATAGCATGAGCATCTTCAAATTGTATTTCTCTGTGTGCAGGTCGACAACTCTCCCTGACCGGAGAGTCTGAGCCGCAGACCCACTCGCTCGACTGCACGTACGTGAACTCGCTGGAGACGCGCCGTCGCCACTGGCCTGGCCGTTGTCTTCCTCATCGGTGTTATCGTGTCCAACGTATCCGAGGGTCTCATCACCACCGTCACCGTGTGCCAAGAACTGCCTGGTGAAGAACCTTGAGACTTTCGAGATGCATGGATCCACATCCACCATCTGCTCCAAGACCGGCACTCTCATCCAGAAAAGGATGACGATCGCGCACATGTAGTACGACCAGACGATCGAAGAAAAGCTCCAGCCACGGCCCTCAGCAACCGCGGCTTGCTGCAACCTCGCAGAGTTCAAGGTGAGCTGATGGGCAGAGGTGCAGACCGCAACTATATCTATATATGTGATTCGTAGAGGGGGGAGAGCTGGGAGCAGCCATTTAACTTTCTTTTTCCTTTTCAGCCCGGATAGAACGACATCTACGTGCTTCGCCGCGAGTGCGTTGGAGATGTCACCGCGTCGGCACCGAGCTCGCCCTCGGAAACGTGGACAGAAACAGGGAGAAGTCGTCCAAAGTGGCTGCGGTCGCCTTCAATTCAACCAACAAGAACGAGGTGGGTGGGGGAGAGATGAGGGAAAGATGAGAGACGCGTAATGGTGAAAGAAAGTCTTGTTAAATATGTATCATGTATTAATTCAGCGCAAGCTCGACGACGTCTAGTACGAGTATTGTTAGAAGGAGCGGAGGAGACGAAGCGGGAGCAGTCGACAGGAGGAGCAATGGAGGAGAGAAGAGGGGGATGTCGAGAGAAGAAAGATATGGAGCGGTGATGTTATATTTTGATATCAGTATTGTATTGTAATGTTTTTATTATATTATGTAACTCAGTAAATGTATCAGTATACAATACTGTTGTTTTGATACGTTTGTGTCATGATTTCAAATGATATAACGTATTGTATTTCTTCGGTTTTCAGATAAAGTTGTTTTGACCAACTCGCGTGGAAATGATCACGTGAACAATAAATGCACGTGAACCAACTCGCGCGAGAAACTAGGTCAAAATTTGTTGTAAACGTTGCCGGTCTCGCCACGAGCTGGTGCTGCTTTATCGCTACCGTAAGTTTTCAACATTTCCTAATTTAAAATGTCGATATAGGGAGAAAATGGAATGAAAAATTGTCACACTCCCATTCCTCGACTTTGTCAATTCGCATGTATGTCCTAACTTTTAGTGTTGTGAGTGTTTGTGCGGTCTGTGGATCAATGTAAAGTGAACAGCGGGAAAGGCTTCCTTCCCGTGACGTATTCCTGAAACCTCCACTCGATTCATTCAATAATGAAAGAAATAATTGAATATGGATGTTATCAGAGTTGGTTTTCAACAGGCATGTCACTTTTTGAATCCCTCGTTGTTTCCTCAATCGACAGAGGTCTCATACCTATTGTGCTGCCACCTGCCAGCGTCGCACCTCAAACACACGTCCGAACGGAAACATACAATTAATTTATTTATACGGTTTTTTAAGAACACGTGAAATACAATAATGTAAAGAGAGAGATGGTAACAAGATACCACACGTTCCGTATAAGAATCGAACGATTTTAGGATAGATGGGACCTAGGAGCTGGATGTGTGCACATGGGGGTTTTCAAGGGTGCTCTATAAGGTGGTATCGGTAGTTTTGGTCCATTATGTAAACTTGGTCAGTTAAGGGACCACTTCCTCAAATCAGCCAGTTTTAGTCCAAAATAACTTTTTTTTACAAATAGTAACACAATCCTGCACCTCTCTCCGCTTCTCTCTCTCCCTCCCTCCCTTTATTATTCTGTTGTAAAATTTATGCTTGCGCTTTTGTTGAATTGGGTCAAGACAAACTGACCTTCTTTACGCAAGTACTTTTTTATCGGATAATACATGTGTTTTTGTTTAATTTCATAGAAATTTCTACTTGCAATGAACCTTTCTCGAACATCTCTCGAACGGCTGTCAAATTGCAAGTGCACACTCTGCGCTCTCCGCCAACAGCGTGCTCTCTACGCAAGCTCTTCGTCTGCGTACTCTGTAAAAGTCCTCTCCAATTCTCCATGTTGTATACGCTGTGGCAAACAATTTACGATATTTGGATCATATTGGATGACTAGGACATCGATCAAGGATTGCTTTTGTATATTCCAAATTGCGCTGCTTGCGCGCGACCGGTTCAAAATCGCCTTTGCGCACGATTGGTGCGGGGTTATTTGAACTGGAGAATTGGCGGGAACTTTAACGACGTGCTCTCTGCGCGCGTCCTCTGCCTGTCTGCCGTGACTGGAAACGACACCCACCGACCCACCCCCCACACGCTAGCCTCTCACCTCATGGGTGCTCGAGATTGCTCATAACTTCTTTCGCAGAAAAGATACAAGATGCCACCGACTAGTGATCTGGCGTACGGAATGGTGCGAATCAAACTACCATGCATTGGATGACTTCGCACTGGCGCTAACAGGACCTTTCGATATCGCTTCTTGGAAATTCTGGCGCGAGCCCTATCCTGAGCCGAGAGGGTGCGCTGCGCCCTCTAATTGTTCAAACAATTATATATATATATATATATTGAAAGATTAGGAATGAATACAAAAGGAATCTTGTGGTCTTTCCATACTAGCAATGGACTACCGTATCCATGTAACGAATGAATAATAGAGTGGTAGAGAAAACAGAGAGCATTATCAATTTGAGTAGCAACTGATGCTGGTATTAATCCACTAATGCTGATATTTTCAGATATCCTCACCTAACCGTCTTTTGCTCGCTCTGCTCTACCCTCGTTGCCATCAGTCGAAAGAAACAACCCATCTGAAAAAGACATTGATGAAAGTATAAACATTTACAATCAAAATGTGTATATGTCTCGTGGATTAAAATGTTGCATTGTCATCATTACTCTTTACCGAGTTATCTCACCCCTTTGACGGTTGCATTGCTGATATCTCTTTACAGGATGATTACTTCTCTCATTTGCCTGCCGGAGACGGAGTGGAAGCACAAGGTTGTCCATGTCCATGTGGAAGACAACGCCGGCCATCTCGGTGAGTAAAACAATGGTGTCATTTTTTTTCTCACGCAAAGTACACTTCTATTTCAGTTCGGATCGGTTCGGTGCAGAAGGTATGCGCCAAGCGTCCCGCCTTCATTCGTATCGAATGCGGGGCGGGACGTGTACGGTTGGCGCCGTATGCCAAGTGAGTTTCATTGTCCGTTCGTGAATCATTAAAACAGGACACATAGTTATCTCTTCATTGCAGCCGTCGCTACCAAGACCGCGAGTATGTTCAGCGCTTTGAACAGGTGGTCGCAGTGGAGGGCGAGAGAGGGACGGTGGTGTATGTGGCTGTGTCGAGGGCGCACGTGGTGCTCGATGCGCCGGTACAGCACCACGTTCTTCTTCGTCAGAAGCAGAGAGCGCGCGCGCGCTACTCCTCACTCGACATGCGCTGGGAGAAGGTGGCCAGTCTGGAGAAGTGGCGCAGTGCGCGCATTGCCATGGAGGATAACGAGATGCGCGTCGATCGCTACGTGCTGAAGCGAAAGGAGCAGCTGTACACTGCTCACTTCGATCGGATCGAGTGCATCGAGGCCGAGATGGAGAAGCTGCGCTCCACCATCGAGGAGCTCCGTCCGGAGAAGGTCAAGCCCACGAATCCTCGCGGATTTGTCGACCCCCACAACAACCCATACTGTCAATAAAACGTTTTCATATATATTGATGACATGACCCAATCTTGCAACGTGTTGAGAGACACTTCGTGTGAAACGATTATCTCAGTCTATTTATCAATTCGACAATATCGTATCATGCTAATCGTATTTACAGAATCGCCAGCATGTTCGTCCCTCTTCAGGCTCCGTCTGGAACACCACCAGACGGTGTACAAGTTGCAAAGGGATAGATATGGTGAGTGAGATGATATGTCCATTTTTCATCAACACTAATTTATCGATACAGAAGAGGCGGGAAAATTCGACGGCTACGGAAGAGGCGAGAACTCTATGGCAGGAACGGCCATGATCGAGTGTGGTGCTGGGCAGGTGTCCCTGTGCGCCTACTCTAAGTGAGTATCTCACCCTCTCTTTCTCTCTCTCTCTCTCATCTACTTTTCAAATGTACCCTTTTGCAGTTGCGTATACGGCGTGTGGGGCAGCAATGTTCACCCGTGTGAACAGCCCATCTACATCAAGGACAAGAACGGCACCGTCCGATTGTACCCGATAAGCAGGATTTTCTACTTCGAGGAGGAGTTCGTGAACAAGGACGAAAAGTTTGCGGCGGGGCAGCGCGAGTGGGAATGGCGGGAGAAGAACATGGCGAGTGCCGATCGCGAGACAATGACAGCTCGCATCGCGCTCGACACGGAGGTCTTGATTCGCTGGATTGACAGGAAGGAACACAAGCTGTTCGAACATTGGATGCGCCGCGGCGACCGCATCGGTGACAAGATCGCCAAGATGCAGAAGAAGATGGACAAGTTGGCAGCGGAATTGGCCCACCTGCAGACGACTGACCCGCCCGGGTACAGAGTCTCCACCTCCAACCCCATCACCCATTGGTTCCGCTAAATTCACACGATAAAGGTTAATATTAATTGATATCACGAGATTTGTATGCTTTTCGTCCAATCATGTTGTGTAATTATCCGCATCATGTCGCGCGAGCGAATATCTCTCTATTCAAAGTTGGTATGCAGTTGGTCTACATGAAAACAGATGGCCAAGGACGAGGAGAATGAGCAAGACTCGTTCGACGAGCCCCTCGTCATCACTCGCACCAACCCACCGCCGCAGCCCACATCCGGCACAGGAGCGATTGATTCGCTTGACGAATCAATCGAATTTACACTCAATGAACCTAAGGGTGAGTCTCTCTTCCTCTCTCTATCTCTCTCAATCTTTCTAGCTCATTTCAGTTCAAAATGTGTCGGTCGATTCGCTAGATCTGCCCTGGGAGATACAGTACACGGGAGCAACACATATTTCAGTCATTCCTACACCATCTCTCACCGATGCAATGACACACCCGGACAAGAAGCACGTGGAGGAGGAACAGGAGGAGGAAGTGGAGGAGGATGACGAGGACGAGGAGGACTGCGACGACCACAACACGACGTTCATCATGTCTGACACAACTGGTAGGCCACTCTCGATTTAATAGGCATCAAATTGATACATTCAGATGAAGAAGATTCGAACAAGACGTTGGCGCAGATGGTGGACGAGTACAGTCAGGAGCATCGCGGCCCTGTCGACCGACTCTCCGACACGTCTTATTCGTCTCTCCCGCAAGTCCCTCTTGATGATCTTGTGATAGATGCGGACAACAGCGAAACATCTTCTGACAGAACAATGTCGGAAAGAGCGCTACTGAGATGGATAAGAGTGAGCGACGAGGATGACGAGGAAGATGATCGAGAGGAGGGAGAGGGAGATGAAGCATCTCGTGCACAAGACGCAGCAGATCTGGCCAATGAAGCGCGACAAGTCTCCATTGTCGAGAACGGCCAGCAGCCCTATCCCTTGCGTAGTTACCTTTCTAGACGAATATATATATATATATATATCACATGGTATAGTTGAATAAAATGATTCATCCATTTGTAGTAATATATGCATTTATTTTTCATATACCAGTGTTGTTGCTCAAACAACATCACTCTCGCTCGCCAATGCGATATCTCTTCCGATTGTTGTACTATTATCACCCTATGATTCCATCTCCTTGCAGAATGAGTGCAACTGAAAACGACTCGGACCCACCCCTCCTCCGTGAACGCATCATGAGTCTGGCGGAAATGATGGGGTGAATGAGAAGCTTGCACATATCACTAGTATTCATTTCATTTCAGTGTCAAGGGCTCCCATTGCAACAACATATTCGACATGCCCCTCTCATCGACCCTGTCACAGTGAGTTGCATTCTACTAGAATCAATCGTGTAGATCATGATCTTTTTTAAGTTGACGAAGCGAATTATCACTGTGTCATCTCGAGATGAAACTCACTACGCAAGCTTGTAATTAAGAGCACACACTTCTAATCATTAGAGAGAGAGAGAGAGAGAGAGAACGATAAAATAAATAACTCATTTTTATTATCATTCATTCATTATGACTCGTTCGGCGTGTTCGGCGTGTCTGTCGAAAAAGGTTAACCACCTCGAGAACATCTCTACCACACACCCATTCACTTGATGTGATTGCATGAATTGGTATCTTTGATCCATTACAATATCGACATGTTTGTATAGGTGCATAGTTTCAGCGTTAATCTCCATTCAGATTCAGATGTTTCCTGATATGAATCCACTGGCCATGTCGCGCACGCACCGGCCGTTCTGCTAGCACAGGGATTCGAAGAACCCTATCGAAAGTGGCATTTGTAAGTTTCATGGCTAATGAGAGCGCGAGAGGAGCACAAATTGTTTATAGACTTTCCAGCGAGTACAAGGCTCATCGCATGCAAGTCGGAGGAGGACTTTTCAAACAACATTGGAGAGTACGCCATGATTTTGTATGGCGCCATTTGCGGCATATGGTTCAATTGACAAAAGTGTTTTTTTTAATGTATTTTCACAATCCGATGCTAACTCAACTTCGAAAACCAGAGGGTACACTCCCTTTAATGCATGTATTACGTTCAGTGTAATGGAAGCGATTTCACGACCCAACTGACACGTATAAATGATTTATTCGTTAATCAAGATGCAATATATAGATGTTGCAGAGAGGACTAATAGGGTGAAGGTAGCAGGGACATGGATAATGGGGCGAGAGAACGGGAGCAGATGGAAGGAAGGAAGAGAGGAGACAAAGACAATCTCAACAAGAACGGAATTCCTGGACCGACGATCACACAAACACATAGAGAGAAAACGAGGCACGCGCTGAACATATATATAGAAATCTCTCATCTGCCAGAAATGCCGGGCAATCAATAATCAATCAATACAATCTGTGCGAGGAAGGGGGAAGGCACGCGCACTGCGAGGCGGCGGGGCGCTTCGCAGTCAGATCTCTTTCTCGGTCAGAATACGGCACCTAGTCCATCTACGCTACCATAATTATCACAACATGGCACCTTGTTATTATTATGAGGTGAACGGGGGGCGTATATATACAATGAATGACACAAACAAAAAGGGTACCTAATATAGAAATCTGTTCGGCCAAGCCGTGTGTGTGAGCAAACAATACGCAGGATCCGCCCACCGAGTCCACGCCTACCAGCCTCTTCTCCGTTTCTCCTCACTCGATGATCGATTACTCGCCACCGAATCAATGATGTCATCCAGCGGCGAATTTGGCGTGTCCATGGTCAGGTAGTAGGGAGTGGAAGGGGCGGGGCATGTGAGGGCGGAGCTTGTAGTCGGCGCGTACACTGATTGGTCGAAAAAGGTGGGCGCAGCGTAGTCGCTCCTAAACACTGTAACCATACGTGAGCGGGGCTCGGGTGCAAAGGAACGAGTGGGGATGTGGGGGATGCGATGGGGGGTTAGGAGAAAGACTCACCTGATGTGTTCATCCGAATCGAGAGACGACCCCATGGAAGAGTTCATGGACAGACTGCCCGCGCCAGACATTTCCACTGGGGAACACATTACCATCATCTGAAAGAAACGAGGTTCTCTCTCTCTCTCTCTCTCTCTCTCTGCGTACCTTGTCGCCCTGCTGCTCCCTCCTCTGCTTGCTCTTCCGTCCGCGGGTCGAGTTGGCCTTGTGTGCTGCCACCTTCTCCTGCAGTCTCTCCCCCTCTACTCCCTGCACAGATGCCTTCATCGCCTCCAGTCTCCTGTCGTTCTCCTTCACATCCGTTCCCGCCAAAAGATGCGGATGGCACGTGTTCAGATGTCTCTTCATATTGCCCTTGTAAACTGTGAGGAAATCGCAGTCGGGACACAGGTACGGGTCGTCCGGAACCTGAAACAAGACGTGAGGAACAAGATGAAAGAGCGTAGACGTACCTCGTTTTCCTTCTTGGGAGGGGCGGGGGCTGCGGGGGCAGGGACAATGGATGGGTCGATGAGATGGTGCGGGTGCATGCCATTCTGATAGCCCAGTCCAACAGTCGGCGGGGACAGACACAGGGAGGGAAGGCTCGACGGCTGCGGCTGACCGTACACTGCAGACAAGGCATGTTGACGAGAAAATGAAAAAAAGGACTAGTGACAACTCACTGTGCTCATATCCATCCATGATATGGTCCGAAGGTCCGTTCCATTCATCTGGAGACACGCTAGCGCCCTGCGAGTCGCGCTTCCTAGAATTAACAGGACAATGACAATAAATGAATGTGACAATTATAAAACGACTCACTTCCTCTTGGCCTCCTTGGCCTTCTTCTCTCCCTTGGTGCGCTCCCTCTTTCCGCCCGTCTTGCCACACTGGTTAATGTGTCGGCGGATGTTGCCCTTGTAGTGGCTGATGAACCTGTCGCAGTAGGGGCATATGGGGGACAGTCCGTCCTGCCCGGTGCAGATGGCTCCCTTTGGGGTCTGCTCCGTGCCCGCTCCCGGCACCTGTGGGATGATGCCAGTGGTGGCGATCGTGTCCAGGTAGTTGCGGCCGATAATCTCGCGACACTTCTCGTTGCGACCAATGTGGCCGGTGAGACTCCTGCAAAGGGAAGAGGGTGAGAGAAGAAGGAAACACAGGTACGCACCTGCGACTGGGGTAGACTCCCCTGCAAGCCATACACATGACACGCTCCTCATCCACCATCTCCAGCTCGGGGTGGGGGCGGGGTTCCTGGAGAGGGAGTGGGTGAGAGAGAAAGCCCCCTGGTCCACTCACCCCGTCCTCTCCAATGATGGGCGCGATGAGGAGGGGCTTGACGTCCACCTCCTCCTGCTTCTTCTGCTTCCTCGGCTTCTTCACAGGCTTTGGCGGCTGCGGCACTCCATTCTGCTGGTGGATGTTCTGCACCTGAACGATACACTCATTTTTTTCATTTTCTAGTCCTCTACTTTTTCCTTCCTCTTGTTATTTTCTCATTCTTTGCATGTCTCGTTCTACTTCCATTTTCTATATTCCTATTTCCACTCACCAGACTTCCGAGTGTCTGTGTGGGATCGATGGGCGGCATGCCTTGCATGTGCAGCGGCTGCTGGTACACGGGCGTGGGGCGGCTCAACGGGGGCGGGACAATAGGAGGCGGGGCGAGAGGGGCTTGCGCGGGGAGGGTAGAGTGGTCAATGTAGAGAGGGCGGTACTCGTGCATTCCCTGGAGCTGAATGGGCTGCGGTTGGTGCAAGAGAGCCTGCGGTTCGAGCAGACGAGCACGCATCTGGTATGTCGGGTCGAAGCTGAAAGAGGATTGTATAGAGAGAGAGGAGAGGGGGAGAGACTCACGTGGGCTCGACATGTGGCGGCGGGTAGGTGCCCTGTATGACTCTTCCAAACTCGTCAGTGACAGAAGGCGCGGCGGCGGCGGCAGAGGTGGGATAGTAGAACGAGGGTTCGGGGTCCTTGTTCCACTGTTCGGGAAAGGGCGGGGCGGCGTCGGAGAGCATGGCGAGTGTGGATGAGAACAGCTCGGACGTGCCACTCACTGACGACGCATTGAAGGGCGCGAAGAAGGGCAGAGACAGGTCCGCCTGCAACACACGCACACATCACCCTCGATTCGCCTTATCTGTACAGTATCTGCCAGCCTCTCTCGCCTGCACCCATTCGCGCATGCGCACTCGCCCCGTCCGTCCAGCCACCGTAATTAATCACCCGGTGGGGGCAATTCTCGGCTGCCAAGGTCAGCGAGACTATATTGCGGTAGATCAAATCGATGATAATCTGCGCACAATCAACGAGTACGATTCGTCGTCGCCGGAGACAATCAAGATGAATGGATAGACAGCGCAAATTCCAAACACGGGCACACCCAGTTACAGTAGCATACGCAATGTTAGTCACTTGTTGTGGATGATGGGCGAGAATGAATGGATGAATGTGATTCATGATCATGGAGCACTAGTCACTGCGATGACGACTCACCATTCTCTCTCCTCTCCGTGTGGATCTAATCTAAGCGAGAGGCTGGCAGCAACTGGGGAGACCCTCGCGAGCCGTGCTGAAAAGGAGAGGATCAAGGGTGAGAGGAGAGTGATATCATTCTCTTGCAACAACCACACCACACTCACTCTCTTCTCTCACCAGAGTGCAGTGAAAACAGAGACGGATAAACGATAATGCGATAATAGATACACGAGAGAGCAGAAATAAAACAAGTGCGAAATAAGAAAGAGAGAATTCTCATCCCCAGTTCCTTCGAGCATCGATTGATTAGTTCTGATTTGCGGGGCTGTCTGTGTGTCTGGCCGGCTGCGCGCAACTCTCGCGCACATGCCAGCGAGAGCGAGACGAAAGAGTGTGGGGAGAGAATGTGTAGAAGAAGGAGGTGGTAGAGAAAGAGGTGGGTTACACCGCGCACTTTGCACTGCATGCACGCTGATCTCGATGTGCCGACACTGACACTACGATTTTTGAAATTTCCTCGGCAGGCATGTGAGGTGAGGTGAGGTGGGAGGAGAGAAAAGAGGTAGTGCATACCAAATGAGTGGAATGCGTATCGCATTGACCCCTCTCATCAATCAACCCCCGCAAGCCTATTCTATCCACACACATCATAAAGACGAGTTTTTTTCTTCAGCATCATCGTCTGACCGTCGCAATGCGACAGACGGATGGCTGGCGAGCGGTCGGGCGGGCGGAAGGAAGGAAGGAAGGTCGTCGCATCGACCGACGCGCCACTGATCCGCAAATGCCACAAAAGGACAAAAACCCACGCGGTCAATTCACACAGAGAATGTACGACGGCTGAGACACACAATGCACGACACAGGTTTCGCGAAATATTCACGTGCGGGCGAGAATAGAAGAATACCGGTATGGAGAAGAAAAAAAGTGGAATGCAAATGGAGACGGCAAGCCGCTATCATTTCAACGACGTAATCGATTCCAATATTGATCAAATTCTGCAGAAAAAAACTAGAATAAATGGTTGGTGAGTGTTGGTTGGTTGAACTTGCGTGGCTGCCGCGAGACGAGATCAAGTTGAGGTGGTTTGTCCTCGCTGCGTGCGAGAGAGTGCGTCCCCACAGGAGAGCCGCCCTGCCACTGTTTGCTGTGCTGTCGCCTCACCAACCCCCCACGGATTACAGTCACTCTCCTGCCACCGCGCACCACGAATTAGCATAATAATGGATAGAGAGGCGAGGCGAGGCGAGGCGACCCGGCACATCGTATAGTGCAACGAGTTTCACTACTAGAGACATTGAATTCGGGCCGGCAAATGGCGCAAATGTGGCGCGAACGTGGAAGCCAATCAGGGGACGTCGGGAGGCGGAGGGGAAGAGGGGAAGGGGCGAGCGGCGACAAGTGAAACGACGCATAATTAGACGCACCCCACCCCCGAGGTAGCCTCGTCTCGGGTGCAAGACCGCACCCGCTGCTGCGGCCCCCCTCCCCTCACCCACCCCTCCGCGAGAGGACACCCCAATAAAGACATAAATCCAATGATGAATCCGGGCACCCAATAGCCAATACCAATTACTCCTCTTTCGGATTATCCAGCACTGGAATGGCACACGCAGGCGCTTCCACGGATTGTTTCAATCACATCACACACACACACCCTACTATACATCCCCTTATTCAAATTGACCTTTGATGGCCTTGCCGATTTGATCACAAGGGACTGTCTGTCGGCGACGATTGCGATAGAGAAAAGTGACGTCATCTCCCTCAAGATGGCAGACAAAAGTGACAAGGGAGACCGTGGGAAAATGGTGAGAGAGAATGGTCAGTGGAGGAGAGAAGAGGAGAAGTAGACGCGAGAACTCGAAAGTGAGAGAGGAGAAAGTGTGTGAAAGGGAGAGAACGAGAGAAAAAGAGCGAGCGGGAGAGATTCGAGATAATACGATGGGATGAGTTCCAACATGTGGAAAAGAACAGAAGAGATGCACAATGATGGAACACGATTGCAACAAGTGAGAGAAGATAAAGAGAGAAAGGATACACGTGTGTGGTGGTGGGTGCATGTGGAAGGGTGGTGACGGGGGGAGGCCCGTAAAGAGGCGAGAGGGGGGGGGGGCGAAGGCCGTCGCTGATAGAACGCGGGCGGCGATAAGATCAGATCGCACGAGGATACCGGACGACGCACGGGCGAGCGGGGCGCGCGTAGGGGCAGGCTGCGAAAGCAGGTTGCACGCTCCTTCAGCTATATCAACCCGGCGGGTGATGAATGGACGGCCAGCGGCCCCATTCTCGTAAGCAGGACAACCCCGCTGAGCGACGGTAGACGAGCAGCCCCTCACAAACACACACACACGCGCAACACAGCCGCGCCTCCAGCCACCCCGACACATCCGTAATGTTACACTCGCAGCACCGCGCATGCCACCCAGCCAAGCGAGCAAGTCGCCCAAACACGCGAATCGCCAGTCGCCAGTCGCCCCACTCGCGCGCGAACTGTGAGATGAACCGATTGTGGACGAGAAAAAGGGATACGGATTAAGTGTTTGTATCCCTAGTGAGCATGATTATCTCTCTCACTTCTCTCTCTCAAGAGAGATGAGAGTGAAATGAGAGGAGGTACCGCGAGAGATGCAAGTGAGAAAAAAAAGAAGAGATCAAAATGGCATTTGCATCCAATGATATGCGTGTATTGTCTCGCTTGGGAGTGGGTAGAATTTGACGAGGTTTGCCATGCGAATCAATCGATAGAGTCAACAGTGAGTTGCGCAGAGTGAGCAGGATTGACATTGGCAGGAGAGGGGGGAGATTGTTAAATAATTACTGAAAGCAATATCGACTTTAATATATGAAGACTAGATACGAAACGTGCAGTGCAATAGCAGCCGAAACGCATAGTTTGAAAAAATTACACATTTCAGTGCGAGTCGGCAACGGCGGCTGCGAATAGCGCAAAGGTGAAGTTTACAACTGGGTGGGTGAAGCGAGGACAAAATATCGATTGATGATCAATTGTATGGGGTGGATCGATGGAATGCGTGGGTGGGTGGGTGTGTGGAGCAGCAGCGGTCGGTCGACGCGCGGCCTTGGCCGGTGTTATCACTCCACCCGCATACAGTACCCCCGTCTTCCTTCCATGTCCCCCCACTGCGCATTACTACGGGAACACACACACACACAACTCCCCAAGCTATGAAGAGTGGGGACTGTAGAAGAAGAGAGAGAGAGGAGAGGACGATTGCAGGGAGAGAAAAGTGAGTGAGTAAGTGAGAGAAAAGACAATATCTGGTAAATTAGCGTTTTTTTTGTTGATTACATCATGTGGTTGGTGACTTGTTTTTTTTGTTGAGAAAATGAGTAGTGAGCAGTGAGTGTGGTTAGGAAATTTACCCTCTTGATGTAGAATTCATCAACACTCACTGCTATCTTTCTTTTTTTCTTTTTACATATTGTTCCAATAGTCACTTTCCTAACACGGCTTGCCCCCAGCATTATTAATAACAAAAAGAAAATCTATGTCCGCAAGCTATAAAAAGTGGGGACTGTAGAAAAAGAAGAAGAGATAAGAGGAAATAGCTGAACGCTGCACATACAAAGACGCAGACGAGTTTATGAAAAGCGTTTGTTTGTTTGTTTGTGACCACTATCTAGCAAAATCGTGGATGAAAGTGGTCACTATCAGATATACTTTCGGTAGTCATATAGTCTTTAAGAAATTCTATTTGTAAGCCTGTCTGCAGGTTAAAGGATCGAAACAGGATTCCGTCGTGTGTCTAGCTATTATGTTCTACTATCTGTTGTCCTATTTACTTTGAAAAACCCTCATTGTTTGTAGTTGGTGTAGTGCACATCTGTGATCGCCCAGTGGAGGCGCGTGACGCCCTTACCAACTTACCATTTTACTCGTATTACTATATGTTCTCTTTATATCTTACTCGTATTTCTGCAACTGTTTCTTATGTATGTAGTTCTAATATGTTTTTCTTTCCCACCCAGCCTATAAAAGGCAATATTTTTTTATTGTATTGTACATGTTTAATTGTGTACTCGTCGTTTTTCGGTGCCTATTTACGTGTCCCTGCAGTAAAAGGGTTCCTGCATTTCAAATTCCTGCTCCCAATCCAAAAACCAAACCAACACGTAAACCATCTTTCTCCACTACCAGTGACTCCTATCTAGTGAAACGCCAGAAGGGCAAAGTTTTGCTAGTCAATGGTCATTCTTCACACAGCAATAAGAGTACTAGTTGTCCGAACACTAAATGTCTTATCTGTCCACAGGTTGATCACTCTGATCAAATATACTGTTATGCTACTGATTGTTATGTGACTACTCTTAGAACCCAGTTTCAGTTGTCTGACAACAAATGTGATTTATTGCATTGCTTCAAGTAATTTACTTGTCATCAATGTGTTGTTCAATATGTAGTGCAAGAGAACATGTGGCGCCTGTACGGAAGCTGATCCAACTGGAGGAGTCATATAGTCTGAGCCAGAGAGTTTTTCGATCTACCTCGCTTGCAGTTCGAAACACGGTGTCATAACCGTCTGTCTCTCTTGTTTTGTGCGCTATTGCCGAGAGCTGACTCTCCGTCTTTCTCTGATCTACCCCACTGCGCACAACTTATTGCGAGCATAGAACTATACCCAAGGATGAATCATTCCTGTACGAACGCGACCGACCCCACCAGATAAATCATACCATATAACAGATTTTGTATATAAATAAAGAAATGAATTATTGTTATCTGTACCAGAAAATACAGTCGCCCGCGCAGGGTTCGCGCTGCCGCGGCTGCGCGGCCGGCCTGTCGGCGCCCCTTTCCTCTCACTCTTGTGGTTTGTAGCTATTGGCGGCTGTAGTTTGTCGGCGCTACGCTGCGGTCATGCGGTCAAGGCGCGTTTATAGCGCTCCTGCGCAGCAACTGCGTATCGCAATGCATGAATAAGAGCTGATCCTCACTTGTCGTTGCGACAAAATTTTTGTATTATGTTTTATTTGTATTATATATACAAAATTATTGTATCATATATATTTGTATTATACAAAATATATGTTTTGTGCATTGCCAACGACTGTCGCAGGAGTATAAACGAGCCTTCAGTGTTTCCGTTATTCTTTTCTCAACATTTGTGTTTACGTGCTGTTGTTGCAGCCTTAGACTCAAATCGATTGACCAACATGCCGAGAGAGCTGTTGAGCAACTCTTCCGCTTCTTCGTCTGACCTCACTGAGATGCCCAATGTGAGCTTTGCTGTGGTGTTGATGTTGTTGTTGCTGTTCACCATAGTGTACTTGAAGTTGTCCGACAAAATCCTGGGCGGTCTGTCGATGTCTGACGACTCGGACGATGTGTACGCCCAGCCCAGCAAGGAGCTCAACGACAGCATTATCACGGTGCGTGTTGCTGATCACATACATATCGTATCTATCGGTTGTACAGAAGACGCCGGAGCCGCGCATGCACTCGACTATGCGCAAGTCGTCGACGATGGGCACTCTGCTCGCCACGCGCCCCCTCTCCGACCAGAGCAGCGACGGAAGCGGCGACGACCTGCACGCGCAGAAGACGGCCGCGCCCGACGACCACCAGGAAGAATGCGTGGAGGGAGAGCAGCAGCCCGAGACGGACCCCTCTGCTCACAGCGAGACGCCCAAGGTTAGGCGACTCGATTGTAACATACAACTTTTTTCAGATTGACCAGCAGTCGCCGGCGCGCGACGGCGACAACGAGAGCGCCGTCAGCGACGCGTCGGTGAGTGGTTTACAGATTGTTATTACAATTTAGATGTGTAAATTTTGTAGACGGTGCGCTCGCACACTGCGTCGTTCTCGGCGGAGCGCCGCCGCTTGGCTCTTTCCGATCGTAGCCGCCGGCGCATCGCCCGCATGCGACTCAACCTCCCCTACGACACGGTTGGTAGTGTCTCGTTGACCGAGTTGATGTGGTAATTATAGCCGCAGAAGATGAAAGCCGACTACGACAAGCTGGTGCGCATCGCCGGATGGGAGTTTGACGACGACGAGGAGATCAGCGAGGTAAGTGAAACACGGAACCTCTCTATCTACTCTGTGGTAGTGCTTGGTCTTGGGGCCACTCTCAGTTTCACTTTATAGAATAGTTTATTTTCTTTAGGACGACAGTAACTGGAAGTGGGCGTGTGATGAGATGGATGCATCGGCCGCCCGTCACAGGGAACGCATGCACGCACTCGCGCAACAATGCAACCACTGATCAGGTGTACGATTCTCGGCATTTTCATCTCCTCATTCCTCTCCATTTCATTTCCACTCCTTTTTTAATTTGTAAACCATAGCAGCTTCATGGTCCAAGTTCTCATACTGTTCACACTATCTTGTAAATACCCCAGTTTATATCTTTTTATTGTTACCTGTTTTTTTTGTAACTTCCTTGTAGCTAACATCATATATTTGCAAAAGATTTATCAACATTTCATGAGCAATAAATGTAGAGGGAAAATGCAATACTTGTTGAGATTCTCGCGACCTGAATGTGCGTGGATTGGGTGGTGTTCACTGCGCGTAGTGCTGGCTGTGTAGCAGAGCGGGGAGTAGCGGGGGCAGGAGGGGCGCTGGGTCGCGCATCCGCCGCCCCTCCCTCTTCTCCATCGGACAGTACGCCTCGTCGGACCGGTCGGAGCGGTCCGGGGTGCCCTCTTGATGTAGAATTTTGGGGTGCGTCGCACATTCCCCCGGGGGCCAGGTCGTGTGTCTAGCTATTATGTTCTACTATCTGTTGTCCTATCTAAACCCTCATCGTTGTTGTTGTTGTTTTTTGGAGAAAATGAGTAGTGAGCAGTGAGTGTGGTTAGGAAATTGACCCTCTTGATGTAGAATTGATCAACACTCACTGCTATATTGTTCCAATAGTCATTTTCCTAACACGGCTTGCCCCCCCCCCCAGCATTATTAATAACAAAAGAAAATCTATGTCCGCAAGTTATAAAAAGTGGGGACTGTAGAAGAGAGAAGAGCTGAACGCTGCACCACATTCATCAGAGACAAAGGCGCAGATGAATTTATAAAGTACAACTGTACGCGGCACACATGTGGGTTTTTGATAGTTTGAAACAGCGATCCAGGGTTTGATGTGTGCGCGTTGGTAGTCGGGAATGGGATGATGACGTGTTGGATTATATGAGGTTGTGTTGGTGGTTCGAGTCGCGAGTTGGAGCTCTCCATTCACTGCCTTTACCCTCATGGAATACTACGCTCGCACTCGCCTTTCCCCTTCCAGTAAGTTCATTTATCATATACCCAAACTGTCGTGAATGTGTTCGTATTTGTATAATGACGTGTCTGGCTGTTTCGCCGCGTACACGCGTTCTGCACATGTATCCATTATATTCGCACCACCCCAGCCAGCTCCCAGAATCGATTCGCTGTTTTGAGGTGTGTGCACTCTATTTGCATATTGTTCCTAGCGCAAACTGGACATGAGCAAGTGATCAGTCTGTTATTGTCGAGTATGGGTTGTGGCGACAGCCGGTCGAGGTCGACATGTATGGACGAAGCCGTCGCGGCAGGTGGAAACGGAGCAGCAGTCCAGTCGACAACTGCAGGTACTAGTGGTGACATCCAGCTGCGTGTTTATATAATACTGTACGGCTACGGCTGTCGTTGTTTCGAGGGGAGAGTGCACAGAGAGTGGGGGGGGGGCAGAGTCATGGATGGGAGATAGTGGTGGGGAGATAGTGCATGTGTCATTCGCACTGTGCTTCTGGCCGGGCATTGATCAGTCATGTCGGAGGATCGGGATGGCGTGTCTCCGCTGCGGTTGGGAGTGAGGAGGGAGAGTGGAGTGCGACTGCGCAAGGTGTCTTCCGAGAGGCACTCGTCCGATGATGCGCCCCTACCACCCAGGAGACTGTCGCATGCCAGACTCTCTTTCCAACAACTTCCCCGCATACGCATCGGTAAGCTACGTAAATGTCAACTCGCATATGATCTGTCATTTTGTGTAGATGATTGTTTTAGTTATTGTTTAGAAATTTGAAATTTGATAAATTTATGTGCAATAGTTACTCATGAGAGTCACCATCATTTAAAAACTGAGAGTACAACATTAGTGAAATTGGTCTATCATGTAATAATGTTCCAGCAATTTTAGTTCAAATGTCTTTCTGTTCCTCACTGGTCAGCTGATCCGTTTGTTCTTTTTGCACACAGGGAAATCATGCTTGCAATTTCCTCTTTTTTTTCTCTTTCCATTACACCCCCAGTCTCTGAGGGCGTTGTTCACTGTGAACCTATGAATAGTTCCATGGCTAACCAAAATATTGCAGCGCCATTTAACATCAATCCAATTTTGTCCGTTTAGTTTCCATTGTATCATTTCCGAACACCTTTGCTTTTCTTATCGCGCCTCGCCTGCTATGCTAGATGTTCGCACTTATGCAAGAAAAAAGTTGTAGATAATGGAATTTGACAGCTGAATAGAGTATGTGGCGTGGCATTTGGTCTTATTGTGGCTTGCGCATGATAGAGTTTGCAGATGAAGGGTTTATCTGTTCCATCATCTACACGGGAACAAGAGAGAATAGAGTGGAGGGAAAAGAACATGAGAATTGAGAGAGAGACAGACAATCAGTGCAAACTCATCCCAACTTCGCATGTAAAAGCTTCTCTCACACATTTCCTTGAAACATGAAGCTCTCATGCCTCTCGCGCGAATTTCGTCTCGTCTGTCTGCGTGATCTGAATTTTGAGAATTTGTTTTCGCACACGTATCGTCAAATGCCAGATTGTCTGTTGATATAATAGACTATATATTTTGTCAAATCCAAGAAAACAACGCAAATTATTTTCTGTTGTACAAATTGTACAAATGTTGTACAAATTGTACAAAAATTATTTTCTGTTGTACAAATTGCGTACAAATGTAATTTGGTAATTATTCCGTCGTGCTCCGCCGATACTGTTTAACATTAAAATGACCTTTTCCAGATTACTGTAATGTTGAGTTTTGACCACCCGATTTGGAAATATCAACAAGGTGGAGTGTTTTGTACATTGTTGTGTATATTCATCATGTTTGTAATGCATGTATTGTGAAATCGATGACGTCGTCGGTTTGCACTGACATCGTCATCCACTCTGCATGTCTGACTCTCTCTCATAAACAGCTGAGCTGCCCAATGACTCACCACAGAAATAGGCTGTCCGTCCTTCTAACTGCACCCACTACTACCACGCGTATTCAACAGCGCGCGTCTGATGATTCAAGTATTTTTTCACTCACTATTTAAAGCTCTTCTTCTTTGATTGTGTTTTCACGTTCTTGCCATGATTCAAGAGGAGGCGTTCTCGTTCTTTCAGTCCAAGTGTTTCCTTTTCCGTTTCTCGCGCACTCTGTCTGTCTGGATTCCACATGCGTTTCTCTCTTCTGTGGATACACACCCCATTCTCCCTGTCCACATTCTCCCGAGGATATCGATTTATTTCTGTAAAAAAAGGGCGCGGCCGCCGGAAGGACAGCGTTGAAAGACCGTTGTGCATGTCGCCTTCATATTTGATGTCGTTTGTCACTTTGCACATCCGGTCTATTTCCGATGTAGAGGATAATGTTTATGTTCGTGAATGTGCAGAATAGACCTACGGGCAGTGGGTGTCCTGTGCGAGTGTATACATTGCCCAGATTGTGAGGGTTTGGCCGATCAATAGCAGTGGACGTCGCTTGAATTGCCGGATATGTTTCGGGCGTCAGCCGAATGTTTCATGGGCGTTTCGATGATTGCATTGTCGGAGCGTACGAGTAATCTCGTTGTGAAATCTCTAATCTCTAAATTTAGCCCTCACCCACATCCCGCACCCGTTTGATAGGCATGTCAATGCGTGCAGTATCTATTGATGTCGTCTCTCATATCATTCATGTGTTTTCGTGGTTTGTTTTTATTGAAACAATCGTGGAATAGGATCGATTGGGCGGCTCGATAATCGTTTCTCTCGCCGTGTCCACTCTGATCCGCTGTCTGGTTCCTCTCACTAGTCCAACAACTTTCTCCATCTCGCCTACCTGCCTCTCCTCAAACAGCGCTGTCTCTCGCCTTTATCTGTCAGTGTGCATTCCAACTCGGCAGCTCTTCTTTCGCGCTTTCATGCGCATTGCACTCGAGGTCGTTGTGCACCATGACGTTCATTTTTTTCACTTTTCCCTCAGTCGGATCTTTGGGGGCGTTTGCGCGAAGAGGACATGAATCGATTTCGTTTCTATTCCCTGTGTGTGGTTCTTTGGTGTGATGTGAATGGATTGATTCAGCCGGTCTCTCCCCTTCTTGCGAGGGTTGTTTTGTAGTGAGTGTGACTCACTGTGTCCCTATCACAGTGTCGGTCCGCTCTGTCTGTCTCTACCCGTCTTCTCTCTCCGCATTCCTTTCCCCTAACGGCCCCTTTATCACCCACTCATGTGTCATTGATCAATCACACCGTCGTCGTGTGAATTGTCGACGCGCTAATTTAGGTTTACACCCATGACAGTAAACCACCTTTCGTGCTTTGATTTTTTACGATTTGCGAGCAGTGAGTGCTCTCTGAAATGTTTGGGCTGTGTTTCGTGGAATTTTGTCTTTGTTTTGAGATTGATTGTGTGGATAATAGATGGCGACAAGTATTTGAAGTGCGAAGTCTTGCTTTTATTCGTTCATGATCTCTCTCTCTCTCTCTCTCTCTCCCTGTCCTAGCATATTTCGTCTCGTGTCTGCCACAGACAAGCACGTTTATCAATTCCAGTCTCAATCTCTCCATACAACTTTTTTGTACAAATCGGTCAATACTTTTTGTACATAAATATCTTTGCTAGTGCTTGTGGATTGATAAGACCAGTGTATTGGTGGGTTGCGTTTGATGATGTATTGATTTGATATGTTGCAGAGGAGCCAAAGAAGAAGAAGCACAGCATGTTCAGCTGGCTGGGAGATTCGTCCAAGAAGAAGAACAAGGAGGTGGGCAAGGGAGGGGAAGGGGAGAGCCGGGAGGGAATGTGATGGTTGCGTTGCAGGTTCTCGAGTCTGTGAGCGAGGGTCTCCGCAAGATCTACAAGCAGAAGCTCTACCCCCTCGAGGAGGCGTACAAGTTCCACGAGTTCCACTCGCCCGCTCTCGGTAAGCTCATCTTTTTTGTTAGCTTTATGGTCGTAATCATCATATTTAGATGATCCCGATTTCGATGCCAAGCCGATGATCCTTCTGGTGGGTCAGTACTCGACCGGAAAGACGACTTTCATCCGCCACCTGCTCGAGCAGGTCAGTCGACTCCTTCTTTCTTTATAATACATGTTTTTTCTGTGCAGGACTTCCCTGGCATCCGTATTGGCCCCGAGCCGACGACGGATCGCTTCATTGCGGTGATGCACGGCACGGAGGAGGGCTGCATCCCCGGAAACGCCCTCGTCGTCGACAGCAAGAAGCAGTTCCGCGCGCTCTCCGGGTATGCTCTTGTTGGAATATATTTGACTCTACTTTTTGTTGTTTGATTCACGATTCACCATGTCTATGGCATTTGTGTTTCAGCTTCGGCAACGCGTTCCTGAACCGCTTCCAATGCTCGACCCTGAACAACCAGGTGCTCGAGTCTGTTACCATCGTCGACACTCCCGGAATCTTGTCCGGAGAGAAGCAGCGGTTCGTTTTCAGTTTCATTTTGAAGTTCCATTTTCATTGTTTCTTGTTGTGTGCATATATTTGTGTTCAGTATCGACCGTGGCTACGACTTCACTGGTGTGTTGGAGTGGTTCGCAGAGCGCGTGGACAGGATCATTCTCCTCTTCGACGCCCACAAGCTGGACATCTCGGACGAGTTCAAGAGGTGCATCGAGGCACTCGCTGGTATGTAGACACAAGAGTTGGCGGGGCTATGAATCCCTTTCCAGGAAACGAGGACAAGATCCGGATCGTGCTGAACAAGTCGGACATGGTGGACCACCAGCAGCTGATGCGCGTCTACGGAGCCCTCATGTGGTCGCTCGGAAAGGTCTTCAAGACGCCCGAGGTATGCGGGGGAAAGGGAATTTGATTGATTGATCAGTGGTGTTGTAGGAAAAGGGAAGGAAATCAGTGAGTTTCTCCTTCAGTTGGTAGACGCTGCAATCTACAAATTCGTTAGGCCTAGTAACCACGTTTCCTATGTTTTGTTTTCAAAGATGAGTGATGTGAGATGTGATGTTGTTGTTTCAGGTGTCTCGCGTGTACCTCGGTTCGTTCTGGGACCAGCCCCTTCACTACGACATAAACAGGCGTCTCTTCCAGGTGTGTCCTCTCCCCAACTGGCTATCATGACTAAGTACTAATATATTGTGTTGCAGGATGAGCAACAAGATCTGTTCGCAGACCTGCAGGCTCTTCCCAGGAATGCCGCTTTACGCAAGCTGAACGACCTCATCAAGAGGGCGCGCCTCGCAAAGGTAGGAGGAGAAGGAGAGAAAGGGAGAGAGAGAGAGAGATGAATGGACTGATTTCAGGTGCACGCGTATATCATTGCCGAACTGCGCAAGCAGATGCCGTCGATGCTCGGCAAGGACAAGAAGAAGAAGGAGCTGATTCAGAACCTCGACAAGATCTTTGAGCAGCTGCAGAGGGAGCACAACATCTCTCCCGGAGACTTCCCCGATGTGCACAAGATGAGGGAGAAGCTGCAGTCGCAGGACTTTTCCAAGTTCAAGCCCATCAACCCCAAGCTGCTCGAGGTGGTCGACGGAATGCTCGCCTCCGACATTGCCCGGCTCATGGCCCAGATCCCCAAGGAGGAGGCCGCTGCCGCCGCCGCTGGAAACGGAGCTGCCCCCGGTGAGTGGAGGGAAAAATAGAAGGAGATTGACAGAGTGATTGCAGGACAGGAGACGGTCAAGGGAGGCGCATTCACGGTGGCGCAGGAGGCGGAGACGCCGTTCGGACACGGCAGGGGCGAGGGATTCGACAAGGGAGCCGACGAGAGCGAGTGGGTCGTGTCCCGCGAGAGGACCACTGCCGACTCGACATTCGACTCGCTCGAGCCCGTCAACGGATATCTCTCCGGTACGTTTGCATTCTTCTTTGTTCGAACAATATTACTTTTGTGCAATGGTGTGTTTTGCAGGTCGTGTGGCTAAGGAGCACATGGTCAAGTCAAAGCTGCCGAACAGTGTTCTCGGAAAGATTTGGAAGCTGGCCGATGTGGACAAGGACGGACAGCTGGACGCTGACGAATTCGCACTCGCCAACTATCTCATCAACCTCAAGCTGGTCAGTCAAAGAGAACGAGAAAGAGAGAGAGGGGGGGGGGAGAGAAAGAGAGAAGGTATGAATGCGTGTTTTCAGGAAGGCCACGAGCTGCCGACGGATCTTCCCAAGCACCTGATCCCTCCTTCCAAGAGGGACAAGCAGGATGAAGTGTATCCTTCCCTTCAGGACGATGAATAGTTGAGAGAGCCTCCCCTTCACTTGCTGCCGCCTTCTCCCCTTTTGTAGCCAAATTCGCTCTATCCGCCGATTGTGATACTGTAGAAAAAAAACAAGATTGAATTAGTCATGTCATAGGCAAAGAGAGATTCAACCCACTGAGAAAGTTACAATATTTATTCATTTTCATATGTTTGCACCACATTTTACGAGTTGTAATAATGTTTGTATACATCCACTTTTTCTTATACAGAGATAAAGCTTGTTTTACTGTATTCACGTTTGCGTGCGTAAAATTCTGACACGGATGCATTAGAATTCCGCAGAGTATATATCTTCCAATGAATCAGTAACTATCAATCAAGATGATTTTTATTTTTGATCTCCGTAGCTTGCACATTTTTCTCTCCCCATCCTCCTCCATAAAAGGTGAGATCTATTTTTAGAAATGAATTTATGACTAGAAATATGGCACAATATACAACATTGGTACACATGACAACAAACGTAGCTTCCGTAGCATTCTAGCGTGTTTGGTCTAGGAATACTGTTGGTAGACATGAACCGGTATGGACGTGGAATTGAGATAGGACCGGTAGTGAGCACATGGGTGAGAGGGAGTGAGTGTAGGGGGCAGGTCAGACATATGTCATAGAGTGAGCCTGTGCCTGCGCGGCCTGCTGGAGGGCAATGGGCACATTGTCCCTGCCGCCCCCACTGCTGCCCTGCGGACTCCGCCACTGACGAGACGGCGCCGTCCCATACCCACTCTCGCGACCCTCTGCGGACGAGAGACGAGACCTGAACACCGCGCATGGGTGATGGTGGAGGGACAGGATACAAGACTACTCACCTGTGCTCGTCATCCCACTTGTGGGGCGGCGACTCGAGTCTGCCGAGTTCCCTCTCGAGTGAGCAGTCGCTTCCTCCAGGCGAGTAGTGTTGGGAGGGAGGGGGAGGGGGCGGCCGACACCGCGGCGGCGGCTTCCTCTGCGACGTCCTCCCACTGAGTGTGAGATGGGGCGGCGGCGGTGCGTCCTCTCGTGGCAGACTCATGTGTGTCCGCGGGGGCAGGTGCACATGAGGGAACTGTCTGCCCGAGGGAATCTCCTCGTAGTGCTGCACCGTGTTGTAGTCTGCGTTGATGCGCAGTGTGGTCGCCGACTGTCGCACGGGGTAGTTCCTGAAGGGACACTGTTAGGGTGTGTTGTGATGGATGGGGCGGATGCAATCTGGGCAATGATGGATGCGCGACTGTCGCCCCGAGGGCGCGGCGCGGACATGACCCCGGGATGTGATGGATGAGGGACTGTACCTGATGGTGGTGGGTGTACTGTGGAAGAGCATGCTGCCTCCGTGGGAACCGCCGTACATGAGCACGCCTGCAGCCGGAGCGCCGAGAGTGCCCTACAAGGAGTGGATGAGTGAATGGACATGGGAGAAGTGACTCACAGTGTTGCTCGTCTTCATGCTGCTGTACGACCAGAGATTGTCGCCTCCGAGAATTCCCTCGGTCGAGTTCTTGCTGTTCTCGTCGATTCGCTTCCTGCAAGCACTCGTTCGCTCCAATTCATCCCCACTTCATACACGTCTTATGCAATTATTCGGGCGCCGCGCTTCGTCTTGAATGCCTCTTTCATATATTCGGGAGCACCCGCCCGGTCACGCAACGCAGCGTCGTAAAGAAGGACTACAAGAGGGGAAGAGGAAGAAGGGAGGGCTATGCAAATGGCATTGCGTGCCGACGCCGGAGTAGCACAAAGGAGTAGGATCGATGCGCTTTCTTCGCGCCTTCCCTAATGAGTTAGGATGTGTCGAATTTCGGGGGTACGCGTGGGTATGAATGGGATTCAGTGGGGTGTGAAATGCCGATTGTCTCGCGATTGCGAGTGCAAGAGACACACGGGATGGATTCGGAATCTAATTGGTAATGGCTGGCTGTCAGCTGGGAAGAGAGGAGAGAAAGGGAATGGATGAGCGATTAGCAATAGATTGAGCCGCGCAGTGGAGCGGCAAATGATTATGATCGATGGCGCATGTGCAGGTGACAGTGGATTGGAAGAGGACTGACCTGCGGAGACGGAGGGCGAATGCCGTGGAGCAGAGGCAGAGCAGAGACACGGCCGCCAGGGCAGTGAGCAGCAGCGGCAGCCGGTCGGGCATGCCTCGCGGACCACCCACGTCGGACACGGAGATGAAGGGAGACCATTCGCAGTCGGCGGCCTGCAACAAGCACGTCCCTCACTCTCTTTCCCACCCACGTCTCCCATGCCTCGCTGTCGCCGCCTGTCAGACAATGAGCTATGGCTGTGCGCGCCTCGCAAAACCGCCACGGCTCTTTTCGAGGGCACCCCCGGGATTTGGATGAATTCCCTCTCCCTTCCCTCTCCGCTCGCATTCTACACTCACCGGCTGAAAGGCCTCGTCGGAGATGAGGTGCCATACGAGAGACGCATCGGGGGGAGGGCCAATGTCGAACACTGGGGGAGCAGGCACGCAGTCGCACATTATCGCATCTGATACAACTGAAAAGAGGACGGTGAGAAGGAGGAGGGGGCGAAATGCAAACACACACGGACAATGCGGGTGGGCAGGCATTCAGGGTGGCAGAGGGTTGGAAGCAGATTGAGGACGTTTATGATGAGGCAAGACAGAGTGGGCGCGTTTACAGTCTCTCGATCTGTCCGCTATCATCACACATCGCATAATTTACGATGCGCAACTGTAGACCAGACGAGAGGATGGATGAAGGGAGGGAGAGGATAGAGAGAGGGGTAATGGGGCCGAGTTGGTGGATGAGTGTGGGTGAGTGAATGGGTGAATCGTTTTCCTCTCCGTTTCGGGAGCCGTGCGTTCGAATGAGACCAGTGCGCGCGGTGCAATTGCGAGAGTTTCGAGTGAAATGAGTGAATGAGCGCGCGAGTGAAATACGACTGGAAGGGTATACAAATAGGGACATGTACAACCAGTACGGATCACATTTTGGAGGATTCGAAGAATGTGCGCGGCTGAGAGATAGACATCGGAAGATGGGCATAATGAAATGCGCATAGCAAGAGAGGAGCAGAGGAATCACATCACATCAATTAGGGATAGGGCGATGAAAAAAAGAGAGAGGAGAGTGTTTCTATGGGAAAGCAACGAACACATAAATCATCGCATTGTTGGCGGGAGGACAAGTGATCCGAAACAGATGTGTGCGCCGGCAGAAAACACAGAAGGAGAAGGAGAAGGAGTGGAATAGCCGGGAGGAGGAGTGGGAGGAGCAGGCTGGTGTGCTAACGACGCGTGTAGTCTGCGGCGGGCGGGCGCGGCCGACGAAAGCAGTCAGGGTAATCAGATTTGATTCGACACATCCAATCCGAGAAGCCGAGGCGAGGGATGCGCAAATCGAATAATCACTCCCGAATCGGGCGGCAGAGCCGCCAAGACACGCACATAACTGCATTACATGGGCGGATGCGGAGAACACGCTGATTGCCCGAGGGGCGGGGCCTCACATTTGCATATGCGACAGCTAAGGCGGCCGAAAGAAGACAAGAAAAGGGCGGGTTTGTTGGCAAGTGCTGATTATGCATGCGGGAGGGATAAGTAGAAAAGCGAGCTGCTCGTTTCAAGAGAGATACGAGAAGAGATGGGAGAAGAGGAGGAAGGAGAGTGCACCCGAAACGAAGCGAGACACGCGTGAAATGTCAAATCACACAACTGCCCGATTCGAGCCGGCTTGTGTGTGTGCGTGCTTGCTGTGAATGGAATATGTGTAGATGGGAGAGGGGAAAGCATTACACGGATAGATGAAATAGGGTGATTGGGTGACAATCACACAATGAATGGACGACAATGGGTGGAAGCTGACAGGCGGATGACAAGGGCAGTATGAGAGTAATCCGATTAGCACTGCGAATCACTCGAGAAGGAGTAGAAGAGGGGGCGAGTGGACCGCCCTCGTTTTTCCTCCGCCTTCTCTCTCTCTCTCGCATCGAGGTCATGCGAATCAGCATAAAATATATACAGCAACGGACATAAAACTCAGTAATTACGGGAAAATTGCTGGGCGAAGATTGTGTGGCAGACTGGCTGGCGAGGGCAATTGTCGCTGATCGCATGATTTATCGATGTTTCAAGCGAGGCGAGTCTTTGATCGCCGTCTAATTAGCTCATCTGTGAATGGCACGCGCGTCTCCCACCTGTTGTGCGTTCGAATCGCGAGGTCGCATCAAATATCATCATACCACTACACAACCAGTCATAACCTGCGCGGACAGCGGTTGTAAATGAGGTTACCCCGCTCACCGCACGCTGATCTACTTAGATCACACAATGATCTACTCGTCTGACCCGAGACTGTTTGCGGGCGAGCTTACACGATTAGCTTAGCACGGCTGGGAACAGAGTAGAGGGCACTGTACTGATAGAACAGAGTGAGAGAGGGAGAGGGGACAGGAAATGAGGTGCGCTCAATTATGCAAATCACGCTGGCAGATCGGAGGCACCGACACGTTGCGCAATCATGGCAATCGAGGGGATAAAGAGAGAATAAGGGTTTGGGATAGAAGGAGGGGAAAATGAAAGAATTGCGCACGCAACCCGCGCACACAAAAGGAGTGGAGTGCGTGTTTGATAAGAAAGACATCTGGAAAGAGGATTGGAGGAAGGACCACCCACGGAGAAAAGGGGATGGGAAAGTAGGAGAGAAATGAATAGAAGTAGCCGAATGTGGATTTGGATAGTCGGAGACGGCTGTGTATGGAATGTGGGAGTGAGCTGTGTTGGGTGTAGTGAGACTGGAGGGGGCGGGGCGAGTGAGTGACCGCAGGGCACACTCCCGGCAGATGCCCCAATATCATATTCACAACAGACAATGTGAACAGACAAAATGAAATGGCTACATGTGAACTCTGGATGAGAACAGACTGACTGGGATTGGAAAGTTATGGGCACCTGGGAGACGCATACGCAACAGCGGATTAACCTGTGATGCGGATGGGGAAGCATGCGGTACTAAACAGATTAGCAAGTGAGTAATGGGAGACGGTTGCATCACGAGAGAGGCTGAAAGAGGTAGAAGGTATGCGCATGGATGTGGATATGGAAGAGGAGACAGCTGGGGTTGTCTTCGATAGAGGTGCATATCCCGTCTTTGTGTATGCGCAGAGATGGACTCACATCAAAGACCCTCCGTCACTTAACCCAGAACTGACCATGCGCGCGACACTGTATCCAAGATATGCAAATAAGGCACAGCGCGATGCGCGAGGTGAGGCGAGAGAGCATAGCAAACAGAGAGTAACAGAAAGGAAGTGCATTACCAGAGTATACTACGTGACGTAAGGATTAGAGAAGGTGTTTGGAAAGGGGATTGGATATATGAGACTGGAGTGTTGTGTGCGTATGCAGATGGGGGAGGGTTTGGGGATCGGCCGGATGCCGGCGATATCAGCACGCGCGGATCGACACTCATCCATATACGTAATTGCTGTTCGGTAACAGGGATGATGGCAGGTGAGAGGCGATTCTGCCCCGGATAACCCGCGCCCGCACATGTACACGAGTTGGAGACGGGTGTAATTGGAAGGCTCGGATGACAAGGGAGAGAGAGACAGGGAGAAAACAGGGCGGCAGTTGGTGCGAGGCGGACATGTTGCATTCTGCCAACACATAATACGCCCACAAAGGTATTGGATTACGGTGGACAGTACGGGGTGGGCAGGCAAGGGAGAGGTGAGTCAGGAGAGGAGACTACTGCCTGCTGCTTGCAGGGGTGAGAGTGGAAGCATGAATGGAGGCTGCGGCCGAAACGGCGAGAGCGAGACGGACAATGAAAGCACAACGCGCACACGAATGCAGTATAGCTGGGCCGTGTGTGTGGATGGAACAAGCAAGGATGAATGGGAAGGTGTGAGGTGGAGTGAGAGGGCGAGTGAGAGTGTGCCGCCGACGGCGCGCGGGCACACCCCAGGGCACAGTGAGTAATGAGCATAATGAATGGGGAGATGAAAAGCGCCGCCTCCATGCATCACACCTCCCTGTAATGAGGTGGGAACTGTCAGTGGGAGGCCTGCCCACTGCCTCTGGCCGAGCGGCTCGCTTTTCACTCACTCCAAGTGCTATCGTACACTCCCTGCGGGACTCCCTTGTCCCCTCACATCTCCCTGATCCATATCAAGCAATCCAGGGAGTGTCTTGACCATTCAGACATTCTCATCCGCGATCTGTGTCCAATTTTGCGAGTATAATAATGTGATAGATGAATGGGCGCCGCTCTTTTGACGGCTGGTCATAAAATATTGCGAGGAGAAGGTCACACCTAGTCACCAGAGTGGTGGTCCGCTATCTCTCGCCCCAATCATTTCTCACTGATTATCACATTATCACCCCTCTCTCTAATATCATAACACCCAGGGGTCATAATGCATCCGGTAAACAAACACGACGCGATTTGTAATGAGAAGGATGGGTGGATTGGAAGGGGAGAGGGAGGCGGTGTGCCCTGTAATGAGAGAGTGGCGAGGCGCCACACCGACACAGGTGGAATTAGAAGAGTCAAGGACACAAAACATCCGGACAGACACGCGCGCAGATGCAGCCCAGACTGCCACGATGAAACTGTATACGAGTAGAGTAGTAAAAAGTGCGAGGTGCCATCTGGACAGACTCGCGTGTAGCAGTCGCCGGTGTGATTGGTCTGCTCGGGTTATAGTGGGTGTTGATTTATGAGATTCACACAGGTGTGGTTGTCCTCTGCTGCCTTCCCACGCACACCACCCGCCAATACGCTTCTCGTTTCCACTCTGTCAAGCAAATACCCGCGGCCCTCCAGGCTGGTTCGCATGAATTCACACTATACTCTCGCATTCTTTCTCCCTCTCTTCTCTATTCTTGCCGGCAAGCAGTGTCAACTGCAGGAGGCGAGTCATGGTTAGCATAGTAATCATGCGATTCGGCGGCGGGGGAGATGATCGCTGCAATTGCGAGACGAGGCAAGGAGAGGAGAGGAGAGGGATGACAATGCAGATGACATAATGAGAGGGCGAGGGCGACGGTGACACACTTTTCACTGCGGAACACACACACACATCACACGAAAAGTGGACAGGAGGCACATGGATGAATGAAATAGAATGAGAGGAGACAAGGGGTCAACTGCCGGCTTGCAATAAAGAGAACAGCAGTCAAGTGCAGGTTGCGCAAGCCAGGTATTCGGGTAGAGAGGCACGAGAGAGTGTGCGGATGGAGAGAGGCAGAGGGGTTCCTAATGGCACGGCGAGGCTTTGATGCGGGGTCAGAGCGGGCAGGAAGACAAGAGGAGAGGAGTATTGTGGAAAAGGGGACAGGTGATGAGTCAAGGACTGCTACACTTGTTCGAGAGAGAGAGAGAACTGTCCTGCTGTTCTGCCCCGCACGGACCGCATACTATCATCCGATTGTCAGTACGAGAGTATACAAACTGGTTCGCATTGCATGATTCCATGTCGCCTGGTCGAGAAAAAGAGCGCGAAATTGCAGTGATATGGGAGAGAATAGGCCGTGTGGATTGGGGGTTCCATTCACGAGGACTTTTTGTTCGGAGGGATAGGCTACACCTGTCGTCACAGTCACCCTTTCATACAGTAATCCTCTCACTCACGGTGGGTGATCGCACCTACTCGCACCTGCAGCTCCCATACAACAACACTCATCTATCATTACCTGCCACCGCAATACTAACTGTATAATCTGCTCTAAGCCGCGTGCAAGTACCCTAATTATGACGCTTATGTAGTAAGCGTATTGTTGGTAGGATCCCGCTGCGATAGAAGAGGTGTGAGGTCAAATGGAAACGATTCAATCGAGAAATGGAAACAATTGGAAGACAAATACTCGAGTATTCAATGCTAACCGGTGATTAGCAGAGTGTACAGGTGTGAAGTGGATGTGGGGGAACAAAGAGGGAAAGACGGGAGGTAGGCAAGCAGTCACAATGCAAGGATCAATCGGGGCTGTCACAGAGGTGGGCAATTACCTTCCATGCTTTCCCCCAGTTGCAAAAGGGCACTCAATCATAAGAATGGAGGGACTCAATATTCATGCGCTCCTTTTTCTCCATTACCGCCAGTAGATGTTGTGAAAGGGAAAGCGGTGAGATGGAAGAGGGGTGATTCAGATGGACACCTTCCGATAGCGGATACACACATTGTCTCAGGAGTGCCTGTCTTTTTGTGGGAGTCTCGGAGCGGGGATGAAAGGGCGCCGCCTAGGGTGGATGGAAAAATTGTGGGAAGGATCACACGATGATGAATCAATCACGCACCACTCTTGTACAATTAAAGAGACATTCGAAGGAGTAATGTGATTCTTCTCCATAAGGCGCAGCTGTTTGCGGGAGGAAGGAAAAGTGGAGTGGATAAGTGGATCAGCACCGTCTGTCTCTCCTTCATCCACACGCTCTCTAACCCCTCTCTACCCTGATCTACTTGCATCGAGTGGATCGAGAGGATTGCATTTGTCGCATGTTGATTGGAGAGGGATTAGTATGATTGTTGGGATGACAATGAGTGGCATCCTCTGATTGGCATCTCCCTATTCTTACTGTCCTTCTCTACGGGGAGATTCTAACATGATGAGTAATGGTCTGTCAGCCGGGCTTCTCACCATTCAAATATTGCAGCTATCGCATGAATATGATTCTACGTATCCATGTCACTCGCAGCTTGAATAATTCATGCTCTACCTGGTGTGTTTTGACTGACCTGTGTTGACCTGCGTGTCGTATTACAGTGTTGATGCGATTACGGTGTGTGTCGGGTTGGCGGTGCGAATTAGAGGGTTCTCCCCCTTCTTCATACAGGCAACAGCTGCGAGACAAGAAACGCGCACGCTCTTCTTATTTATGATTATTGTTTCTTCGGCCGGAAACATTGATGATTTACACACTGCACAAATGCGATAATCGCGCATAGGGAATATGCAGCACATTGTTTTGTTGAGGCGTCGGTCGCTTGGCGCCAGCCGACTGTATACATAATTACAGTAATTGTATCGGTGTGGTTGACAGGGAGATGGGGAAAGGACACCGCGCAAGGCAGGCTAATTTTCGACTCGGTGTTGACTCCATTGAATGGGTGTGTTCTTTCAATGACCGCCCGATAGAGAGAGAGGGTGGATTGACACTCTGTTTACAATGCGAGCTGGCACGTGCCCGCCGGCCGTCGGCCTCTTTCATCCACCGATACACCGAGAGATTGCATAGTTTGTCGCGCGGATAATGGACAGATCACACATATCTCATCTCTCTCTGCCAGCCGACAAAGCGAGATAGATAGGGACTAGCGAGACAAGTGGAAAAGGAAGGGGATGACAGGCGAGGGACTCAAATCTTTTTGTTCGGGGCTGGTGAGAAGTGTTCTCGGATGGGCGGAATGGAATGAGTGAGTGGTGGAATGGGGTGCAAGTAAACAACGACTAGTACTCGCCGGAAACACCAATTGCATGCAAGAGCGGACACAAGGAGAAGCGAACGGAAGACGGGATGGAGGGAGGAAGACTGCGATGGACAATATGGCAGTCAGACACACAAGTATTTACACTTTGTTATGCGTTCAAGTTTTCGGCAGCTGCATTCGAAATGCATGTGTCGTTAGGGCGCGAGAAAAGAAGAAGAAGAAAGAAAACACGGAGACAACTCGGCGGCACTTTTATATAGTTGCGGATAGTAGTCATGGTTGTGACTTTACGCGAATTGTGTTATGGATAAGTGAATAAAATTGAGGGGAGAGAGTGGGAGAGAAGGAGGAGGGAGAACGCAATTAGAAGGCATGTTGTGAGAGGAATGAGAAGCACATATCGAGGGGTCAT
Source organism: Rhabditoides inermis (assembly GCA_963966185.1). Classification (NCBI taxonomy): domain Eukaryota; kingdom Metazoa; phylum Nematoda; class Chromadorea; order Rhabditida; family Rhabditidae; genus Rhabditoides; species Rhabditoides inermis. Next base: position 707,969 of record CAWZYM010000392.1, on the reverse strand, counting down.
TTGGTCATTCTAAGAGGGAATGAGGAACAGAGAAGGAGGAGCAGACGGGATGAGAGCAGCTAGAACCCATTTCCGGAATTCTGACTGGATATGTATGAGTGAGTGAGATGAGAAGGATTTCCATGTTCGGGAATTTTGAGTGAGTGAAAGCTGAAAGGGCATCTCGTTGTAAATGCAAAGAAAGAGAAGAGGAATAGAGAGAAAGGGAAGTGCAAACACAAGTTCAGTTTTGAGCATGATGGTTGTTGTGGTCAGTTAGTGTATTGTTGTTGTTTGGTGGGTCGAATCTTTGTGCTTGCTCTCTGCATCTCCAGACATAACATCCGCTCCTCCCCACTCCATTCCACTATATTGCATTTATCGCCCACCCTCTCCAATAAGCGCAGCCCACAAGTGTTTTGACCACATGTACCTATTCCGCCGTCCGCCCACGATATGCTAATTTCGCCGCACCATTGGGAATATGCTAATTTCATCATTCCTCTGATGAGAGCGAGAGGAGGAGAAGAGGGAGCGGGGGGCACTAATTGTGCATGTGTCATGCATGATGAGATGAGTCGAGTAGGAGATGAGTAGAACGAGAGAGTGAAGAGGGAAGGCCGATTCGAATTCGCGGCCAGACATGGACAGATAAGATAAGCAATCACAATCAGCCAGTGAGCAAAAACGGCAGTGACGGGTGCACTTGACTACGCATCACACTGTTTTTTTTTAAGTTTCATGATAATCTATGTGATTATTTTAGACAAAATTTCATTCACTTGAGAACATGTGTATACGTCATTTTTTTCAGATGCCGTTTTCCGTTCTGCTCACTGATATTGAGGGAACCGTCACCTCCATCTCGTTCGTCAAGGTAATGCTAATGATTTGATATAATTTGTTAATGTTTTCAATGCATGCATGTTTTGTTGCAGAACGAGTTGTTCCCGTACGCGTTCTCTCATGTCTCTCCCTTCCTCTCCTCCCACTATGACCGGCCCGAAGTACAGGCCGTGGTTGCTGATCTCATCGCCCTCTCCAAGGAACAGCATCAAAACGACCACGTGAGAGTTACCCATTTTATTTTCTGTTTAGGTTTTCATTTTGGAAGTTTAGTTGGGCATGGATGACTTACGAGTTTTGTTGATTGATGGTGTGTTCTGCGAAGCAAAAATGTGGTGAACTTGTCTTACGATCCCGTTGATTGACAATCGGTCCGCAAAGAAAGCCCCCATTACTCAATTTCTGCAATTCTCTTCCGACAACAGAATGAACATCAACCAGCTGTTGGGAATGGGAGCGTCTGGCAGTGCACCCGCACCCGCTCCCGCACTTGCTCCCGCTCCCGGTCCAGCTCATGCTGCTTTCGTTGCGCAGCAGCCAATGCCACTTCCCCCATACGTACCACCTTTCCCCCAGTTTCCCCTGGGAATGTTTCCAGTACCGTTTGGAGTTCCTTTTGGGTATGGAATTGGTGCATTCGGGGGATTTGGAATGGCCGGGGTCGGAGTGGGCGGGGCCGGAGTGGGTGGAGGAGGAGGAGGGGTCGGTGCTGGCATCGGCGTGGCCGGAGTGGGCGGGGCCGGAGTGGGCGGGGCCGGAGTAGGCGCCGGAGTGGGCGCGGCCGGAGTGGGCGCGGCCGGAGTGGGTGGAGGAGGAGGAGGCGTCGGTGCTGGCATGGGCGTGGCCGGATTAGGAGGAATCATAGGAGGCGCAGCTGGAATGGGCGGAATTGCTCAACCAGCAAACCCCATCAACAATCCCCTACAGCAGGTACTATTCTTCTTTTGTTTCTCTATCTCTCTTTCAATTACAGCTCCCTTTTCCTGCTGTAAACAACGTTTTCGGAGCTGGCGGAGGAGGAGGAGGAGCAGGAGGAGGAGGAGCAGGAGGAGGAGGAGGAGCAGGAGGAGCAGGAGGAGGAGCAGTACGAGTAAGTATTACTCATTAACCTTCCTTATACCATACATCAAGCAATACTATTTACAGGTTGCACCCAATGTCGTTGGCGGCGGAGCAGGAGGAGGAGCAGGAGTGCGAGTGAGTTTTGCTCATCAACATTATTCAACACATTATTTTTGTTGCGTGCAGCGTACAATTTACAGATGGCGCCCTATGGTCGAGGTGTTCGCATTTCTCCCACCAATCCATTTGACGCTGCGATAAACGGTTTTGCCGTCGATACGCAGCGTATCGCGCGGTCATCTGACATGCGACGACTACACTGCCATTATTCGATCATAGTGACAAACGCCTCGCATGCGACGAATGTTGCCTTCAAGGAATTTTTCGACGAGATTGAGAATGAGGTAGTTCACACTGATAAAAGCATCTCAGAGTATTACTCTTTTAAGGTGAGCAATGGAAACAAATGGACAGATGTGCTCTCCGTGAACATGACAGGAGGAGCAAATCTGCCATACACGATCAAGGCTCTGGTCGAGTTCAAGGAGCCGCTGTACGAGGAAGACGTGCGTCTTTTATTTCACCTCCCTTCTCGGGCTGTTCTTTGTCAAGTGGGTGATGACACTCGGGAGCGCTTGGTTGCGAAAAGACTGTTAGGTGCGGATGCGATCAGAGTGGGTGAGTGAAAACGCTAGTGAGTACTCAAATACGAATACTTTGTTAAGGAGCCGCCAAGGTGGAGATGATGTGTCGTCTAAAGCTGATGCGGGCTGCAATTGCCGAAAACGACTGGATGCTCGAGGATTGCTTTGAGTACTGCAGTGCGACGGCGAGGGCGAACACGATAGTACTGCAGGCAGCTATAGCCGATGGATTGCAAGAAGGTGAGAACAACAAGTGTACCAACCAGCATTACTGATAATCTTTTTCAAAAAAAAAACAGAAGCCAAACGAGAGGGTCTTCGAGTCATCTATCTGTTTGGCGACAGCGGCACCGGCAAGTCTTCGTACGCCAAGTCGTTTGCAGCTCGACACGGACTCGTGAGAAATTGACGATTGAAAGCAATATTATCTTTTTTTTCCTTTTGCACAGGAATGCTATCCAAAAACGGTAGGTAGTCAATGGTGGCCAGGATATAAGCGGCATAAGCTCATCCTATTCGAAGAAGTGGTAGCTATCCAAAACACTAACAAGGAGAAAGCTCTACTTCAACATCTTGAACCAGGTATGAGAGAGGGAGAGGGAGAGATATCATTTTATTCTATTCAGGACTAGTCAACTTGGACCAGAAATATGGCGGAACGCCTTGCGTTGCAACGACCATCATCCTGTGCGGAAATATTCCACCTCGAGAAGTGTGTTCAAAGCCGCACGAAGTGAGTGTCTATACATTTTACACGAATGACGATAGAGAGTTGCAGGTTGCCGGTTTCATGCGTCGCCTTCACTGGGTGGGAAAAACTAGAGGAGACGCCGCCTACTCGATCCAGTGGACAAAGGGAGAAGCACTGCTGAAAGAAGAGCAGCAGAGGAATGTGGTGCTGACTGACTATCCCGTTCCCGGAGTGTAGATGTTCGCATGTTTGTAGACTTTTTTTGTAAATAGAACAAGAATCCCAATGATGTATCGGCACTGTACAATAAACTCATTCATATTTGAATTGCGCTTTTATACTTGTATGCATATGTGAATTGGTCGCCTTGATCCATTACAATATCTATATGTTTGTATATGTGCATAGTTGCATCGTTAATCTCTTTTCAGGTATGAATCCACCGGCCATGTCGCGCACGCACAGGCCGTTTTGCTGGCACAGGGATGCGAAGAACCCTATCGAAATGGGCATATGTGAGTTTCATGGCAAGTGAGAGAGCGAGAGGAGCAAACTGGCACAAACTGGTTTTTGTTAGATTTTCCAGCGGGTACGAGGCTCATCGCATGCAAGTCGGAGGAGGACTTTACAAGCAATCTGGGAGAGTATGCAATGATTTTGCATGGCGGCGACGACAGTAGCCGTGAGCCCAAGTGGATGATGGGAGTAATTATGCGTTTTCACGACAACGGACTTCCGGGACATTTGCACATCAAGCGCGTCACCTATAAGCTGCTTAGCGTCAACAGGGAGCTGGGGACGGAGAACTCGCTAAACTGTACTTCTCTTTACTATATGGCACATGTGTACGTGCTAAAAATGGTGAACGTATAAAACTCTTTCATTGTCTAATGATATAGTGTAAATCTGAAAGGGTAAAGTGCATCCAGTCCCTTGTTCAAATCTATGAACATATCAATTTGCCTTGTCGTCCTATGCTAATTCTATTTACAGAGATATGCCGAAGCGCTCTAAAATTGATAAGCATGCCCCTTTTCTTTGGAAATCGTGGCAGCACGCTGAATCGTGCTACGACCCGGAGCGCCGCTGCAGTTGTGATGTGGACCGCATGAAAGCCGTGTCTCTTCCAGCTGGTTGCGTCCGTCTGCACGGAGTAGACTTTAGCCGAATTGAGTAAGTGTTCTCTTCGAGTCGACATATCTAACAGTTGTATTTTGTAGAACCGGCACGCCCGTCAACATCCTCATTGCGCGTCGCAAGGGCGTGTATTACTGGTCGACCCGCACCGTCATCGGAATCACCAAGCGGACGCTTCAGTTCAACGGCAAATGCTCTATCGGGTGCCCGCATTTTCTGTTGCGCACTTGTGTGCTCAAGCCCGTCTACAATGCACTGTTGATGCGGGCTGGTCAGGAATAAACCACTACTACAATTGTAGCTGTTCATTATGTACTACAAAAGAGGTCACACAGATCCTCCCGTGAATATCTGCAATTGATAGCTCGCTGCTTACTATGCTATTGTTTAGATGTTCAAGAACATACTGTACGCAGACTTACAGGCTACCATGCGACAAGTTGGGTGAGTCTATTTCTTTTATTATATTATACTAGCTCTAATGGCATCCCGTTTAGATACGCGTGTCACAAATGTGGTGATCTACCGCAAGATTGGTGTACGATACCGCAATGCGGACACATTGTGTGCACCAAATGTGCGCAAATGTCCCCCTTTGGGAGATGCGGGAAATGCAGCACTGTCTATGCCATGGTATATAGTGAAGAGAAATAAATAAATAAATAAATATATATTGTTCAATTCAGCAACGACTGGTAAAGGCCAAGTCGTTCTCCCCCAAGAACCGCGTTCTCGACGAGTGTGACTCGTTTGTATTGGCTTCGCGCATCGCCGACGACCAGGTAAGATTACAATGCGATTAATCACTTTCCAATTCACTCTTTACAGACCTTACGCATATCCGCGGATGTCAACCTGGCAGACTTTGACAAGTCTTACTTCACTTCAGAGTGAGTGAGAGGGAGGGAGGGAGGGAGGGAGGGAGAGAGAGAGAGAGAGAGAGAGAGTCATTCTTTTAAGGATAACACCGACATGCGTTGTGATTGTGGCACAGCGCCACCAGTTCGACCAGCTGGATTTGTGCGCTCCCCAACCATCAACGCCACGTTGAAGCAGATTGTTGATCACGACTTTGTCATGATTAGGGACAACAGACGGTGGATGTTGGGTTCTATCCTGGGCGAGGACAAAAACGGGCACGTGCGTTATGCCCTCTATAATAGAAAGCTCCGTCTCGCCTCCAGCATCCGTGTCACCAGGTGCCACTACGCCCTCAAGCCTAGTCACGTCGTCCCTCTTATTCGTCGCCATTAATAAAGTTTTGAAAAATAGCCGTGCAATAGATTGACGCCCCAATGTCCACGTTGTTGATACGTGAGCGTACCAATCGTACGCGTATCTGCATATTGTGTCACCCCTTTGTACGGTTACATTGCTCATATCTCTTTAGAGGATGTACACGACTCTAATTTGCCTACCGGAGAAGGAGTGGAAGCACAAGGTTGCTCACGTGGAGGACAACTCGGGCCGTCTCGGTGAGTAAAACAATAGTGTCATTCTTTTTGTCTCACGCAAAGTACATTTCTATTTCAGTTCGCATTGGTACGGTGAAGAAGGTGTGCGCCAAGCGTGCCGCCTTTATCCGTATTGAATGCGGTGCGGGACGTGTTCGGTTGGCGCCGTATGCCAAGTGAGTTTCATCATTAAAACAGGACAGGACATATCTCTTCATTGCAGTCGTCGCTATCAAGACCGCGACTACGTGCAGCGGTTTGAGCAGGTGGTCGCCGTCGAGTGCGAGAGAGGGTCGGTGGTGTTTCTGGCTGTGTCGAGGACGCACGTGCTGCTCGACTCGCCGGTGCCGCACCACGTGCTGCTCCGTCAGAAGAAGAGCGCGCGCGGCCCCGCCCACTCCGGCCCCGCCCACTCCGGCCACGCCGATGCCAGCACCGACCCCTCCTCCTCCTCCACCCACTCCGGCCCCGCCCACTCCGACCCCGGCCATTCCAAATCCCCCGAATGCACCAATTCCATACCTAAAAGGAACTCCAAACGGTACTGGAAACATTCCCAGGGGAAACTGGGGGAAAGGTGGTACGTATGGGGGAAGTGGCATTGGCTGCTGCGCAACGAAAGCAGCATGAGCTGGACCGGGAGCGGGAGCAAGTGCGGGAGCGGGTGCGGGTGCACTGCCAGACGCTCCCATTCCCAACAGCTGGTTGATGTTCATTCTGTGAATGAAATTAGGCACTAATATATACATGTGCAAATAATGAAACAGATAATTGCACAATGTGCAACGATGTCGCAATTGAAACATCTCGATCAATAGTGTAATCAATAATAACAATAACAATTGAAGGTAAAAAGTTGTATTTCAATATTATAAAAATATGTAGCAATGAATAAAAAAAGACATGTTACACAATTGCCTCCGTCATCTTATTCTTCTTGACCAGATCAACGTCAATCTCCAGGTTGATGTTGACCATGCTGGGTCTCCTCTCCAGGTTCTTGTGGCACATGTGATGGTGGTGGTGGGCGAGAAGAAAGTCTGCCAAAGGCGAGACGATCTTCTCGAGCGGCAGGTACTCCTCGTCCTTGATCGGCTTGTAGACGCCGTTTTCGATGCGGCGAATACAGCGGCAGTGCTCGCCCATGCTCTGGACGAGCTTCTGCCACACGATCATTGACGACCTAAACGGACAGACAATGATAACAAACAAAAAAAAGAGAGAGAGAGAGATTGAAACTCACTTGTAACGGATGGCGACCCCTTCTCGATCGTACGAGTCGAGGTGCCACTGGATGGCTCCATCGTCGCTCTTCTCCATAACCACTACACAGAATCGCCAGTTGGGAGAAATGATGAATGTGTAGTGGTTTTTGGACTGTAAAAGAGATTATGATTGTGTCAGTCAGCACGGCTGTCACTCACCTTGAGCGCGATGGTGGCGTCCATCCAGTCCCGGTGCGCGACACGCTCGATCTCCTCCTCCCTCCTCGCCTTCTTCACAACTGGCTCTCCGCTAGCCTCCTCCTCCGTAACCTTCTCCCGCTCGCTGAGGGCGGTCTTGACATTTTTCACGCAAAAGTCACTGATCTTATGTTTAGCCTGGAACTCGCGTTCCTGTTTTGACAATTGCATGAATATTGCCAGACCGCCTTCATACTCGCGGGAAAAGTCCCTCTGAGCAACGGTGCTTGTTACCTTAATCAACAAAAGTTTAGCTACATTGTAGACCGTGAACACTCACTTTCGTAAAGTGAAGCACACCGCCGTCGTCGCTCTGGTAGGGTACGAAGCAGTCGGCCTCACTCCACGTCGCCATCTGCGCCTTTCCAACAGTGCTCTTGAGAGCTCTGTCTTCTGGGCGACAGATGACGTGGTCGCGGTTGTAGCACAATCTATAAAGTATTGATTAGATTGAAACAACAATCTACGCTACTCACTGTGTGATTGCCACCTTCTTCACCTGCCCGTTGAGAATGTGCTTGTGCTTGCGTGTCTGCAGTCCTCCCAGCTCATTGCTGGTGAGAGTGCCAGACTGAGACAGCAAGCGAAGCATGATAGATCTGTAACATGGTATTAGATATATGTTGGCATGATTTCAAATGGAGATAACTCGGTAAAGAGTAATGATGCCCAAGCAACATTTTAACCCGCATGGTGAGCGAGTGAAAAAAGAGAGAGAGACATACGCACACAATCTTTATTTTTTTATTAATGTCTTGTTTTAGAGGTTCGGCCACGAAAAGACGACGTTGTCGACCGCCGGCGAGGAGGATGCGGCTGACGTGAAGATATCCAGGTGATGAGAGCTGAAAATATCAATTACTACTCGAATTTATATTGCTCACTGTTTTCTCTAGCTCCCTATTTGTCCGATGGTTACGGTAATCAACAGCTAGTGTGGAAAGTGCACAAGATTTCTTTTGTATTCATTCAGAATCTTTCAATGTAGTCAGTCAATCTTTATAGTTTAAGCAATATATTACCTTGTCCTTGTCAATGTCTTGATTTAGACGTTCTGCCACAAAGAGACGACGTTGTCGACCGCCGGCGAGGAGGGTGCGGCAGCGGTGAAGATATCCAGGTGATGAGAGCTGAAAATATCATCAATTACTACCCGAATTTATGTTGCTCATTGTTTTCTCTAGCTCCCTATTCGCCCGATGGTTACGGTAGTCAACAGCTAATGTGGAAAGTGCTTAAGATTTCTTTTGTATTCATTCAGAATCGTAAATCGATATTGTTCAAGCAATATCTCACCTTGTACGTTTCAGTGCTGCTGACGCCCGATTCAATGGGCGATGCTGGCAGGAAGCGACAGGTTCGAGTCTTCTGTCGATTGAGGGAAAAAACGAGGAGAGATTCCAACACTGCCCATAGCCTATTGCAAAACCACCAACCACTAACGTCCATTGCTCATATTCATTAATTCCCAAGTTTGATTATATGAAATACTATTTTTATTGTTGTACAACACTCATTAGTTTCGATGGTTTAGATTTGTCGTCGCTGCCGAGGACGGGGTGCACGACGGCGGGACAGCACGATGACGAGGGGCATGTCGGCGCGACGGCACAATGTCGAGGTGGGAAGGTGACCATTCTCTCTCTTGTCCTTGACGTTGTCCCGTGTAACTGTAACAAGTGACATTAGTTGGGTATTTTATCTCAATCACGAATCATCTAGTCCCTCTCTCCAACCCCGAGCGAAGCTTGTAAGAGTTTGGTCAAGCAATTATTTCATCATTGAATGATGAGTGGTCTTTCAGGAACATGTCATCGGGAATGCCTTTCCCTCTGCTCTCTGGATCAACAGGTGAATGCTTTTTTTGACCGCACAAATACTCACAACACCCATCTAATCAATCAGTCCCCCTACCCCGAGCGAAGCTTGTAAGAGTTTGGTCAAGATTTCTTTCATCATTGAATGATGAGTGGCCCTTTCAGGAACATGTCATCGGGAAACCCTTTCCCTCTGTTCACTGGATCCACGTATAAATGCTTTTTTGACCGCACTAATACTCACAACACTATAAAAGTTGGACCCGTCCCTATGCGAATTGACAAAAGTCGAGGAATAAGGACGTGACAATTTTTTCTTCCCATTTTTTCCCTATATCGACATTTTAATTTCGAAATTTTTGATAGCTTATGGTTACGGTAGCGGTGAAGCTGGAGAAGCACCTCCGCGGCGAGACCGGCAACGTGTACAAGCCCCTATTTTTTTAAACTCAAACTTGAATAGTATGATGTTTTAAATATGTTTTTTCAAACTTTTTTTTTCAGGAACAGCTTCCGGAATGGCGCCAGACTCTTGCCAGGTGGGATACGTTTCCTGGTATCATTTTTGTTATCGTTTCTATCAGCTTTACTCGTTTCCCCTCTCTTATCACTGCCCTCCCATTTCATGCGCGTGCACTCTTTTCTCATAACTTTCTTTTGTTTACATGTTGTAATAAATTTTCTGTGATCATTTTATTTGATAATAGACCCGAAAATCGTAATAACAACCTTGGTTTCTATCATGTTTTCATAATTTTTTGTCAACAAGTTGGGTCCCACCACGAAGAGATTGAATCGTTTCATTGCGTAATTTCGTAGCCGAGCTTTTCATTTGTTCCTATTTTATCACCTTTTTAATTATATAATCTTTAATTTATTGTGTTTTGTTTAGATAACTTTGTGGTATAAATTTATCTCTTTGAGGCCATTCAGAATCTTTCAATGTAGTCAGTCAATCTTTATAGTTTAAGCAATATATTACCTTGTCAATGTCTTGATTTAGACGTTCTGCCACAAAGAGACGACGTTGTCGACCGCCGGCGAGGAGGGTGCGGCAGCGGTGAAGATATCCAGGTGATGAGAGCTGAAAATATCATCAATTACTACCCGAATTTATGTTGCTCATTGTTTTCTCTAGCTCCCTATTTGCCCGATGGTTACGGTAGTCAACAGCTAATGTGGAAAGTGCTTAAGATTTCTTTTGTATTCATTCAGAATCGTAAATCGATATTGTTCAAGCAATATCTCACCTTGTACGTTTCAGTGCTGCTGACGCCCGATTCAATGGGCGATGCTGGCAGGAAGCGACAGGTTCGAGTCTTCTGTCGATTGAGGGAAAAAACGAGGAGAGATTCCAACACTGCCCATAGCCTATTGCAAAACCACCAACCACTAACGTCCATTGCTCATATTCAATAATTCCCAAGTTTGATTATATGAAATACTATTTTTATTGTTGTACAACACTCATTAGTTTCGATGGTTTAGATTTGTCGTCGCTGCCGAGGACGGGGTGCACGACGGCGGGACAGCACGATGACGAGGGGCATGTCGGCGCGACGGCACAATGTCGAGGTGGGAAGGTGACCATTCTCTCTCTTGTCCTTGACGTTGTCCCGTGTAACTGTAACAAGTGACATTAGTTGGGTATTTTATCTCAATCACGAATCATCTAGTCCCTCTCTCCAACCCCGAGCGAAGCTTGTAAGAGTTTGGTCAAGCAATTATTTCATCATTGAATGATGAGTGGCCTTTCAGGAACATGTCATCGGGAATGCCTTTCCCTCTGCTCTCTGGATCAACAGGTGAATGCTTTTTTTGACCGCACAAATACTCACAACACCCATCTAATCAATCAGTCCCCCTACCCCGAGCGAAGCTTGTAAGAGTTTGGTCAAGATTTCTTTCATCATTGAATGATGAGTGGCCCTTTCAGGAACATGTCATCGGGAAACCCTTTCCCTCTGTTCACTGGATCCACGTATAAATGCTTTTTTGACCGCACTAATACTCACAACACTATAAAAGTTGGACCCGTCCCTATGCGAATTGACAAAAGTCGAGGAATAAGGACGTGACAATTTTTTCTTCCCATTTTTTCCCTATATCGACATTTTAATTTCGAAATTTTTGATAGCTTATGGTTACGGTAGCGGTGAAGCTGGAGAAGCACCTCCGCGGCGAGACCGGCAACGTGTACAAGCCCCTATTTTTTTAAACTCAAACTTGAATAGTATGATGTTTTAAATATGTTTTTTCAAACTTTTTTTTTCAGGAACAGCTTCCGGAATGGCGCCAGACTCTTGCCAGGTGGGATACGTTTCCTGGTATCATTTTTGTTATCGTTTCTATCAGCTTTACTCGTTTCCCCTCTCTTATCACTGCCCTCCCATTTCATGCGCGTGCACTCTTTTCTCATAACTTTCTTTTGTTTACATGTTGTAATAAATTTTCTGTGATCATTTTATTTGATAATAGACCCGAAAATCGTAATAACAACCTTGGTTTCTATCATGTTTTCATAATTTTTTGTCAACAAGTTGGGTCCCACCACGAAGAGATTGAATCGTTTCATTGCGTAATTTCGTAGCCGAGCTTTTCATTTGTTCCTATTTTATCACCTTTTTAATTATATAATCTTAAATTTATTGTGTTTTGTTTAGATAACTTTGTGGTATAAATTTATCTCTTTGAGGCCATTCAGAATCTTTCAATGTAGTCAGTCAATCTTTATAGTTTAAGCAATATATTACCTTGTCAATGTCTTGATTTAGACGTTCTGCCACAAAGAGACGACGTTGTCGACCGCCGGCGAGGAGGGTGCGGCAGCGGTGAAGATATCCAGGTGATGAGAGCTGAAAATATCATCAATTACTACCCGAATTTATGTTGCTCATTGTTTTCTCTAGCTCCCTATTTGCCCGATGGTTACGGTAGTCAACAGCTAATGTGGAAAGTGCTTAAGATTTCTTTTGTATTCATTCAGAATCGTAAATCGATATTGTTCAAGCAATATCTCACCTTGTACGTTTCAGTGCTGCTGACGCCCGATTCAATGGGCGATGCTGGCAGGAAGCGACAGGTTCGAGTCTTCTGTCGATTGAGGGAAAAAACGAGGAGAGATTCCAACACTGCCCATAGCCTATTGCAAAACCACCAACCACTAACGTCCATTGCTCATATTCAATAATTCCCAAGTTTGATTATATGAAATACTATTTTTATTGTTGTACAACACTCATTAGTTTCGATGGTTTAGATTTGTCGTCGCTGCCGAGGACGGGGTGCACGACGGCGGGACAGCACGATGACGAGGGGCATGTCGGCGCGACGGCACAATGTCGAGGTGGGAAGGTGACCATTCTCTCTCTTGTCCTTGACGTTGTCCCGTGTAACTGTAACAAGTGACATTAGTTGGGTATTTTATCTCAATCACGAATCATCTAGTCCCTCTCTCCAACCCCGAGCGAAGCTTGTAAGAGTTTGGTCAAGCAATTATTTCATCATTGAATGATGAGTGGTCTTTCAGGAACATGTCATCGGGAATGCCTTTCCCTCTGCTCTCTGGATCAACAGGTGAATGCTTTTTTTGACCGCACAAATACTCACAACACCCATCTAATCAATCAGTCCCCCTACCCCGAGCGAAGCTTGTAAGAGTTTGGTCAAGATTTCTTTCATCATTGAATGATGAGTGGCCCTTTCAGGAACATGTCATCGGGAAACCCTTTCCCTCTGTTCACTGGATCCACGTATAAATGCTTTTTTGACCGCACTAATACTCACAACACTATAAAAGTTGGACCCGTCCCTATGCGAATTGACAAAAGTCGAGGAATAAGGACGTGACAATTTTTTCTTCCCATTTTTTCCCTATATCGACATTTTAATTTCGAAATTTTTGATAGCTTATGGTTACGGTAGCGGTGAAGCTGGAGAAGCACCTCCGCGGCGAGACCGGCAACGTGTACAAGCCCCTATTTTTTTAAACTCAAACTTGAATAGTATGATGTTTTAAATATGTTTTTTCAAACTTTTTTTTTCAGGAACAGCTTCCGGAATGGCGCCAGACTCTTGCCAGGTGGGATACGTTTCCTGGTATCATTTTTGTTATCGTTTCTATCAGCTTTACTCGTTTCCCCTCTCTTATCACTGCCCTCCCATTTCATGCGCGTGCACTCTTTTCTCATAACTTTCTTTTGTTTACATGTTGTAATAAATTTTCTGTGATCATTTTATTTGATAATAGACCCGAAAATCGTAATAACAACCTTGGTTTCTATCATGTTTTCATAATTTTTTGTCAACAAGTTGGGTCCCACCACGAAGAGATTGAATCGTTTCATTGCGTAATTTCGTAGCCGAGCTTTTCCAGAAAGTGTGGCCTTCCAAAATGGACCTCATTCGAGAAGGTCGTTTTTGGATCTTAGAAAGGTCCGTTTTGGAAAAGGAAGGTCCATTGAGGATTTCTAAAAGTCCATAGTGGACTAACACGGAATAAATCCTATTTGGACCTCGTTGATGATCCGATTGAGATCTTCGGAAAGGTCTCATTCGGATCCATTGCTTAGAAGAATTTGACAACCCTGTGAGAAGATACAAGATAGATTTTTCATACAACAAACATGAATAATTAAAACGTTGAACCAATCATTAAAACGTTTCGATATGATTTATAAGTTATTAATGTAGTTGAACACATCAGGTTATAGTTTATTTCCTTTGCAGCCACAATCTTCTCTGCCTCGGTTGTGTTTGTAGAAGAGTCAATTCCCCGAGTGAACGCGTCTTCGGCGAACATGAGGCTATTGTGCGAGACGAGACTGCCAGCAACAATCCCCGTACCCTTTTTCAAGTGCTTGTCGAGTGCCGAGGCGATCTTGCTGCTTGCTTCAATGATGGAGAACGAGCCGGCCGGGGCGATCACATCAAACTACAAGGGCGACACCAGCGCGGTACTCAAAAGGAACATGATCGCCACCTGCATATTAGAAGCATCTGTCACTCCCCCCCCCTCCTCCTCCCCTTTTTCCCTCCCTGCCTGCCCCAAAAAATGAAGTAAGAAGTATAATGCAAAGTTATTACTACTTTATCATAATATCACACAAGACACGGAAAAGTGAATAAACAACAATCAATCAATGAATACAACTTATCACATCTTCATACTGTGCTGGAGGAAAAAGCACTTGAGCAAAGCCAAAAACTTGCCAATCTTGGTGAAGGGGAGGAAGTGTTTAAGCTTATCAAGCTTGGCATTCGTCTGCTCAGCAGCATTAGTGTTAATGTAAGACAACACATTATGAGAGGTATATATAGCGCACCGCTGAGCCACACTACACGCTACATGGTTATCACTATGAAACTTATCTATCAAAAAAACACAGTCAGCGAACAAGTAAGGCTCGCGAGCCATCACGTATCGTAAGAGTTTACAATTATTGTCATAGAATATGTATCGAGGTAGCTGAGAACGATCAAAATATTCGTAGAGGAACTTGAACACATGTGCCACGCTCTCTGGCTCTCTTAACGCGACAAACCCGTAGACGACTAGATGGACGCAGTGAACCGACAGAATGCCGTTGCCCAGCTTGTGCTTCTCTGAAAAGCAGAAAATAACTGCGGTCGTAGGGAGTTTCAAACATACCTATCACTTTGTCGTCACAGTCTCCGCCCACTTCAGCACCGTCTTTGGAGTAAACAGGGACCAGACGCTTCTTATCCCACAGAGGGAACCATTCGCACATGTCTGACACCGGACTGATGTCCTTCTCCGTCCGCTGCTCACCAACGCACAGCTTAGCCTGAAAGTGCGACTTTGTGAAAGCAAACAACAACGTTCACAGCGAAACAGTGAAATCAGACCTTCAAAATGATCTCGTTGAGAACATTGTAGGCGTCGATCGGAAGAACTCCGTTGTTCCATGTGAGAAGCGGATCGACGGCATTCCAGACAGCAGGATGATCACTCCCCAGATATTCAATATGTTGTGCGCGAGGCGGGCCAGTCAAGCCAGTGATAGCTTTGAGGGAATCAATGAGCGTGGAGAAGTCTGACCCCGACAGAGGGAACAGTCCTTTGGCCGGGCTATCACTCTTTATGAAGTGAAGTAGAGGAGCGAAGGGCGTCTTGACTTTGCTGTTCTGATCACACGACGTCTGGACGAGACGTACAAGAGAATCTGGTGCCGTGGACAGATCCAAGTCATCCACTGTTTTTCCTTCGAGGAAAATCTTTATAGCTTGCCTGGTTTTCCGATCAAGATAGACCAATGGAGAAGTATCTGTGCAGCTGCGAACGGTCGAGATCTGATCGTCCTGCAACAAGCATAGTCTATATGCAATGCCGTGAATACCTACTTGCAAAGGCGGATAGTCGAGAAGAGGTAGGCGAAGACCCATGCGCTTTCCATCGATGACCAGTCCGTGGGGATATTTCCCGCACACTCGACACTCTCGGCCATCGAGCGCGAGTGCTCCGAGGAAAGCAGTCATTGCATTCTAAATTAGCAAGTAAAGTATCAATAGCGAGAGTCATCATGTACGTTTAGAGTGCTGTAGCAGATGGGTGATGGCGTTGTAGAAGTAGAGGGAGCACAGATGGTGTTGCCTTCTATGAATGCTTCATAGAAACTGTGTAGTGCCATCCCATGAGTCTGCAAACTCATAAACATGAAATATTATGAAGAAAGAACTCACAGACGCGTTCAACGCACGAGTAAGTAACCTCAAATCGACAATAGTGTCCTCGCTGGATAGAAAGGCACCCTCGCGAAAGAGAGCCACACTGAATTCAATTCACGATAAGGTAAACATGCAAGTTGTCTTACCCAACACAGTCTACAGTGGCTCGCACATGAACCAGTTCATCGGCAGCGCGTCCTTCGGGCGAAACGTATCGCAAACTCACTGAAAGAAATGCATGAAACAAAATCCATTGAATTTATGAACACTGACCTAATTGAGTCGGTTCGTGTTTGCACTCACTGCAATCACAAACGACGGTTCTCCCAGTCCACTCTCTCCACTCGGTTCCAGAGGGAACATGAAACAGAGTCGGTAGCCGGCACTCTTCATATGCAGGTTTCCGTTTTGCGGCATATCCACTACAACCATACAATCATATTATTTCAGAACATAATTGCAGTGACACAACCTGGTATGCCTACATGTCGTTTTGCAGCACCGCAGACACCGCGCCTTCATCTTGCCCATGTGAATCATGCCGAGGTCGTCGGTGTCCGTCTCGTTTGGAGAGAGTACGACCAGCCCAGACTGGGTGGTGAAGGGGAGAGAGTCGATCAGTTGCGGCGGGACTATAACATCTAGTTACCTTGAAGTGCAGTAGTATTTACCTTGACGAACCACTGCCACATGGTGACACTCGGGTTGGGAAGATCGTACAGCTTGAACGCCTGCTTCGCCCATCACATTGTGAATCGATCGAATAAGATTACTTCTGGCGGGAGAGCAGTCACACTCATAGTGCGTTCCTAAAAAACATTTCGATGACAAAAATTTTGACACAATTCCTAGTTTCATGAAAACCAACCCCTGTCGATGACACCGTATGCACGGGTCCGCTGTATCGAGACTGGCTTGTCTGCCTCGTTTCTCGTCCCGCTCATAACTAGGTAAGCTTTGCCTAAACAATAAGATAGAATAACACATCACGATGAACCACCTTACCGTATTTGTAGATCATCTGGTGAGCTGACTGCCACGCGACAAACGCGGCGCCAGTATCGTATGTCTGATAAAAAACGGCATACTCAGCCCACGTTACAGGGTTCTAACCTGGTTCAGGTTGGGGTTGTAGGAAGTAGATGATGCAGAGAGAGAGGGAACATCAGTGCTGGCAGGTTCGCGCGATACGGTTGCCCCTTTCACTGGATTAACATCCAACAACTTCTTGCACCGTACCATCTAGATAATATAACCTAGAATTCAAAGACGTGTTCCCAAAATAACTAGTGGGATCACTGCCACCCATTCACATCCAAATTAAAAGTAAACAAAAAAATTGAATTGGTTTATTCATAACTATGAAAAAATCATAAACAAATATTTATTCACATTAAATGTTTATTTATTGGAATGATGAACGGGTCTAGCGTTTCCGTGATGACCCTGGCAGACGACGAAGCTTGTCGATGTTGAGGCTCTCAGGCGGAGGCCTCTCCGGCGTCCTTCGGGAGATCGGGCACTCCCTTGTCCATCGAGGAGCGATGGGGCGGTTAGTTCCGTAGACCGAGTGGGCGGCGCACAGTCCGCCTGAAAACATATTATCGTATTATTATTATCGTAACATATTATTAAAAAAATATCATTCAAGTACGTAAACCACGACACAAAATTACACAGGACTAACCAGGCAGGCGCTGCTGGAGCTGCTCGGCGGGCAGGTGGTGCAGCTGAAGGTAGATGTAGTTCTTCTTCAACTCCGCGGCCTTCTTACAACCTGAACACAAAATTATGCAATAGTACTCAGCTCCATACCCCCATGTCCACTGACCGGGAGCCTGAGGTCGCAGCTCCTTGGCGGCCTTGATGGTGGGCGCGTGGCCAGCGGCACCCACATCCCAGGTGCAGCGCGGAGTGGAGAGAGCCAACGCTGTCTATGGATGCACTTCCAATCCACCGGCCGAGGCCTCCAGCAGGGCGAGGAACTGAGAGGCAGGCACGCGGCCAGCCTCCACCTGCAACAAAGCAAACTACACAATGCAATAAATACTCAAACACTATGTTTTGCATCACACATACTATAGGTTCTAGTACTGAAACAAGTAATTCGATGAATTTACGAACTTGTTAATGGTAAAATTACAATAATAGTTGAAAAAAAAACAAAAAATACTGATTGTAAGCGTTGTCAACTAATAACTAATTGTACAGTGGCCGCGCGGACTACTTTATTGCGAGAGACAATGGGAAATGGAGAGACACGCGCACTAACCGTCTGCGCCCTCTCCTCTCGCCACAGTCTTTTTCGAAAGAATTCAAATATTTTGCCGTCAATAGGAGGCTACATTCCGCGCACTGTAAGCGTTGTCAACTCCTCAACCCACTCACCAAAGCAAACAGGTCGTTGGTGATGCCGAACTGGTCGAGCACCGGCATCTTCTTCTTCGAAGCAATACCCGAGAGCATTCTGAAAATATTAAGTTGATAACATGAGAGAGAACAAAATTGAAATAAACACATGAAAGCATTGAACGATTCATTAACCGATAATGAAAATAATCACACCATACTAACCATACTAATCATATTAACCACACAAATCATAAAAAACACACGAATCAAACAATTATAACAACCAACCACATTGGGAAAATGCGAAAAATGCGCAAAAAGCAAAAAGCAAAACGAAGAGAGAAAAAGAATGCTGCGTAAGTGCCCAATCATGTGGTGAGTGAACACTAAAAGAGCTGCTACGCATGTTTTTACTCACACAGAACAAGAGAGTGCGTGAATTTGAGAGACACCAGATTGCGCGAGTAGCGAAAGTGTGAAAACAACAAATAAAAAGGACATGTTTTGGTATTTGAACGTGATATGTGACATCAAACAAAATAAAATCTCCATTTGAAATCGCAAACATGATCATGTACACATCACGCATCACGCACAAATCGAAACCATTCATAGGAACCTCAGATGGTCGTAGGTTTTGCGCCGAATGGAATGAACATCCGGCGGAGATGACCAGTGATGCGAGAATGCCAACCGACCGGAGTGGCGAAAAGGGAAAGGAACATATGATATCTTTTAAGATATATTCAAGACGCATTGTGAGTGGAGAGAGGAGAGAGAGAGGAGAGGAAGAACATTAGAACTGGTACCGGGCGACTGTCTGACTGCCTCTATTGCCTCTCTCCTCCTTGTATCCTTCCGTTTCTCCAAGTATCCTTCCATTTCTTTGTTCAAATATGTTCGATTTACAATTTAATAAAAAAATCTTTATAGTATTCAACAAAAAGAACAAACTCAACAACAATTTCAGCAACAAACACAACAACATAAGCTACTTATTGAAAACAAATACCACAATCTCCGAACCAATCAGCGCAGTCTCCAATTCAGATCGACATCATCTCTGGGAACACCCACTCCCCTTCCTCGTTCAAAGTTGTCTTGAAGTAGCGAGTAGTCGCCCCCGATTTCCACGGTGAATAGTAACTGCAAACAAAACAAACTGTTCTCACTATTGTATTTTATAACGCAAAACTTACGTCACGCCAGGCTCAATTTCGGCCTGCGTCACCGGCTGGAATGCGAGCTTTCCGTGGTTGTAGCGACCATAACGATATAGGCTGAACAAAAAGTAAGTTGAGCACATCAAAATGATATACTAACCCGCGGAGTCGTCTCCACGCAGGGATAGCAGATTTTCGCGCGGGAGCAGGAGCAGCAGAACCGGCAGGTCCACCCGAATTGGGCACACCCATTGACGTTCCCGCCACGAACCTGCATTACTAAGATATTACCACTAAAATAGATATACACAACTCACCGTCTGTCCGGTGGTCCAGCAGGGCCTCCGGAAGTGACAGGGCTGCCAGAGAATGTAGCAGAACCTCCGAAGGAGGCAGCAGGGTCGCCGGTGGAGGCCGGTGGAGCTCCCCGTCTGTTTGCAGTAGCCGGCTTCGTCACGGGTGCACCGAGCGACGTACCCGCAACAACCCTGCAAAACTACAACATTAACACTAACATATACACAACTCACCGTACGCCGGATGGTCTCTCGACCGTGTCTCCCTTCTTGGCAAACACAAATCCGCGCTGCACCTGGGATGTGGGTGCAGGCTTGTGCTGCAACGGCACGGGCTGCTGCACCGAATTCGGCTGCGGCAGAGCCTGTCGCACAGGAGCGAACGGCACTCCACCGATGCTGACAATACAACTTCTTAACCAGGAATACGAAAAAAATAACTCACCTTACCGACGAGGCGCGACGAGGCTCGTACTTGAATCCAGGCCCGGGTGGTATGTTTCTGAATTACATTGGACCATTTTATTTTGGCATTAATATTGATTTATAAAAAAAACTCACTCCTGATCGAAATCACCAGTATCGTTTGCCTCCAGATGTCGAATCACCTGCCTCCCTTCCATCTTCACCGCACCCATGATCATTCCGTCTCCGGCGCCCATGGTCTCCTCCATCTCCTGACTCTCAGCCAGCACCTCATCGATTGGCAGATCTTCTTCTTGTCTGATACAATCAGATGAAAAAGAATGATGTTATATAAATTGATTTCTACCTGCCATCAGTCATGTTCTGTCCATTCTCTGCATCGTCAGAAGCCACTCCACCCTCTCGATTCCACGGCGCCCTAAGACAACACGTGATGTTCAACATATTTGTCACACTAACCACCCGGTCGGCGGAGTAGTGGGATTGACGACGTCTTGTGGGAGGGGACCAGTCCTGGAACAAATTATTACATAAACTAAGTTCGAATTCGAAAACCCACCAGGGAAGACCTCCATCATGCAAACGCAAGAAGCCACCGCCTCGCTCCACAGCACTCCAAGACCTGAAGCATCAGAAGTCAGAAAAAATTAGACAAGATAAACCAACTTCATCTGGTTCCGGAAGCAGGAGTCGCTGTGAAGTACTTGCATCGAGTACTTATGGATTGACCCACTGAAAGAGGAAAGTGATGAGTAAGTTCGAATGCAAACAACAACAACAACAAGAACGTACTCAGCGATGGCCCCCGATTGCCATCCGAAGTAAGTGATGATCGCTTGCGCGATGATCTTGGCATTCTCGGGCGACGGAGTGCCATAGCGAACTCCTGGTGGCCACAGAGGGGGAAGCGCTTTTCCGACTCGGCTCTTCTTGTTGGACCTGAATCAGCAATGAAGAGGTGAATAAGAAGTAACACTCACTTTTCTTTGTAGACTTCGTTGAATGGAAAGTTGAGCTGCGACAAGGTTGTGAGCACCCTGTCTGGCGTGCAGTCGGCCAGATACGGAGCGTGGAATACGTACTAAATCGCAAGTTCAAATAGAAAGGAATTGAAAGAACGAACCGTTTTCTGGTTGGAGAGTTTGACAGCCTTGAGCTTGGCCAACAGGTGATCATCTACCACCTGTGAGAGATCACCGTCTCCTCGGATGAATATCGAACCTGCAGCGAGTCGCTCAATGAGCATCAACCGGCGGCCACTGGTGTCATTGACATTCTTGAGAGACGTGATGAGATTAGTGTAATCTCGACCGAGATCTCTCGAACGATCTGAACGAGAGAGAATTATAAACTATAATGTTTAAAAACAAAACACAAAAAACTCACTGTTATTTGTGCTCAATGATCGTCCGAATCGTACTTCTTTTGCCGAGGTTGTTGCAGATTCGACTTCATCGGTTACAGCTACAACATATATAAAAACACTGAGTATGGAAAGCAAATGAACGGAATGATACAACAGAAACAAAACAAATTAACTCACTTTTCTCGCGTAGACCCGACGATGACCCTCCCTCGGGGGAAGGTTTGTCTTTGTCCGTCATACCTGTAACAGATATAATAATAATGATTAACACTAGCTTGTTAATGAGTTAACAAAAAATAAATAAAATAAAAATATATAAAATAAAATAAATAATTAATACACAGGTTGTAAAAAACAATTTGATTTTAAGCGCTTGCTGAAATGTTCTTGCCACGAATATTGAACGTGAGTCATACTGTGACCCATTACAATAGTCCACTTTGGATCTTTTTAAAGATCTATTTTAGACCACATCTGTATAGGCCGTACACTTCCTCAGCTTTTCATTTGTTCCTATTTTATCACCTTTTTAATTATATAATCTTAAATTTATTGTGTTTTGTTTAGATAACTTTGTGGTATAAATTTATCTCTTTGAGGCCATTCAGAATCTTTCAATGTAGTCAGTCAATCTTTATAGTTTAAGCAATATATTACCTTGTCAATGTCTTGATTTAGACGTTCTGCCACAAAGAGACGACGTTGTCGACCGCCGGCGAGGAGGGTGCGGCAGCGGTGAAGATATCCAGGTGATGAGAGCTGAAAATATCATCAATTACTACCCGAATTTATGTTGCTCATTGTTTTCTCTAGCTCCCTATTTGCCCGATGGTTACGGTAGTCAACAGCTAATGTGGAAAGTGCTTAAGATTTCTTTTGTATTCATTCAGAATCGTAAATCGATATTGTTCAAGCAATATCTCACCTTGTACGTTTCAGTGCTGCTGACGCCCGATTCAATGGGCGATGCTGGCAGGAAGCGACAGGTTCGAGTCTTCTGTCGATTGAGGGAAAAAACGAGGAGAGATTCCAACACTGCCCATAGCCTATTGCAAAACCACCAACCACTAACGTCCATTGCTCATATTCAATAATTCCCAAGTTTGATTATATGAAATACTATTTTTATTGTTGTACAACACTCATTAGTTTCGATGGTTTAGATTTGTCGTCGCTGCCGAGGACGGGGTGCACGACGGCGGGACAGCACGATGACGAGGGGCATGTCGGCGCGACGGCACAATGTCGAGGTGGGAAGGTGACCATTCTCTCTCTTGTCCTTGACGTTGTCCCGTGTAACTGTAACAAGTGACATTAGTTGGGTATTTTATCTCAATCACGAATCATCTAGTCCCTCTCTCCAACCCCGAGCGAAGCTTGTAAGAGTTTGGTCAAGCAATTATTTCATCATTGAATGATGAGTGGCCTTTCAGGAACATGTCATCGGGAATGCCTTTCCCTCTGCTCTCTGGATCAACAGGTGAATGCTTTTTTTGACCGCACAAATACTCACAACACCCATCTAATCAATCAGTCCCCCTACCCCGAGCGAAGCTTGTAAGAGTTTGGTCAAGATTTCTTTCATCATTGAATGATGAGTGGCCCTTTCAGGAACATGTCATCGGGAAACCCTTTCCCTCTGTTCACTGGATCCACGTATAAATGCTTTTTTGACCGCACTAATACTCACAACACTATAAAAGTTGGACCCGTCCCTATGCGAATTGACAAAAGTCGAGGAATAAGGACGTGACAATTTTTTCTTCCCATTTTTTCCCTATATCGACATTTTAATTTCGAAATTTTTGATAGCTTATGGTTACGGTAGCGGTGAAGCTGGAGAAGCACCTCCGCGGCGAGACCGGCAACGTGTACAAGCCCCTATTTTTTTAAACTCAAACTTGAATAGTATGATGTTTTAAATATGTTTTTTCAAACTTTTTTTTTCAGGAACAGCTTCCGGATTGGCGCCAGACTCTTGCCAGGTGGGATACGTTTCCTGGTATCATTTTTGTTATTGTTTCTATCAGCTTTACTCGTTTCCCCTCTCTTATCACTGCCCTCCCATTTCATGCGCGTGCACTCTTTTCTCATAACTTTCTTTTGTTTACATGTTGTAATAAATTTTCTGTGATCATTTTATTTGATAATAGACCCGAAAATCGTAATAACAACCTTGGTTTCTATCATGTTTTCATAATTTTTTGTCAACAAGTTGGGTCCCACCACGAAGAGATTGAATCGTTTCATTGCGTAATTTCGTAGCCGAGCTTTTCATTTGTTCCTATTTTATCACCTTTTTAATTATATAATCTTAAATTTATTGTGTTTTGTTTAGATAACTTTGTGGTATAAATTTATCTCTTTGAGGCCATTCAGAATCTTTCAATGTAGTCAGTCAATCTTTATAGTTTAAGCAATATATTACCTTGTCAATGTCTTGATTTAGACGTTCTGCCACAAAGAGACGACGTTGTCGACCGCCGGCGAGGAGGGTGCGGCAGCGGTGAAGATATCCAGGTGATGAGAGCTGAAAATATCATCAATTACTACCCGAATTTATGTTGCTCATTGTTTTCTCTAGCTCCCTATTTGCCCGATGGTTACGGTAGTCAACAGCTAATGTGGAAAGTGCTTAAGATTTCTTTTGTATTCATTCAGAATCGTAAATCGATATTGTTCAAGCAATATCTCACCTTGTACGTTTCAGTGCTGCTGACGCCCGATTCAATGGGCGATGCTGGCAGGAAGCGACAGGTTCGAGTCTTCTGTCGATTGAGGGAAAAAACGAGGAGAGATTCCAACACTGCCCATAGCCTATTGCAAAACCACCAACCACTAACGTCCATTGCTCATATTCAATAATTCCCAAGTTTGATTATATGAAATACTATTTTTATTGTTGTACAACACTCATTAGTTTCGATGGTTTAGATTTGTCGTCGCTGCCGAGGACGGGGTGCACGACGGCGGGACAGCACGATGACGAGGGGCATGTCGGCGCGACGGCACAATGTCGAGGTGGGAAGGTGACCATTCTCTCTCTTGTCCTTGACGTTGTCCCGTGTAACTGTAACAAGTGACATTAGTTGGGTATTTTATCTCAATCACGAATCATCTAGTCCCTCTCTCCAACCCCGAGCGAAGCTTGTAAGAGTTTGGTCAAGCAATTATTTCATCATTGAATGATGAGTGGCCTTTCAGGAACATGTCATCGGGAATGCCTTTCCCTCTGCTCTCTGGATCAACAGGTGAATGCTTTTTTTGACCGCACAAATACTCACAACACCCATCTAATCAATCAGTCCCCCTACCCCGAGCGAAGCTTGTAAGAGTTTGGTCAAGATTTCTTTCATCATTGAATGATGAGTGGCCCTTTCAGGAACATGTCATCGGGAAACCCTTTCCCTCTGTTCACTGGATCCACGTATAAATGCTTTTTTGACCGCACTAATACTCACAACACTATAAAAGTTGGACCCGTCCCTATGCGAATTGACAAAAGTCGAGGAATAAGGACGTGACAATTTTTTCTTCCCATTTTTTCCCTATATCGACATTTTAATTTCGAAATTTTTGATAGCTTATGGTTACGGTAGCGGTGAAGCTGGAGAAGCACCTCCGCGGCGAGACCGGCAACGTGTACAAGCCCCTATTTTTTTAAACTCAAACTTGAATAGTATGATGTTTTAAATATGTTTTTTCAAACTTTTTTTTTCAGGAACAGCTTCCGGAATGGCGCCAGACTCTTGCCAGGTGGGATACGTTTCCTGGTATCATTTTTGTTATCGTTTCTATCAGCTTTACTCGTTTCCCCTCTCTTATCACTGCCCTCCCATTTCATGCGCGTGCACTCTTTTCTCATAACTTTCTTTTGTTTACATGTTGTAATAAATTTTCTGTGATCATTTTATTTGATAATAGACCCGAAAATCGTAATAACAACCTTGGTTTCTATCATGTTTTCATAATTTTTTGTCAACAAGTTGGGTCCCACCACGAAGAGATTGAATCGTTTCATTGCGTAATTTCGTAGCCGAGCTTTTCATTTGTTCCTATTTTATCACCTTTTTAATTATATAATCTTAAATTTATTGTGTTTTGTTTAGATAACTTTGTGGTATAAATTTATCTCTTTGAGGCCATTCAGAATCTTTCAATGTAGTCAGTCAATCTTTATAGTTTAAGCAATATATTACCTTGTCAATGTCTTGATTTAGACGTTCTGCCACAAAGAGACGACGTTGTCGACCGCCGGCGAGGAGGGTGCGGCAGCGGTGAAGATATCCAGGTGATGAGAGCTGAAAATATCATCAATTACTACCCGAATTTATGTTGCTCATTGTTTTCTCTAGCTCCCTATTTGCCCGATGGTTACGGTAGTCAACAGCTAATGTGGAAAGTGCTTAAGATTTCTTTTGTATTCATTCAGAATCGTAAATCGATATTGTTCAAGCAATATCTCACCTTGTACGTTTCAGTGCTGCTGACGCCCGATTCAATGGGCGATGCTGGCAGGAAGCGACAGGTTCGAGTCTTCTGTCGATTGAGGGAAAAAACGAGGAGAGATTCCAACACTGCCCATAGCCTATTGCAAAACCACCAACCACTAACGTCCATTGCTCATATTCAATAATTCCCAAGTTTGATTATATGAAATACTATTTTTATTGTTGTACAACACTCATTAGTTTCGATGGTTTAGATTTGTCGTCGCTGCCGAGGACGGGGTGCACGACGGCGGGACAGCACGATGACGAGGGGCATGTCGGCGCGACGGCACAATGTCGAGGTGGGAAGGTGACCATTCTCTCTCTTGTCCTTGACGTTGTCCCGTGTAACTGTAACAAGTGACATTAGTTGGGTATTTTATCTCAATCACGAATCATCTAGTCCCTCTCTCCAACCCCGAGCGAAGCTTGTAAGAGTTTGGTCAAGCAATTATTTCATCATTGAATGATGAGTGTCCTTTCAGGAACATGTCATCGGGAATGCCTTTCCCTCTGCTCTCTGGATCAACAGGTGAATGCTTTTTTTGACCGCACAAATACTCACAACACCCATCTAATCAATCAGTCCCCCTACCCCGAGCGAAGCTTGTAAGAGTTTGGTCAAGATTTCTTTCATCATTGAATGATGAGTGGCCCTTTCAGGAACATGTCATCGGGAAACCCTTTCCCTCTGTTCACTGGATCCACGTATAAATGCTTTTTTGACCGCACTAATACTCACAACACTATAAAAGTTGGACCCGTCCCTATGCGAATTGACAAAAGTCGAGGAATAAGGACGTGACAATTTTTTCTTCCCATTTTTTCCCTATATCGACATTTTAATTTCGAAATTTTTGATAGCTTATGGTTACGGTAGCGGTGAAGCTGGAGAAGCACCTCCGCGGCGAGACCGGCAACGTGTACAAGCCCCTATTTTTTTAAACTCAAACTTGAATAGTATGATGTTTTAAATATGTTTTTTCAAACTTTTTTTTTCAGGAACAGCTTCCGGAATGGCGCCAGACTCTTGCCAGGTGGGATACGTTTCCTGGTATCATTTTTGTTATCGTTTCTATCAGCTTTACTCGTTTCCCCTCTCTTATCACTGCCCTCCCATTTCATGCGCGTGCACTCTTTTCTCATAACTTTCTTTTGTTTACATGTTGTAATAAATTTTCTGTGATCATTTTATTTGATAATAGACCCGAAAATCGTAATAACAACCTTGGTTTCTATCATGTTTTCATAATTTTTTGTCAACAAGTTGGGTCCCACCACGAAGAGATTGAATCGTTTCATTGCGTAATTTCGTAGCCGAGCTTTTCATTTGTTCCTATTTTATCACCTTTTTAATTATATAATCTTAAATTTATTGTGTTTTGTTTAGATAACTTTGTGGTATAAATTTATCTCTCGTGTGTAGGAGTAATGTGATTCTTCTCCATAAGGCGCAGCTGTTTGCGGGAGGAAGGAAAAGTGGAGTGGATAAGTGGATCAGCACCGTCTGTCTCTCCTTCATCCACACGCTCTCTAACCCCTCTCTACCCTGATCTACTTGCATCGAGTGGATCGAGAGGATTGCATTTGTCGCATGTTGATTGGAGAGGGATTAGTATGATTGTTGGGATGACAATGAGTGGCATCCTCTGATTGGCATCTCCCTATTCTTACTGTCCTTCTCTACGGGGAGATTCTAACATGATGAGTAATGGTCTGTCAGCCGGGCTTTTCACCATTCAAATGTTGCAGCTATCGTATGAATATGATTCTACGTATCCATGTCACTCGCAGCTTGAATGAATAATTCATGCTCTACCTGGTGTGTTTTGACTGACCTGTGTTGACCTGCGTGTCGTATTACAGTGTTGATGCGATCACGGTGTGTCGGCCGGAAACATTGATGATTTACACACTGCACAAATGCGATATTCGCGCATAGGGAATATGCAGCACATTGTCTTGTTGAGGCGTCGGTCGCTTGGCGCCAGCCGACTGTATACATAATTACAGTAATTGTATCGGTGTGGTTGACAGGGAGATGAGGAAAGGACACCGCGCAAGGCAGGCTAATTTTCGACACGGTGTTGACTCCATTGAATGGGTGTGTTCTTTCAATGACCGCCCGATAGAGAGAGAGGGTGGATTGACACTCTGTTTACAATGCGAGCTGGCACGTGCCCGCCGGCCGTCGGCCTCTTTCATCCACCGATACACCGAGAGATTGCATAGTTTGTCGCGCGGATAATGGACAGATCACACATATCTCATCTCTCTCTGCCAGCCGACAAAGCGAGATAGATAGGGACTAGCGAGACAAGTGGAAATGGAAGGGGATGACAGGCGAGGGACTCAAATCTTTTTGTTCGGGGCTGGTGAGAAGTGTTCTCGGATGGGCGGAATGGAATGAGTGAGTGGTGGAATGGGGTGCAAGTAAACAACGACTAGTACTCGCCGGAAACACCAATTGCATGCA
The DNA here is from genome assembly GCA_963966185.1 of Rhabditoides inermis. Lineage (NCBI taxonomy): Eukaryota > Metazoa > Nematoda > Chromadorea > Rhabditida > Rhabditidae > Rhabditoides > Rhabditoides inermis. The sequence goes on along the minus strand of CAWZYM010000392.1, from coordinate 679,620 downwards.
AGAGCGGACACAAGGAGAAGCGAACGGAAGACGGGATGGAGGGAGGAAGACTGCGATGGACAATATGGCAGTCAGACACACAAGTATTTACACTTTGTTATGCGTTCAAGTTTTCGGCAGCTGCATTCGAAATGCATGTGTCGTTAGGGCGCGAGAAAAGAAGAAGAAGAAAGAAAACACGGAGACAACTCGGCGGCACTTTTATATAGTTGCGGATAGTAGTCATGGTTGTGACTTTACGCGAATTGTGTTATGGATAAGTGAATAAAATTGAGGGGAGAGAGTGGGAGAGAAGGAGGAGGGAGAACGCAATTAGAAGGCATGTTGTGAGAGGAATGAGAAGCACATATCGAGGGGTCATTTGGTCATTCTAAGAGAGAATGAGGAACAGAGAAGGAGGAGCAGACGGGATGAGAGCAGCTAGAACCCAATTCCGGAATTCTGACTGGATATGTATGAGTGAGTGAGATGAGAAGGATTTCCATGTTCGGGAATTTTGAGTGAGTGAAAGCTGAAAGGGCATCTCGTTGTAAATGCAAAGAAAGAGAAGAGGAATAGAGAGAAAGGGAAGTGCAAACACAAGTTCAGTTTTGAGCATGATGGTTGTTGTGGTCAGTTAGTGTATTGTTGTTGTTTGGTGGGTCGAATCTTTGTGCTTGCTCTCTGCATCTCCAGACATAACATCCGCTCCTCCCCACTCCATTCCACTATATTGTATTTATCGCCCACCCTCTCCAATAAGCGCAGCCCACAAGTGTTTTGACCACATGTACCTATTCCGCCGTCCGCCCACGATATGCTAATTTCGCCGCACCATTGGGAATATGCTAATTTCATCATTCCTCTGATGAGAGCGAGAGGAGGAGAAGAGGGAGCGAGGGGCACTAATTGTGCATGTGTCTTGCATGATGAGATGAGTCGAGTAGGAGATGAGTAGAACGAGAGAGTGAAGAGGGAAGGCCGATTCGAATTCGCGGCCAGACATGGACAGATAAGATAAGCAATCACAATCAGCCAGTGAGCAAAAACGGCAGTGACGGGTGCACTTGACTACGCATCACACTGTTTTTTTTTTAAGTTTCATGATAATCTATGTGATTATTTCAGACAAAATTTCATTCACTTGAGAACATGTGTATACGTCATTTTTTTCAGATGCCGTTTTCCGTTCTGCTCACTGATATTGAGGGAACCGTCACCTCCATCTCGTTCGTCAAGGTAATGCTAATGATTTGATATAATTTGTTAATGTTTTCAATGCATGCATGTTTTGTTGCAGAACGAGTTGTTCCCGTACGCGTTCTCTCATGTCTCTCCCTTTCTCTCCTCCCACTATGACCGGCCCAAAGTACAGGCCGTGGTTGCTGATCTCATTGCCCTCTCCAAGGAACAGCATCAAAACGACCACGTGAGAGTTACCCATTTCATTTTCTGTTTAGGTTGTCGATTTTGGAAGTTTAGTTGGGCATGGATGACTTGCGAGTTTTGTTGGTTGATGGTGTGTTCTGCGAAGCAAAAATGTGGTCAACTTGTCTTACGATCCCGTTGATTGACAATCGGTCCGCAAAGAAAGCCCCCATTACTCAATTTCTGCAATTCTCTTCCGACATCGCGCAATGATAGGACAAGCCGGCTTATTCTATTGCAAGAGAATTTCGTCGGCGGGAATCGAACCCGCGACCCTGAGAGCGCCAGCCGCGCTCGCTATCCACTATGCCACCGTGGCTTCGCGTGTGGTCCGAGTGTTGTTGCCCATGTTCTAGTCAATCACACGCTATTTCAGGAGGTGAAGGTTGTCGATGCTAGTTCGGACAAGGATACGGTGGTGGCCGCACTGACTGAGAACGTGCAGAGGTGGATCAGGCAGGACAAGAAGGTGGGCAGGGATTGAAAGGAGCAAAGAGGGAGTGGTGTTCAGCTGACTGCGATGAAGACTCTGCAAGGACTCATCTGGGAGGAAGCATACAGGAACGGAGACGTCAAGGGACAGTGAGTGGAGAGAAGAGAGAGAGAGAGAGAGAACATTCTCTTACAGTCTGTATGATGACGTGCTGCCTGTGCTGGAGGCTCTGCATGCTCGCAACATTTCCCTCTACATTTATTCCTCGGGTCAGTCACGTCCCCTATCTTTTATTTTATTCCTTTCTCTCTCTCTCCATTCTCTTCTCTCTCTCTCATTTCCCTGTTCAGGCTCGGTGCACGCGCAGAAGCTGCTCTTCGGTCACTCGACGCATGGGGATGTCACCAAGGTTTCTCCTTCTCCCACTTCCTTCTTCACCCCTCATCCTCAGATCCTGTCTGGCTACTTCGACACCCGTGTTGGTCTGAAGGGCGAGTCTGGCAGCTACAGCCACATCTGCGATCAGATCGGATGCCGGCCGGAGGAAGTGCTGTTCCTCACTGATGTTGAGGCAGGTGAGTGCAGAGAGAAAGGGAGAAGAGCAAGTGAAATGTGAGAGTGTGGTGTGCAGAGGCGTCAGCGGCGAGTGCGGCGGGCATGCAGACTCGCCTCCTTCTCCGTCCAGGCAACGCTCCCCTCCCCGATGGCGCGACCGACAAGTACATCTGCATCTCCTCTCTCCAGCCCATTCTCACCATCTGATGCTTTGTTATAATGTGATTTGTTATGTGAATGATATTAAACTTGTTTTTTTTTGATTGCATAGTGGCGACACACATGTTGGCACCGTGGTATGTTCCAAAATCTCGCATAGTCCCTACTGGCATTACACAAGTCTCGCGTCCATCCACATACTCTGCTTCTTTTTGTCGCCTCTCGCTCCCAATTCGCATTACAACTGCGAGGGTGCGGGTCGTGTCTGCGCCCTCCTCCCTCTGCCTGCTCCCTCGCCACTCTCTCCCTCTGCCATCCGATCGGGAGTCGTGCATCGATTGACATCCATTCCCCCAGGCAATACTCAACTCAATACGCCTAATATATCAATTCCGGCTTGTTTTTTGTTCATATTGATAGTAGTGCTAGTGACTACGTGTATTGAATGTGGGTGTTGTTGGGTTAAGATTTGTCGCATCCTCTTTGACTCTTCGTGAGCTGTGCTCAGCAAACAGTGCGGGTTTCGAGATGTCTCATATCCCCTCGCTCCCTCTCCCTCCCTCTCCCTCCCTCCACTCACTCCGCACAGTTCAACCATTCGTGTGGGCGGACTCCCCACAGTTTGCATATCCCACGTTTTTACGTTTTTTTTATTGCGATTGATTGTTTGATGAAATCCAGATATTGCTTTGACCAGCGTGTGTGGATTGCAGGTAACCAAAGGCGGGTCTATTCCATTTCTCGCCATTCGTAGTTTCTTCTCTGTGCTGGCATGCCGTTCCTTCGACCTCTCGGGGAGAGGGAGGAGCAGCGAAAGCCGCCACACTTCATAAGGGTAATTACAATATACTAGGGATGTTACATTTACCAAAACGCTGTTACATTTTGTATTGTACATTTACACCGTACAAGAAACATTACATACGTTTGCATATGCATATTGACATGTGTCAAAAATCGAATTTGCTTCAATCCGTCGATCCTAATTCAAGATTCAGACCGTACATCTTGTTTCAGCCGCTGAGTGACAAGCGGGCAGTGGTGGGAGAGCGAGTTGTGTTGGAATGTCAGCTGGAAGGTCATCCCGACCCTATGGTCAAGTGGCTCAAGGATGGACACAATGTATCCAACTGCCCCGACTATAAGGTACGTCTTCAGCCGATCGTTGGTTCATTGCTATTGCTGCTCGCGTTTTGCAACACTGATGCTTCCCCCACGGGTCTCAAGTGGACTAGTGTTTGGCTACTTTCAAGTCGCGCACGCAGACAAATGTCGAGACAGTGCGCTACTGTGCGAGAGACAGAGATGGAAGAGAAGGAGAGAGAATGGGATATGATGAGTGCAGAGAGCGGACCAGATATGAGCATCACTTGGAAGCGGAGGTGCAATTGGCCGGTTGAGTGGCACAATAGAGAGAAAGATGAGAACGGAAGGAACGGAGATGTCTTGCAGATCGAGCAGGATGGACTCAAGCACAGACTCATCATGTCGCAAGTGCACGGTGAGGGATCAAAGTAACAAAAGGGTGAAGAAGGATGGCTTTCAGGCGCAGACTCTGGCCAGTTCTCTGCGCAAGCCGTCAACGCGGCTGGCACCAAGATCAGCACCTGCATCCTCATAGTCGCCCCCGCACCTACGCCCATCCCTGGAGCAAAGAGCATCGCGTACGTTCATCCCTCTTAGGAATGTGCACGTCATGTTGTAGGTCGCCGGCTCCTCCGCAGACGCCCGTCGGTCCGTCCGCTCCCATCTTTCTCAAGGAGATCCAACACCAGCCGCTCAAGGTATGCAAACTATACATACGTACCTTTGGTGACTATAAGCTGATGTTTCTTCAGCCCGGAGCAGTGTTCACAATGGAGGCTCGCGTGGCGGGCAACCCACTGCCCCAGCTGGAGTGGCTCAAGAACGGGAAGCCACTCAACAACTACCGGTACGTGACTCACTTGCCATCCGATACGTGTCTGTGTTCTGCAGCGCGAAGACGGAGCACGACCCGGTGTCTGGCATCTGCGCCCTCGTCATCCCCCAGATGTTCGCCGACGACGCTGGCGAATACGCGTGCAGAGCCACCAACCAGCACGGAGAGGCCGTCTCCGTCGCGCAGGTTTATCCATGCTCCATTATGTGTGGCTGATATGTGTGTTCAGTTGTTGCCGAAGGAGCAGTACGACCGCTGGTTCAGCAGCGAGCAGACAAAGCTGACGAGGGACAGGAGACAGTACATGCTCTCCCAGCAACAGCAGCAGCAACAACAGCAGAGGCCAGCCAGCACGACTAGCAGGAGGGGATACGGAACGGACACCGACACGGTACGAGCAACTTATTCACATCTTCTTATCAGTGTCATTGTAGCCGTGGGGTGTGTCTGAGTCTGAGACGGAGCCGGAGCTGTCTGCGCTCGACAGTCGGCACGGAGCCAAGCCCATTATCCGACAGCCACTCAGGTACGAAGCTCTTTTTAATTATAATTATAAATGTCCCTTTGCTTCAAACGGAATAGAAGGAAGCGTAAAGCCGACAGAAAAGTGTCTTATTCAAAACAAGATATTACTAATGACGTATATGTTCAGGGGTCTTCGTCTGACGGAGGGCACCGATGCCATCCTCCAGGCAAACATCGTCGGAAACCCCAAGCCCAGGGTATATGCATCATTGTAACGTGTTTCTTCTAAATTATGTAACTAAAACATTGTAGGTAAGCTGGCTGAAGGACGGGCGCCCGTTCAACCTCGCTGGAACGAGAATGAACATGGTCTACAAGGTGAGTGAAAGCGCCAAAACTTTCGATTGTTGACGTTCACTTATTCACTTCAGGGTGCGATGGCAGTTCTGAAGATGTCGATGGTATCTGCCGACGACTCCGGAGAGTACACTCTCATCGCCGAGAACACCTTCGGAAAGGTACGTTTTCATATCTATCCATCTATCTCTCTCACTGTCTCACTCTCTCTCAAGAGGCTGCCACTCGGTGACTCACGTCTCTCATACCGTCACCCTCCCCTGCCACCCACAGTCTTCCTCCGTTGTCCCTTCTCCTCTCCTCTCCTCTCTGGGCCCTGGGGATATTACGTGATCTGCCCCTCCTCTCACTGGATACATGCGTGGGTTCCCTTCGATGCGAGAGTGGAGGGAGGCGAGAGAGCGCAGTGATCGAGGAGGTCTCAGCCGGCAGAGAATAGCTTTACACCTCGCCTCTCTGTCCCACCATCACCACCTATTTATTACGCATCGTGGCAGTTTGCAATGAAATGTGTGAGAGTCAGTATAGGTAGGGCCGATCGCTCCTCTTTTTATCGCCGAGAAGGGAACGAGACGTGTTTTTGAGGATGGCGGGATGAAATATTGTGAGGATGCGGAGGTGATTGGGAAATGGGAAATGGGAGTAGGCACCAATGATCGCTAGGGTATGTTGAAAGGCACGCCAACCCTCGAATATTCGCCGTCCACTTATTCTGCCACTCTGATATTCTTATGCGATTGGCCCTGTGTCTATTAACCAATTTAAAAGATTTCACATCGTTTTGATATGGTATGATATGACATGAAGGAATAAGGATCAGAAGGGGGAGGGTTGTTTGTGTCCATCCCGCATCCCTCACCTATCTCTCTCATCACTCTGCCCCTCCCGATCGTTGCGCTCTCTCACTCTCTCTGCTCGATCCCTCTTTTTCACCCAGCTGATTCTTTGGTTGATTGGGCAGAAGGTGGCAATATCAACAATTCCCTGCTACCTGGCTGCTGATTGGCTGCTCACACCTTGCGGGCCAGAGGCAGTTGCTTCTCCGCATAGGATGGTCGTGTGGTTCAACTCATTCATATTATTCGATCATCATTTCTTCTTCTATACACTCCCCCACCCCCTCTCTGCTGACTGTGCTTGTTGTGTCCTCTCGCTGTAGGGTGCCCTTGTGCCGTGCAATTCAGTCGGTGTAAATCTGCCTCCTCCGTTCCACCTTGAAGGTGCAATCACTATCGTGAGCCTGGCTTTCTTTCTTTCTCTCGAACGGGCTTCCACTTGGATATGCGATCAAACACTGCGCAACTCTCGCTAGATCTAGCTTCTCTGCCTCTCTTCATTTACCCCTATCTCTTTGTCTCCCATTTCTCTTGCTTCTCGAAACCCCACACTGTCTCCTCGGTTTGCACTCATCCGGCGGAAATCGGCGCTCTTTTTTGGCGGTCTATGATTGCGAGGCGTTTTTGTTGAGGGGTAGGTACGGTACAACTCACTGCATATCGATTCCGCCAGACCACAGCGCTTTGTTTCAATATTATTATGTATAGCCCGTTTTATTCGTTTCCTAATACTTCATCACTTGCCGTAAGGTTTGATGTGAATCTTCTCCCGTTGCAATTTTCTCTTTCTCCTCCACCCGGTTTTATGTAACTTCTTCTTGGCAGAGCTCGATTTGTTTTATGAGGATGAATTGGTGTGGCGATCTTCAAGGGGCTATCTTTGCCGAGTGATCTTCTCTCATCGATCGGTTCTCATTGGCAGCTCGGCGCTCTCTCACTCTCACCTATCTCTCCAGGTCTCGACCTCTGCTCGCATCGAGGTCTATCCGCTCGGAACCCCCGACCCCTCTCATCGACCTTCCTTCGAGGAAGAGGCACGCGCACAGCTACAGCTACAGGTAAGCCAGGCAGTCTTTCAGATGTGAGTCACAATGAGTGGGAGGGTGTTGTTGCTGACGCGGGGCAAGAACACCTGGGGATAGTGTTACAACGTGTCCGCCCCTCCAGCCATGTTTTGAGACGGCAGAACGGAGAGAGGCAGAGACAGAGGGGAATTGTGACAACCTGCGTCCGGTCACCAGCTTGCAAAACGACAGCTTATTGATATTTGTCAAAATACACGTCTCATGGTTTGCAGGCTCAACAGCAGCAGTTGGCCCGGCAGGCAGAACAGCTAAGGAGACAGCAGGAACAGTTCGAGCACGAACAGAGAGAGCGGATCAGACAAGTGAGTGAGAGAGAAAGAGGGAGAGAGAGAAAGAGAAAGAGAAAGAGAGAGAGGGGAAGAGACGAACGCACTTGCAGGCGGAGGAGCAGGAGCGTCAGCTTCGCGAGCGATTCGAACGAGAGGAGCAAGAACTGCGAAGGAGGCAGGCACATGTATGTCGCTCCTTTCCTCCCTCTTTTCTCATGCCTATTTGCAGCAAGCCCAGCCGTACCAGCTTCAATTCCACGAAGCCGGCTACCAACAGCAGCAGCAGCCGCAGCAGCAGCAGCAGCAGCAGACCCGGTCTGTGCCCTGGAGACAGCAGCAAGTAAGTCCACGCAGTTCTCCTCCCCCCCACACTTATTCCATTGCAGGTCTACCAGCGCCCGCAACCGGTGTACACCCAGCCGACACCTGTTGAGCAGCAGCAAACTCAGAGGTATCAGCACGTGCCGCAGCAGCAGCAGCAGCAGCAGCCTCACCACCTCTACACTCAACCGAGTCCCGTCGCGAGACAGGTATGCAAGTAGTAAACGAGATATTAGAATGCTAGCATACCTTTTTATAGCAGCAGTCTTTCGACCCGTACTCGCAGAACCAACAGTTCTTTTACCAACAACAACAACAACAACAACAACAGCAGCAGCAGCCGGTACAGCAGCAGTACCAGCAGCAGCCCTTCTACCAACAAAACCAGCACTTCGACAACAACATGCCCGTGTTCAAGACGGTATGTGGGACGCTGGAAATGACTTATTACTGATGTGTGCACTTTCAGCAGCAGCAGGTGGGCAACGGAATGGCGAAGCCGGGCCAGCAGCAGGCCAACGGCAGCGCCAAGGCGAACGGCGGAGTGGCCGGGGTAGCAGCACCCGCCGGCGGAGTGAAGCCGCCCGTCTTCGTCACACAGCCCCAGTCCGTGTCCGCCAAGGCGGGAGACAACGTCGTCTTCTCCGCCAAGGCCACCGGACAGCCCCTGCCCTCGCTCGAGTGGCAGAGGGCCGATGGAGCGCCCATCAAGAGCGGAGGTCGCGTCAAGGTCGACGGATTCGCCGACGGAAGCGGACGGCTGGTCGTCGAGAAGGTGCGTGGAGATCTGGAGATATAAGAGAAAAAATGAGAATGATATATTTTAGGTCGAATCCGGAGACGCCGACACGTACGCGGTTGTGGCGAAAAACGCCGGCGGAACGAACCAGAGCCGATTCACCCTCTCCGTTCTGCGTACGTGCGGTTGTCCTCTTTCTACTTTCAATTGTTGTTTGTTCAGAGGCGCAGGCACCGACCGCGCCGCAGTTCACTGGCACCTTCCAGAACACTACTATCTACGAGGGAGATTCCATCAAGCTATACTGCAAAGTGAGTGCCACACATGATAAACTGATGTTTCTTTCTCATTGTCTCACTGTAACGTTCAGGCGGCTATCTGCAGTAGCGACGGCGTAAGTTGTTTGGCTTAGCGTATTGATCCCCGCTCGCACTGCCTTGGTTCATGTATAGCTTTGGAATGTGCTGATATGTTGCTGAACTGTTATGTTTGTGTGTCACGTCAAGTGGTTCACAGGATATTTGCAGACTATCGGTGAGGGCGTTTCGTTCGCCTGGTTCCACGATGATGCGCAGATTGGAAACAACCACACCTATAAGTAGGTCTAAAATACGATATTTGTCATGGACAAGTGTTTCAGGATTGAGACCAAGGGCAACGAGACCACCCTTTACATCCAGAATGCCACCATGGCCGAGGGAGGATGGTACAAGTGAGTGACATCCTAGCATACGTTATTTCCTATGAATATTATCTTATCATCATGCGTATACTTTTAGGTGCGAGGCTTCGAACAAGTACGGTTCCTCTCCGTTGAAGGGCCGTGTTGTTGTGCAGAGCAGGAGCAAGCTGGGCGCGAACCAGAGGGAGCAGATCACCCTCCGCAAGGTGAGAGAGAGAAGAGGTATGGAGATGAGAGGATGATGCAGGTTGACCGCCGCAACGCTCGCACCCCCGTCCGCTCTATGGACACCTCTGCTTCGACCCGCGCGCCCGCCTTCGAGGGACAGATCCAGCCCCTCCAGCTCATCGAGGGACAGACCGCCAAGTGAGAACAGCTGAAGATCCACAGAAAGAATGGGTTATATAACGTACTTGCAGGTTCGAGCTCAAGTTCTCTCCGTCTGACGACCCGAACCTGAAGATCGCGTGGCTGCACAACGGAAAGGCGCTACTCGCGTCTTCCCGTGTCGTCACCCTCTCCGATCTGGGAGTCGCTGTGCTCGAGATCAACCCGGTGACGGTGTTCGACCAGGGAGAGTACACTGTGGTGGCCGTGAACCCGAAGGGAGAGGCCCGCCAGACCACCAACATCCAGGTGATCGGACACTCGTCTGGCCGCGTCTCCGCCACCGGAACCGCCTCGCCAGCGCCCGGACAGCCGCAGTTCGGACAGTTCGGACAGGTGTACCAGTCCGTGTCCCCCGTCGCCGCCGGAAAGATCATCGACATGCCCAACTTCCACTCGGATCTGCGCAGTCAGGAGATCTTCGAGGGCACTCCTCTCCATCTCGAGGCCAAGCTCACCCCCATCAACGACCCTCAGCTGCGCTGTCGGTGGTACAAGGACGGAAAGGAGATCCAGAGCAGTGAGTTGATAATATTGTATTACTGTATTTAACCATTGTATTCAGGCGATCGTGTGCGCACTCAGTTGTCGCACGGCTTCGCTACTCTTGACATCTCCCCGATGACGGCTGACGATGGAGGCAGCTACACTCTGGTTGCCGAGAACGCCGTAGGACAGGGAGAAAACACCGCCGTCGTCATTGTGCATCGTGAGTATACAAAAGAGAAGATATGTGAATTGTTCCCATTCCAGCCCGTGTGGAGCTGCAGCAACACGAGTACGCCCGCGGTCTGGATGTGGACGATGTCCGCGAGATCCAATTCGCGCATGCTCGCAACAGCCAACAGCCCACGTTCAGCAGCCAGATCCAGTCGTTCCACTGTGGAGAGGAGCTGGGCCGCTCGTACTTCGAGGCGCGCATCCAGCCCATCAACGACCCCTCCCTCCGTGTCGTCTGGCTCAAGGACGGACAGCCCCTTCCCAACGCTAACCGCATCCAGGTATTCGCCCTATCTTATATATATATATATATATATATATATATATATATATATATATATATATATATATATATATATATATATATATATATATATATATATATATATATATATATTGTTCGACTTCATCCCATTAAATGATATTTTCAGACGTTCCACAACTTTGGTGTGGTGTCGCTCACGCTGCACCCCACTTACCCGGAGGACGCTGGCACGTACACGTGCGTGCTTCACAATGTGCACGGAGAGGCGCAGTCGTCGGCCGAGCTGACGACGATGCAGAGCGAGCCTCTGCAGACGGACACCCGCCACGAGCAGAGCCTCGCCATCATCGGATACCTGGACGGACACCAGGTGCACATCGGACCGCAGGCTGTCGACAGACCCGAGGAGTTCCACTCCATGCAGCCGCCCACTTTCGCCAGGCGTCTTGCCGAGAAGATCGAGGTATGGATTGTTTGTCATTAACTATAGAAATTTTGATTACAGGTGAACGAGAACGACCCGGTGCACTTTGAGTGCCGCCTTCAGCCGGCGAGTGACGTGAAGATGACCGTGGAGTGGTATCACAACGGCGCCCCCCTGGCCGCAGCTCATCGCTTCCGTCCCATGTTCGACTTCGGATACGTCGCCCTCGACATTCTGTATGCGTACCCGGAAGACTCTGGCACGTACACTCTGGTGGCGAGGAACGAGCTCGGAGAGACCAGCTGCGATCTGCAGCTCTCTGTCAACACCGAGAAGAACATGTACACCGATCCCCTTCATCCCGAGGGTAAGTGACTCATTCTCACATGCAACTTACATCGCACCATTCCAGGTCTGTCTCGCATCCAGGACCTGGAGCAGAACCGCATCCAGGGTCTTCCGGAGATCGAGGATCGCACGTGCGACGACGCGCCGCACTTTATGGGAGAACTGCAGGATCTGGAGCTGAACGAGCACGACCAGATCCACCTCGACCTCAAGGTCACTCCCGTCAATGACCCCTCGATGGTGGTGGAGTGGTTCGTGAACGGACGCCCGCTGCTCACTGGATCCAGGGTGAAGACCCTCTACGAATTCGGGTTCATCGCTCTAGACATTAAGGTACGATACATGCTCAGTCAGGTATATTTCAAAATTTCTATTTGAGCACGCTATCGCTGAGGACTCCGGCACGTACACTGTGAAGGTGACGAACGCCCTTGGAGAGGCGATCCGACAGTGCGACATCCGAGTGCTGCCGGCTGGAACGATCCTGCTGGACACACAGCACGAGGACTCGCTCGGAAAGATCAACACCCTCGAGAACATGAACAAGTACGGACGCACGGAGGTGGACGACGCGGGGCCGGCACAGCCGCCGCAGTTCGTCGTGCAGCTGCCTGGAAACATGGGAGAGGTGGAGGAGGGAGAGCCCCTCCATCTGGAGTGCCAGGTCAAGCCTTACAACGACAACAGCCTCCGCATCACCTGGCTCAAGGACGGACACCCGCTTCCTACGGGTGAATATATCGTCTCTCTCTCACTCACTCACTATCTTCCATCTCTATCTCTATCTCTTAATGCATACATTCTCAATTAACAATTGAGAATGTTATTACAGGCCACCGCTTCCGCACCTTCTACGACTTTGGTTTCGTGTCTCTGGACATCCTGGGTGTGTATTCTCAGGATACCGGCACGTATACCTGTGTGGCTGAGAACGCCCTCGGAAAGGCCGAGACCACTGTCGAATTCGTCTGCCAACGTGAGTTATTCAAATTTCATAATTATATTCTACTACAGAATCAGAATCAGAATGTTTATCTCGAATCAAGTAGCACAGTACATGTGAATTACGGCAAGGTTACGGTAAAATACAGTAATGCTACGCCTACTGCGAGTCCCAATAACACGGATTTCGGTAGTCCCGAAGATGCGTACGTGCTATTGGTGGTGCATGTCATTCCCTGCTTGCGGCTTCTGGGGAAGTTTCGATCTCGGTGGCGACAGATCCGTGCTTCAACGATCGATCGCGAAGAGACGTCTCCGAGAGTTTCATCGTCTTCGAGGATTCCTCTCCAGTCTCGATGCCGTAGATGTAGAGAGTAGCAAAAGCGAATACCAGTCCAGTTAGTGTCCTCCGCCGCACAGCATTGTTCAGGGGTCGGGGGAATAACAGGGGAAGGCACGCGACCGCGCGCTGGCAGAGAAAAGAAAGGAATGCGCTAACAGAGAAAAGAAAAAAATTCTACTACTGTTATTTGCAAATGAGTAATATGCGGAGGCCCGGTTGTGTGTTTGTTGGAAGCGCGGGTGTTCTCTCTCTCTCTCTCTCTCTCTCTCTCTCTCTCTCCATCTCTATCTCTCTCTCTCCATCTCTCTCTCTCCATCTCTCTCTCTCTCTCTCTCTCTCTCTCTCTCTCTCTCTCTCGCTTGCTCGCTCTGTTGACCCGCGGACTTAGTCCTTCCCGCCCGCACATGAAACAATGTCTCTTCCTCTCGCTTTCTCTTCGGCACCCCGCACTCTCTACATCATTTTTGGACCCTTCAAGAAAATTCTGCTGATCGTGCATCATTCACTCCGATTTGCCTGCTAGTTCCCCATCTGATGTACCCTCGACGCGATTCCGTGTCCTCTAGAGGAGGCAATACCCTGTATTCGCAAGAAGGCCTGCGCCGCACGAGCGGCCCTCGTTCTCTCCAACAGCCTCTGTCCGGAGAGAGACCGCCATGGTCCGCTCTCCAATTGAAGGCTGTAGCGCGACCTTCTCCCTCTGTAAACTCATCCACTTCCAACCTCAGTTTACTCGGATTGAGCCGTACAGGTCATCATTGCAAACTTGTTTCGTTTTTCAACTTTTCAAATACTACTGAATATTTCATATGAACGTGTCATTTTAGCAAAGGACGCGATTCTGTCAGCCACTCAGCACCCGGCCAGCTATGCTCGCATCCAGGAGATCGAGGCACCCAAGGCCGGACCCGAGGAGCAGCCAGAACAGCCCAAGATGGTGCGGACACGCTCACATTACTGCATTACTCATGATCAAACAATATTATGTACATTTTCAGGCTCCGCAGTTCGTAAAGCCGCTGGGTCCGGGAGTGATTGAGCTGATCGAGGGAGACTCTGCCTTCCTCGAGGCTCAGTACATCCCCACTGATGACAACACCCTCACTGTGAGTAGTGCTAATGAAAGTTCATCCTTTGAAATTGTATACGCGTCATCGTATTTTCACATTGAAGTTTTTAGTACGAGTGGCTGCTGAACGGGCATCCTCTGATGAAGGCGCATCGCTACGTGCTGAGCCAGGACTTTGGATACATCGCCCTCAACATCCTCTACTGCTACCCCGAGGACAGCGGCACGTACACTCTGATTGTGAGGAACGCGGCCGGAGAGGCGCAGACCAACGTCGACATCAAGTGCGCCATCAAGGGCAACATGGTCGGTGAAAGAGAGAGAAACAGACGAGCTCACTTATCCTTTCCAGTACCTTGACTCGTTCCATCCCGCGTCGATTGCTCGCATTGCTGAGCTGGAGACTCCCGCCCAGAGGGCCGAGCAGCAGCCGGAGGGACCGAAGGTGCAGCCGAGCATCGTCAAGGCCCTGCCGCCCTCGTTCGACAACGTACACGAGTCGCAGACGCTCCATCTGGAGGCCCAGATCAGCCCCATCGACGACAATACCCTCAGGGTAAGTGAAACACCGACAATATGATTTTAACAAATGCATTTCAGACTGAGTGGCTGTTCAACGGTCAGCCGCTGAAGCACTCGTCTCGCTATCGCGTGCTCAACGACTTCGGATTCGCGTCGCTCGATATCGACTACGTGATCTCGGACGATGCGGGAGACTACACTCTGCGTGTGAGCAACGAAGCCGGACAGGCTGAGACGACCACTCGCATCACTGTCGAGGGACTCAAAGGAATCGTCTCGGACACGGCTCATCCCGAGTCGCTGCGACGCATCCAGGAGATGGAGCAGCTGCGTCCGGCCGAGCCGAGCGAGCCCGAGACGCCGCCCCAGCCGCCCGTGTTCACCAAGCAGCTCGAGGGACCCACCGACGTGCTCAAGGAGGGACAGTCCGTCCACATGGACTGCGTCGTCCAGCCTATCAACGACCCCAACCTTGTCGTGAGTACATGATTGTAAAATTGATCTTTTTTTATTGACATACATTTTTGTAGATCGAGTGGTTCTGTGGCGACCGCCCTCTGCAGTTTGGCTCCCGTCTGCGCACTATCCACGACTTTGGATACGTGGGACTGGAGTTCAAGCACGTTCACCCCGAGGACACCGGCATGTACATCTGCCGTGCCAGGAACGCCGCCGGAGAGGCTGTCACCCAGTTCCCCATCGAGTGCAAGGGTGAGTAGTACCGACCGACCGTTCCCCTGACTTAAAAAAAACTTTTTTAAGAGCGCCGCAACCTGTACCTCGACTCTCAGCACGAGTCCAGTTGGGCTCGCATCCAGGAGATCGAGGCTCCTCGTCCGCCGAGAGAGGCTACGCCCGACCAGACGTTCCCTCCCCCGGTGTTCACCGAGCAGCTGCAGGACATCCCGGAGGCGGTGGAGGCGGACGCGATTCGTCTCGAGTGTCGCCTCGAGCCAATCAACGACCCCACTATGCGTGTGTGGTGGACGAGAGAGGGACAGCCGCTGCCCAACTCGAGCCGTTTCATGCCTCGCCGCGACCTCAACCTCGTGCAGCTCGACATCCTCGCCCTGTATGGAGAGGACAGCGGACAGTACGAGTGCCACGCCGTGTCGGCGTTCGGAGAGGCGCACACGCAGTGCCAGGTCAACTGCCGACCCACTGACTCCCTGCTCCTCAACACCCAGCACGAGCAGAGCTGGCAGCGCGTCCAGGAGATCGAGAACAAGTACGCATTGCAATGTATGATACCAGAATATTCGAATTGTTTGCAGGCCGGTGCAGGAGATCGTGGACGACGACCTCCCGATCACTGCTCCTCGCTTCGTGCAGCCTCTGGCGGGTGCGATGGGAGAGATGCAGGAGGGAGTGCCTATCCATCTGGAGTGCCAGGTCGAGCCCACCAACGACAACAAGCTCTGTGTGCACTGGCTTCACAACGGCCAGCCCCTCGCCAACGGTCAGAAACCATATCTTCCAACTCAACTGACTGGTTACATTTTCAGGCCATCGCTTCCGTACCACCCACGATTTCGGCTACGTATCGCTCGATATCCTCTATGCGTTTGCTCAGGTATTTGTCTTATCAGGCATGTTGTGGATTCGGTACTATGTTGTGAATTGTAGGATTCGGGTGAGTGGACGTGTGTGGCTGTGAATGAGCTGGGAGAGGCGCAGACTGTCGCCTCTTTCAACATTCTTCCCTCCACCCACCTCCACCTCGACACCCAGCACCCCCAGAGCTGGCAGCGCATCCAGGAGATCGAGGCCCCCAAGGTACACATTCTATATAATCCATTCATATTACAGATGTTAATGATTTTCATTTTAGGCTGGTCCGGAGGAGGCACCGGAGGTGGATCACGGCGCTCCGTCGTTCACCCAGCAGATGGAGGGCATGGAGAGGATCGAGTTCCAGCCGGCGCACTTCGAGACGCGCGTCGCCCCCACTGCCGACCCCCGCCTGCGCATCCACTGGCTCAAGGACGGACAGCCCCTCCACAACAGCAACAGGTTCAAGCACACCCACGACTTCGGGTATGTTGCGCTCGATATTGCGCACACTGTGCCCGAGGACAGCGGAGAGTACACCTGTGTGGCCACCAACGACAAGGGAGAGAGCAAGGTGTCTGCCCCGCTCACCGTGCGTGGAAACGCTTCCATCCTGGGAGACACCCAGCACGAGGCGAGCTGGCAGCGCATTCAGGAGATCGAGGCGCCCAAGGAGGCTGGACCCGGAGAGGCTGAGCCCCAGCACGGACCACCCAAGTTCGTGCGCCAGCTAAACTCTGTCGATGGTCTAATGGAGGGACAGCCGGCCCATTTCGAGGCCCAGTTCGTTCCGTTCACTGACCCGCAGACCACTGTGCAATGGCAATTCAACGGACGTCCTCTGCCGGCGAGCAACAAAATGATCACCAGGTACATATTTCTCCAAATCAAATAATGTACGTTATATTTTAGGCACGACTTCGGATTGGTCACCCTTGACCTTCAATACGCTCTGGGATCGGATGCTGGAGAGTATACTTGCATCGTGAAGAACACCCAGGGCGAGGACCGAACCTCTGGCAAGCTGGCTTGCGAGTCGCGCGCTTCTCTCCTGCTGGACACTCAGCACGAGAAGAGCTGGCAGCGTATCCAGAAGCTCGAGGCTCCTCGCGAGGCCGCCCCCGAGCCTGCCGCTCCCGTCTTCGAAAAGCCGTCCTTCCTGCACCCGCTGCAGTCGGTGGAGCTTCCCGAAGGCGGAGTTGCTCTGCTCGAGGCTAAGGTTGTTCCTGTGAACGATCCTGGTATGCACATCGACTGGTTCTTCAACGACCAGCCGCTCGCCGAGTCCAACTGGATCGCTGTCAACAACGACTTCGGATGCGTCTCTCTGCGCATTGCCCCGGCGCACACTCGCCACTCGGGAGTCTACTCCTGCAAAGCCAGCAATGCCAACGGAGCTGCTGTCACTTCTGCCACCGTGACTGTGCAGGGATCGGAGAGCCTTCTGCTCGACACTGCACACCCCGACTCACTCCGCAAGATCCAGGAGCTGGAGGCGCTGGACAAGTACGCACGCATCGAGGCGCCCGACAGGGAGTTCGAGAAGCCGCAGTGGATCCAGCCGTTTGCCAACGTCGACATGTGCGAGGAGGGACAGGTGGTGGAGCTGCACGGACTCGTCGAGCCGTCCGGAGACCCCAACCTCCGCGTCGAGTGGCTACTCAACGGAACCCCGCTCATGAACGGTAAGTGAAGCATCCATCATGCAACAATCATGCGTATAATTTCAGCTAACCGCTTCCGTCAGGAGCTTGAGTTCGGAAACGCGATTCTCACGATCGTGCACACTCTGCCGCACGACAGCGGAGTGTACACTTGTCGTGCGTGGAACGCGGCCGGAGAGGCGTCCACTTCTGCCACTGTCAAGGTGGCGGGATACGAGCGCATCCTCGCCGACGCCCAGCACCCCGTGTCCTGGCAGCGCATCCAGGAGCTCGAGGCACCCAAGTGAGTTATATAGATAAAGTGATTGTGATAGGAAAGAAAATACTTATTCTGACTTATTACAGGATTGTGGAGGAGGTGGAGGAGGTTGTGGAGAGCGAGGTGCCTCGCTTCCTCACCCAGCTCGAGTCGGCGTCCGACGTGCCCGAGGGCTCGCTCGTCCATCTTGAGGCCACCTTCCAGCCTGTGAGGGACAACTCTCTCAAGGTCACCTGGCTGCGCAACGACCAGCCAATCGGCGCGTCTCAACTCGTGCAGACCAGGAACGAGCTCGGGTGGGCCACCCTCGACATCCTTATGGTGAACCCCGACCACAATGGAATCTACTCGCTGCACATCGCCAACGACCAGGGAGAGGCTGTGAGCAGTGCATCCGTCAAGGTTCTCGGATCTTCCGGTATCATTAGAGATACCCGCCACGAGGAGTCGTGGAAGCAGATCCAGATCCTCGAGACTCCCAAGGAGGCCGAGCCGGAGGCGCCCGCCCCCGTGTTCGACCCTCCGCAGCTCACTTCTCAGCTGGCGGACGCCGACGTTCAAGAGGGAGAGCCCGTTCACTTCGAGGCCACTTTCGTTCCTGTCAACGACCCCAACCTGCAGGTGCAGTGGCTGCGCAACGGCCAGCCCCTCGGACACGGCAACAAGTACGCTATGCGCCACGATTTCGGCATCAGCCAGCTCGACATCGCTTACGCTTTCCCCGAGGACGCCGGTGTGTATCAGCTGCGTGTGTGGAACTCGTCCGGTGAGGCCGTCTCGTCTGCCACCCTCAAGTGCGCGGGCAAGGACGCCTTGCTTCTCGACACCCAGCACGAGCAGAGCTGGCAGCGCATCCAGGAGATCGAGGCGCCCCGCCCTCAGATGGAGGAAGCCGACCCGACTCCCAAGGGCCCGCCCCGCTTTGTCACTCCTCTTGCTGCTCCTGGCGACCTCTTCGAGGGACAGCCGGCGCACTTCGAGGCGACCGTGGAGCCGATCGACGACCCGCAGATGCAGATTCTGTGGTTCCTCAACGGAACCCCCATGGCGGCAAGCAGCCGTGTGAAGATGATCAACGACTTTGGATGGGCCATCATGGACATCAACCAGACGGAGACTCGCGATTCCGGAGAGTGGAAGTGCGTGGCTCGCAACGCTGCCGGAGAGGCCGAGTGCTCTGCCACTCTCACCGTGCAGGGCAAGGAGTCGATCGTGTTCGACTCTATGCAGCCGCAGTCTCTTGACCGCATCCGCGAGATCGAGGCCGAGAAGCCCGCCCCCGAGGAGGCGCCCGAGGTCGACTACGGAGTGCCCACTATCACTTCCCAACTGGCAGTGTCCGGTGGTGCGGAGGAGGGAGCCAGTGTGCACCTCCAGGCCCAGTTCACTCCCGTTAACGATCCTTCCGTCAAGGTGGGTTACACACACTTGTAGAAACAATGAAATTCACTATTTGTGATTTCAGGTTGAGTGGCTCCGTGATGGTCAGCCGCTGTTCCATTCCAACAGGTACAAGATGGTGCACGACTTTGGATTCGCCATCCTCGAGATCCTTGGAGTGGCCCCCCACGACAACGGAGTGTATACTCTGCGTGTGTCCAACTCTCAGGGACAAGCGGAAACAAGCGCCCCTGTGCAGGTGGAGGGAAGGAGCGGACTGCTCCTCCACCCTCAGAACGAGGCCAAGGCTAAGGCTGTCGAGGTGCTCGAAGAGAACCTCAACCGTCGTCCCGAGGAGACCGAGGAGGAGCTCAAGGAGTCTATTCCCGTCTTCATCGAGCCGCTTGGAGCTCCGGTCGAGTGCGCTGAAGGAGACCGCGCCCACTTTGCTGCTCGTTACGAGCCCGTCAACGACAACCAGCTTCAGGTAGGAATTTCTTTGTTTTGTATTTCATAATTGTATCAATGAACATGATATATTTAATAAATTTTTCATTATAGGTGCAATGGTTCCACGATGGCCGCCCGCTGCGCAATGCGAACCGCGTGAAGAGTATCGCGGACTTCGGATGCGTCGTTCTCGAGATCTACCCAGTTTACCCCGAGGACAGCGGAGAGTACACTTGCCGTGCTGTGAACCGTGTGGGAGAAGCCGTCACCTCAACCAAGCTGACCTGCACGCCGAAGGAGCGCGTTATTTCTTCCAGCCAGCTTCCGGAGAGGATGAGCGGAGCCGCGAAGAGGATCGCCGAGATCGAGGCGCCCCGCCCGCTGCCCGAGGACCAGCCCGATGTGAACCACGGTCCGCCCAAGTTCACCACCAAGATCGCGTCGCCGCCGGAGCTGCAAGAGGGCGAGCGCGCCCATCTGGAGGCCCAGGTCGTCCCCGTCGCCGATCCTAAGCTGCAGATCGAGTGGTTCAAGGACGGACAGCCCATGCGCAACTCCGCCCGCATGAAGGTAAACTCAATTATTATATAAAACTATACAAAATGCATCATTGTCATTGCAGATGATCCACGACTTTGGTTTCGTGGTGCTGGAGCTGTGCCCGGCCGAGCCGCAGGACACTGGAAAGTGGGTGTGTCGCGCGACGAACGAGCATGGCAGCGACGAGTGCGAGTGCGACATCAAGGTGAGACAAGAGGGAGAGTTTCACATCACCATGTGCATTGCAGGTTGTTGGCAGCTCTGGTGTGTCGTACGAGTGGCAGTCGCCGGCGCAGCGCAAGGAGCGCATCACTGAGCTGGAGGACTGGGTGAACAGGCCGAAGGAGGAGCTCACCGAGCCCGCCATCGACCACCCCGCACCCTCGTTCACCCAGAACCTCGAAGACCTCGGAAAGTTCTCGGAAGCGGACGCGGCTGCGTTCACTTGCGTGCTCGATCCGATCGGAGACCCGACGCTGAGAGTGGAGTGGCTGCACAACGGACACGCCATCCCTTACTCGAACCGTATCACCTACACCAACGAGTTCGGCGTCGCCACCCTTCTTATCAAGCAGCTCATCTCCCAGGACAGCGGAGAGTACACGTAAGTGAAAAAAACTTATAACCAACTTTCGAATACTCACGTTCGCATTCCAGTTGCATTGCAACCAACTCGAAGGGGCGCGCAGAGACTGTTGGCAAGATCGAGGTGGAGTCTCTGGAGCAGGTGGATGCTCCTCAGGTGATCCAGCCTCTCGTCGACAGCATCGACGCCACCGAGGTGAGCGAGTCAGAAGATGACAGAATGATGACACACGTTTGTAGGAGGGCGACTCTATTCATCTCGAGACTCGCATCACTCCCATCAACGACACCAACCTCAAGGTGGGCGAAGTTTTAGAATGTCATAATCGCACAATGGTATTTCAAATGGTATTTAATGGTTTTTCCACACATGAAATCTTTTTTAGAAAAAATATGTAAGTACATAATATTATTTATTTCATTTGCAATAACATTTATTTTACAAGAAAGAAAAGTGTGTGTTATCCCACAACGTGTACATTGCAGCATTTGCCAAATTTATGATTTGTTATTTGTTTAAAATGTTATCTGACATATACCGTATTGAAAATAACTATCATAGTAGGACCTTTGTGAGCACACATGTGTCATAGTTCAGTGGCATTAACGAAGTTTTATGAACTCTTTAAAAGTATCTAAAAATAAAAGTAAGTAGTGGATATCGCTCTGATTTATTTGTTTTAAGACGCGGTTAGTTTCGCGAGATTTAGTTCGGTCTTCTGTTTGGGTCGAGATGGGTGGTAGAAAGCTGACGAGAATGGTAGGATCGAATCTGAGTAAGAAAAATGTTTGGCTGATGAAGCTGTCCCTTCTCTTTTCCACGCAATAATTGTATGAGACCGCGGCGATACGGAGTGACAAACTGAAAAAAAAACGACTAGTGACTAGTGCTAGATGACTGGTATGACAATGTACCTGCAGTGTGAAAATTGGGTTGGATACGGGCAGCATTCCGAGAAGCAGTGATATTGAGTGTTCGATAGCAGGTGACTGGTAAATGCCGGTTTGGTCGATGTAGTAGTTAATACTACCAATTACGAAGAAAAACGGCAGACATGCTTGGATAGTGAGGGCCTGACAAATGGAAATGACAAGGATGATGATTAATTTATCGTGTACTTTTATAAGCAGTTGATGAGTGCGTCGAGTGATCGGTGAGATTGTGGTCTTCTGTTGTGTATAGAGAATCTTTATGAAACATGTCGTTCAAATACATTCGGGAATGTCATTATCACCTGGTGAACCCGTCTCCTGCAGTAGAAGATAATGATGTATATGGGAAACGTGGGTCCAGTCACGAATATGATGTGGAATAGGACCCAGAAATCGTAGATGGACTCAAACCCACAAATCATTGATGGCGGAAACGAGTAATCTGGGTGTTCTCTGAAAATTCAGATGAAATCTCCTAAAAACTACTAATCGGTACTTTTTAAGAATGTTGTAGATGAGCGTGTAGTCGGATTCGCTGCGAGATAGGAATGCGAGGAGGATGAATGAGGGCAAGTAGACCGCCGCACACGCTATGCACATGTGTCCGCGGGTCGGCTGCGGACGGAGCAGGATGTAGAGCCTGCAACGAGAGACACACCTTCACAATCATATCTCCTTCCTACCGGAACATGAATGAGAGAGCGAAGAGATGAATAGAGAATGAGTAGGCGTGGAGCATAACGCAGTAACCAACGAAGCATAGTTTCGGACCCAGCAGGCGACAGAAACCAAAAGACACGTATACTATTGCTTTGCCGGATGGGATGATTCTAAACATAATGATAATAGTGAAAAATTTAACAAAGTAGAAATGCTACCTTTGCATGACGAACATTCCATTGAAACATGCTATGAAATCAATCAGAGCTACGCAGAATAGAATAACTGAATATGAACGGAGATTCTTGGGTGTCGCAGTTATTATAAAATAGAGAGTTAGGCATGAAAATATTTTAATGAGCACAAATATATATAGATATTATCACACCATTCAAAATCATTCCTACTATATTAGTTCCAGCGTGAAGTGACATGCTGATAACATCTTCCATTTTGGAATAACAACGATCGAGCAAAGAATGTAGAAAGTTACACCGTTATCGTTTTACTGTACTTTAGGCTAGACACAAATTAAACTTACCGAGAAGAGAGAAAGATCCCGCGGGAATTCTTCCCACGCAAAGACAAAACATTAAAATCACAACTGAAAAAGTTTTGGTAATGTCTTATGTTTGGTAATGTCTTAGTATTTCTCTAATTGTTTAACATTTGAAATCTTGTTCCGCAGATGTATCGCGAGAAGCGAGAGTACAATTTATGGCATCATCAGGAAAAACATTTCTTATGTACTGTGATAAAGTCTGACAACAGAAAACTCAAAAATAAAGCTATGATTGATTTGTGTGGTTGTAGGTGTACTGGCTGAAGGATGGCCAGCCGCTGGCCGAGGCGTCCCGATTCCGTCCCTCGTTTGAGTTCGGATTCGTCACCCTTGACATCCTCTATGCCTACCCCGAGGACTGTGGAGACTACGAGCTCGTCGCAGTCAACGACAAGGGAGAGGCGCGCACCAAGACCCGCATCACGGTGAGTACACAAGCGAGGGATGGGGTTCAAACGTTGTGTTGCAGGTTCTGCCGAAGGCGTCTCTGGATTTCGCTCCGCAGGTGCACGGCTCTGCGATGGATGCGCTCGAGTCGCACTTCCGTCAGCACAGCCAGCTGGACATGAAGATCACTCCCGAGGATGCATTCGAGGAGAGGGCGCAGCGCCCGCCCGAGTTCAAGATGGACCTGCAGAACTGCGGAGTGCTGGAGGGAGAGTTCTGTCGGTTCGAGACGCAGGTGGTGCCGGTCAACGACCCGTACATGCGTCTCGAGTGGTACAAGGACAAGCAGCCCGTGCTTCTCGGACACCGCTTCCGCTCCACTCTCGACTTTGGCTTTGCCGCCCTCGACCTGCTCTACGCTCTTCCCGACGACACTGGAGAGTACACTTGCGTCGCCACCAACAAGGCAAGTCAACTATTTGCATAATACACATAGCATTGTGACATGTTCTTTTTTCAGTACGGTCAGGCCATGATCTCGGCCAAGCTTGCCTGCCAGGGCGCTTCTCACGTCATCACGGAGAGCCAGATGCCGCAGGGCATGTTGGTGTCAAACGTGAAGAAGGCGAACGAGAAGCTGCACTGGTCTGCGCAGGGAGCTGCCGCGCCTCGCAAGAAGGCCGCCCCGCAGTTCACTATCAAGCCCCGCGCCCTGCAGGTCACCGAGAACGAGCCCGCTAGGTAAGCATGGAGATGAGGAGATGAATACGATAGATCTGATTGCAGGTTCGAGTGTGCTCTGGTCGGCAACCCGAAGCCGAAGGTGACATGGTTCATCAACGGCCACCAGGCGCTGCACGGCCACCGCTACAAGCTCAACTACGACGGTATCTACTACCTCACTATCAACAACTGCCGCATTTCCGATGCTGGAGAGGTACACATTCTCCTCTCTCTCCCAAATTCACCACGATTTTTCTCAGGTCGTTGCCATCGCGAAGAACAGCGAGGGCGAGACGATCGCGTCGTGCTCGTTGGACATCTTCCAGAAGAAGGACTTCCGCCAGACGGTGCTCAAGCCGGCTCAGTTCATGACTGCCGACGAGGTGCAGCAGAGGAACATCCGCTGGCACAAGGAGACGATGGGACAGCTGGGAGAGGCGTTCGAGGCCGCCCCCAGGCCCGACGCACGCAAGCTCGTCCAGGTCGAGAACCTCAAGGTGAGTATATATGAAAGGATTGAAAGTACATGGTATATTACAGACGCCGCTAGAACCTCTCGAGTCCGAGGAGCTTATGCAGAAGTTCACTCGCGAGAGGAACGAGCAGTTCTTCGATCAGCTCGCTATGGTGAACGCACAAAAAGATATTTCGAAACAAAATGTATGTTTCAGGCGGAGATGGCCAAAGGACCGTTCGAGGGCATGAAACTGGAGGACGTGGCCCTCAAGGCCGGTACCACCAACCAGTTCCAGCCGACCAAGGAACAGCTGCCGGCTGTCAACCTCAAGAACATCCCCACCAAGAAGACATCGGCTGTGGAAGAGGTGGTGCCCGACTGGCATGACCACGGAAAGAAGCTCGGAGGACACGTGGAGAGCCGCTTCAAGCGGACGGCAGAGGTGGCCCGCGAAGTGGAGGTGCCCGCCAGGGATACGATCCAGCTCAAGATGGCGAAGCCGACTCGCGCCGAGCAGGTGAACGAGGGAGAGCACGTGAAGATCGCCTCCGAGAAGGCCCGTCTGAAGACCGTCACACAGGCGCCGGAGAAACAGAAGGTGGGTGAATAGAGATGAAAAAAGTTGTGATGGTTTGATTGTAGGAGGATCCGGTTCCTCACAAGAAGCAGGTGCAGCTGAAGAGCCAGCAGCCGAAGGCCAAGGAGCCCATCGAGAGCGTCAAGATCGACGCCAAGCCCCTCAAGAAGGCGCCTCAGGTCGAGAAGAAGTGAGTTAGCAGACGATGATTAGTAACATAACAGGTATAATATTTTATTTATTATAGGACGATCCCCGAGTCTACTATTTCCAACAAGGTACATTGCGCTTTCCACGTGAAGCATTGCATGATCATCTTGCCCAGTTGTCCTGAATGTTCATGTAATGTCAATCCCTTGTCCAATCCGCATGTGTGTATGCTGTATGTGTTTGTGGTGTTTCAGCATACGATAGTGTACCAAACGTACCGTGAGCGTCGCGAGTCTTCGATGCGCGAGGAAGTGGAGGAGCATCATCTGCTCACAGTCGACACTGCCGTCTCCCGCACAGAGTACCAGTTCTCACCTCGACAGAGAGAACGCACCATCGCATTCCATATGATCAGAGTGAGCATGTTGTGAATGTATGTTGTGTGAGAATGAGTGTGAGCGAGCATGATAGTATGTGTTTCGGCATGAATTCATGTGTAGTAATGTACACTTGCGGTGTGTACCAATAACTTTTTTTTTCAGCCGACCCCGACCAAGATCGGCCAGTCCGCCAAGGCTCCGCCCACTGTGTCGCAACAGCTCAAACCTGTCCAGGCTGAGGTATGTTTATTTCGTTCCGAACACAATATTATATCACAACTTACAGGTTGGCAAGTCTGCTCGATTCTTCGTCGCTTTCGACGGTGCCCTTCCTATCAAGTGTACTTGGTTCAAGGACGGAAAGGAGCTCAAGAGCACCTTCGAGCACTCGATCAAGACGACGAACACTGGCTCCACCCTGGACTTTGCTCGTCTGAAGGACTCTCAGCAGGGCGAGTACATGTGCCGTCTGGAGAACATGGCTGGCACTGTGGAGAGCGCGGCTAGCCTTGCCATCCAACAGCAAGTCAACAAGGGCAAGGCCCCCGACTTCTCCGCTCGTCTCGCAGACCAGCGAGTGCAGCAGGGACAGTCTGGAAAGCTGGAGTGCACTGTCAGTGGAGAACCTGCGCCGACTGTGAACTGGTTCAAGGACGGACAGCCTTTGCCGAACGACGCGCGTCTCCGCCCCGCCCAGTCTGGCACCTCTTATTCTCTCGAGCTGAGTGGAGTGCTGCCCACCGATGCCGGAGTGTACGAGTGTGTTGCCAAGAACGCGGCCGGAGAGGCCAGGTGCAAGGCGCGAGTGAATGTCAATCTCTCCACCACTGGCAGTGGCACCGAGGCCGGTCCTCGACTCGAGGCGCCCCGCTTCGCCGCCCAGATCCAGCCCGTGATCGCCAACGAGGGACAGCCCGCCGCATTCACCGCCAA
Source organism: Rhabditoides inermis (assembly GCA_963966185.1). Classification (NCBI taxonomy): domain Eukaryota; kingdom Metazoa; phylum Nematoda; class Chromadorea; order Rhabditida; family Rhabditidae; genus Rhabditoides; species Rhabditoides inermis. The sequence goes on along the minus strand of CAWZYM010000392.1, from coordinate 653,180 downwards.
GTACACTGGAGATCCTGAGCCGATGATCCGGTGGTACAGGAACAACGAGCCGGTGAAGAAGTCTCAGGGCTACGAGATCAGCCAGTCCAAGGGAGAGGCGACCCTCCGCATCCCCGCGTGTGTGCAGGAGCATGTGGCCGAGTACAAGGTCGAGGCATCCAACCCCGCTGGAAAGGCCAGCTCCGTCGCCAACCTGGTCATCACTCGTGAGTGTCTAGCCTTATATCACTTTGATCACCGGTCATTGAATCACATTTGCAGCCAAGTCCGGCAGGATAGTGGGAACGACGATCACCCGCGGTAGCAGCGGGGTGACCGGCCCTGCCCCTGCTCGCTTCCTCGCAAAGATGAGCGATGTCACCGCCCGCACCGGACACTCGGTCAAGTTCACCTGCGAGGTATGCACAGTTCAGAGAGAGGCGAATGACAGAGGATAACTGTGATTGCAGATCGACGGAGAGCCGCAGCCGACTGTGCAGTGGACTGTGAATGGAAGGCCGCTGTATGCAGGAAGGGACGTTAAGGTGGGTGACAAGAGGGGAGTGGGGGAGAACTGTTGCCTGCAGATCTCGTTGAGCGGCAACCTGGCCGTGCTGGAGTTGGCGCGAGTGGGCGCGGCGAACGCGGGAGACTACGTGTGCACGATCCGCAACCCGGGAGGAAGCGCCCAGTGCCAGGCCAAGCTCACTATCGGTACGCTAACACAACCACATGACATGAGATGAGCAGTCCGAACGCGAGAGTAGCTAGGGCATGCTAGGCTGCCTGCCGCCCGTCCCCTTTTCGTCCCCAGATTGCCCCCTCGCCTCTCACTGTCTGTCTCTTCTACTCTTCACCCGCTTGCTACGGATAACTCTTTTCCACTAACCAACCTCTCCTTGTTTGCAGCGAAGCAGTAAGAGGAGTCGAGAGGCGCGATGCGTGAGAAAGAGGACGGGCCTGCCTCGCCTAGTGGACGTTGCTGCCGTCCCCAGCTGCGAGGCCCCGCCCCTTCCCCCATCGCTCCGCCCACCGCTCCCGCCTCTGTTTCTGTATATTGTGTACTGTATTGTGGTATCTTGTGTTTTATTTGTGTGGTAGGTTGTATATGATGCGTGGGAGTGTCCGGATTGTCATTGCTGCTGCCTCTCCGGCCGTCTCCCCTTGTATAGTGTCATGATATATGCTGTCTGATTGATTGCTGCCTTACCGATCCATGATTGAGTGCCTACTCTCTACACGCTTGTTAGTGTTGTTCCTGTGTAACGAGGAAGCGCCACCCCCAATCCCAGTCATTGTTTCTCTCTCTTTAGTCAGATTCTAGTCGTTCGAATGCTCACATCTGGTTCTAGTCAATTATTTTGTGCATTTCTTGAATGAAGTCATATCTATTTTAATAAATGTGCAATTCATACTACCACGTTGTTTGCTCATGTTTATAACTGACTTAAATCAGAAATAAGAGTACACGGATACAGAGAAACATTATATATGATTCCTCCAACCGAGATCTGAAAACAATTTTTAAAAAACCATGTCAATTGTATTATATATCTTTCAGATCTTTTCATATTAGCCCACAATAGAAGAAACAAATTGATTCTAATAGTTGTAGTTCATATTATTGAAGTGAACTTCATATAAGTTGGTTTCAACTTTGGATCGTTCTTTTCTTTTTCACTCAACCGCGTGCTGCGAACTACGGTAGGGAATTGCTCCACCCATTCGCATTGCAGGAGGGTGAAAGAGTGAAAACGAGAGACAGAGAGTGGCAGAGAGAAAGAGTGGAACGTGGTTGACGGTGCGTGTGAGGAATGGAGGGGCGATCTCTTCGTTCTCCCTTTCTCTCTCTCTCTCCTCGTGTGTCGCGTCACCAGCCTTTCCTGAAAATGATCTCATCTCATCATTGAAACGTGCGCAACATATTTTTCGACACATTTGCTGCACGTACTCTCGCGCTTGTTACATGCTCATATGTATGTTTTGCGATTTTTTCCCAAATCGAACAACTTTTTTTACTTATCGCCACTTTTTCTACTTATCGTAGAAGATGAACTACGTCTTCAGATCGCACATTCCTTCACTACGAGTTGAGACTACAAGTTGAGATTCACACTTCAGTTCTCGGCCCGAGGGCTTATTATAAACGGACATACAGATACAAGCACAAATGAGTACAGACATTGCAATGGTTAGGCAAATCTTCTAGTCATGTAAATAAGGTCTGGTAGCGAGTTGCGGCGATGATCGGAGACTGGATCGGTCTGTCACGGCGGACAACACGTAGAGATACCATACATACCTTGCCTCAAAATGAAACAGAAAACGCAAGTACTCATAGTAGACATTATTATTCATGGACAATATTACAATATGCAAGAACACAACTCGTTAATGGAAAGCTAACGAAATGACATTATAAATATACAATCATTCGAGTGAGTAGTCATATAGTTCTTCTCTTCTGAGCATTGACAGACAACGTCGGTGCGGTTGCTCTTCTGAAAGTTAAGGAAGGTTTGTATCAAAGAAGGGAAAGGAGTGTTTGACATGACTAGAATTTTTTTAGTATGTCGCGAAAAACTATATTCACATATTTGAATGAAAATCAGAAACTAGGATATGAGATCATTGCCGCTCAAAAAAATATTTTTCGATACGGTAATCGTCAAATTGCTGCTCAGCGGTAGTACGACGTCGATTTCGTGTTCATTTCCCGTCTTTCCCTGCGATACTGGTAGTGACTTGGTGTTTGAATTTTTGATTACGATTGAGGAACACTTTCTGGCGAGACGCTCATCCGCGAAAGTTGACCTACTTTCACCGAAAGCATTCCTTAAACAATCTAGCTACTTAAATTTTCTAACTGTGAGTTGAAATACTTTCCTTTTTAGTTCGATGTACCTATCGCTTTTGTTGGATTGTGCAGATGGTCCGGGGCTGACTATTGATGCCCTTGGCTGAGGGAGGAGAGTTCGAAGAATGAGACGACGCATTTCGCGAGAAGAGGCTACGAAGAGGAGAGGGTAGAGAAGGGATAGAATCTGCTCCACTGAAACAGGACATCGTATGGATTGTGGATGGAGGACGGTGCTGACCCGCAGAGTAAAGTATAGTGAGTCCGAAAGAGGCTGCTGGAGACCCGGTTACGTACGGCAGAAACGCGAAGATCACGCAGCCAATCTGATAAGATAAGAAACGATATCTGCTTCTTTTATGAGTACTCACGATATAACAAAGGAAGAAGAATACGGAGTGTTTGAGTAGCTGTTTCTCGATGTGAGAAGCAGACTCGCGGCCAACCTCCTCACGTTGCTTACTGAACACCATCAAGACTTCAAGACAGACATCGTCTGTTCACCTACCGTAATGACACAAAAATACAGAAATAGAAGATCATTGCGATGAATGGAATTGCGTAGAAAAATATACAAATCGCCTGTAATAAAAAAAACACATTACATTACATCAAACATCTTTCCCTCACATGGTACGCGTTTTGTAGTATAAGACTGCGATTACGTGTGCAAGTATCCACGTATACCATCTACAAACGGAGTTCAATCATTTGATTGTAGATTCTTATCACCTGCTCACTATTGTAGAATCTTACACACCCGAAGAAAGATAGGAACGAAACACAGGATGCTATCAGCAGCCAACTGACAGCGATTGGAATGAAGACTGTGAATCTATATGGCACTTAGTGTTGTTAAGAAAGATAAGAATAACAAACTTGTCGAACAGAATAGGTAGAACACCTGGTGCGACGAATACGCAGAATCTGTTTGCAGCTATGGCGAAGAGGAAGAAGAGTATACCGTAGTCTGCGACTAGATCGATGATTTGAAAAACTTGAAGAAAGTTAGCATCGAGCGAATTGCCTCTACAAAAGAACACTTTAACACCAATGTACTTGTACAGTATACTCTACTTTAATAGTCCACCTGCTGCCTTTCCTCTTTCCCTTCCCCTTTCTCCCTTCTTCTATTTCACACTCACCTTGCGAACATAAGTGATATAGTAGTGAACAGCTGACTAAAAGGCTCCAGCAAATTACAGAAGGTGATTTGCCAGACCAGGTAATAAAATGGAAACTGAATATTGAGAACATTGACTACACCGTACTCATAGATACAGTACTTACATTAAACTGTTTTCTTCGACCTTTCAGGAGTATCAATAGGAAAAATGTATTTGTTGTCAGAGAAGCAAGAACAACCAAGGTATACAACTGAAAAACAATATTAAAATATTGATATGTTTCACTTACCATAGCAATAGGCCAGTATAAAGTACTGTTATAAAACGGAGGTAGATCTACAGTTATTATCGGATTAACAACGAGTGAGCCTGAATATTATGTGATATAAAAATGGAAACGTTAGACTTGAAACCTCCACTGAGGTCTCGCGGCGGTTGAACATCACTCGGAGAGAACACCATCCTTCACTGACACAGCAACTCATTCGATCCACTTCCCCACCTCCTTTTCCCTCCTTCTCGTTTTGCACCTGTCTCTATTGCACCTGACATCACACACCTGTACACATCATTCTTATCACAAATATAGATTTTTATAACTTGTTTGATTCTCTCTATACAAATGATCTTTCGTATGCTAGCTTATCATGTGGTTGCATAATGCAGACTTTGGCTCTGTGACGTGAAAGTCGTCACAGGGTACTGATAATGCACTGGCACTTATCACGTCTCGTAGAAACTGTGAGTCACTGACAATGGGTAGTGGAGATTCAGACAATGATACGAAAAGGTGGATAAAAGGGGGAGGGGGAAGGAGTGGTAGGCATGTCTTCGGAAGGAAGCATTCTTCTAGCCACTGGAATCGCTATTCTAGCGGCACTCGCGCTTCTGATCATCATACGCCTCTGCTTTTGCAGGTACACATCCAACCTTCTAACTTACATTCCATCACCAACTTCAGGGTCCGCCACCAGAAAGACGAGTGCTGTTCCGTCTCGTCTGACTCGCACTGCGAAGAGGGCATTCGCATTCGACCATCTGGAAGCCCATTCACTCCAAGTCCAGCCATATTCATCATAGAAGAGGAGGGGCGCAGGAGACATCATCACCATCATCATCATGGTGAGTGAAACGAGGAAAGATGATCACGGCAGGTTCAGGTCACTACCACCACCACACGCCGCCTGTTCCGCCCCCGCCCATGCCAGTGCCGCCACCAGTCCCTCCACCAGTGTCTCCACCAGTCCCTCCGCCGGCTCCACTACCCGTCCCTCCCAGGCCTCGACCGGCGCCGCTTCCGCACCCCCCGCGTCCCCTGCCCCCTCCACAGCCGAGGCCCCAGCCACCCCCGCAACCTCCCCGCCCCACTCCCCCCAACCAGCCACACCACAAGCCCCAGCCACGCGTCCATCCCAACCCCGCCAGACCGCCACCAGTCGTCACCAGGAAGACTGATGGAGGCGGTGGAGGAGGCCATAAGCACCACGGAGGGGGCTTTGGTGGAGGCGGCGGTGGCCACAGACATGGAGGCGGAATGGGAGGGGGTGGAGGGCACATACACGGAGGAGGAGGAGGAGGAGGGTTCAGGAGTGGAGGGGGGCGACACCATTAGAAACACAACGTGTGTTAGTGTTAGACAGATAAATCGATTTATTGCAAACATTGAACACATAACACGCAATACTGAATAGAATCACACATATTATTACCTTTGCCGATTCTGACTGCAGGTGGCGGCCCCTTTTTGTCCCCAGCAACTGAAAAGAAGAGTAAGTTGATATATACAAATAGTATGTCACCTCCTCTATCTTTGGGAATCGCATGTTTCTCCTTCTTGCCTGTCTTTCCTTTCTTCTTGGAGAGGTGTTGTGACTTATCTCTACTACTACCTGTGACAGCCATTCCAACGAGGCCTACTTCAACTATGTTCTTCAACTTCCGCGTTTTCAGTTTTCGTCGCAATACTATGGGTGGGCAGAGTGGATTGGTGGCGATCGAAGTTCTCTTCAGCAGGCCAGGTGCTGAGACGAGAGGCTCTGAGAAATGCACGCCTGTCAATTATTACTATGACACACCCACTGTATGCTTTATCGATCTTCACCCGTTTGCATTTTTTCCCGGCGGTTTCTCTGCAGTCTGAATAAAACGAATAGAGAAGAATTCTAACAAAATATCTACGATACCATCATTGTCGACCTGTTTACCACGTTTCTTGCTGGATTCGCAAACAGTCTAGAAAAGAGGATGGTTGACTTTCATGGAACTCTAGATTACCTGTATAGTAAGAAGAAGTAGTAGCAGCAGCCATCCTTCAGATGAAAACTGCATCCTCTTACACTGAAACCATCTCACCAACATTATTAAAACACTACATAACTTATTAGTAAACAATATGCTAATATCCGAAAGCAATCAGAAGTCGGGCAGGTGTCTCATAAATCTGATATGATATGCCTTTTATGGCATCGTCGCGAAATATGCACGAAAACAGGAGAATGGATAATGTGCCGATTGTGCCGATTGTGCCCACCGGCTAATTTCGAATTCGCTTATCAATGGGACAAAAAAGGACTGGGGGATCAGAAAGAGTGGTCGTCAGAAGGTGAGATATGGAAGATCGATTGGCGGCAGCGGCGAACTCGTAAATCATGGGAGAAGGAGGAGACTACTACGACGATCACGAGGATCACCACACGTGGATATACGCATCCTCCTCCATCGCCGCACTCCTTCTCATTGTCATTGCGATCGCCCTGCTGCTGCGCATACGGTATTTGCTCTCTCCCCTCCACCTCCCACCTCCCCATCCACTTTCAGTCGCCGCCGCCGCCGCCGCCGCCGCGCGCGATGTTTGGCGCACCAGGGGGTGACTGTGTACAGTGTGCCCGTCTCGTCCGGACAGCTCACATACTCCTATCAACCCCCATATCTATCCCAACCGATCGCATACCCGCACACCGCTCCTGCCACCTGCTACCCTCCCAATAACTCCCTTCCCTATCCTCCGCAACAACCCGTACAAGTCAACCCTCCACAATGCCCACCGTAATATGTACCATAGGAATATGTACTTTGTACAACAGAATAAACCTTACTCAAAAATATTGATCATATTGGTCAATCTGTTTATCTTTATTTCGTGGTGTGTGGTGAGCATGTCCTTGTTCCGCATTGCTCCTCTCATCAGATCAGATATGCTATCTCGGATTCGGGTTCAATGCGAACCGGCTATCAATGAAGACAAAGACTCATAATGATAACTTTTGTTGATTTTTGACAAGACAACGTTGTTGAGGTAAAGTGAAAGAAATATCTCAACGAGTACGTTTACGTTCAAGTTTCTGAGATAAATTAAAATTAGAATACGAAAATCACAAAAAGATTAAAAGGCTATATTGTATTGTGGTACTGTTACTGTCACCAAACTAAGTGCGACTTTCTTATCACGTCATAGTCATTCCAAGAAGACGGTCACGACAGTGATATCAAGAATCCAGAGTGACGAAACGCGTTGGTTTTGTGAACTGTTCGAGTGGCGGGTGTATGACGTCCTGCTTACTCACCGATACGTTATCACTCGGTTTGCGCAACGTGGAAAAGCCTATATAGGTGTGGAGTGGATTGCTGTCCAGCCATCGATCGGCATGATAGTCATCTCCAACTCGTACTCGTATGGTGATGGCGACAATAACTACTACTACAACTACACGTGGGTATACATTGTGTCCAGCATATGTGGTGCCATATTCTGGATATCCGTCATCTGCATCTTGATTCGCTGGAGGTGAGTGCACAATTGCATTGTTTCCTCATCGCATTCTCTTTCAGACGTCGTCGTCAGGCGGCTCTGCACGCGCATTGTCGTCGACAGCCAGTCGTCATCTACACGACAGCAGATGGACAGCCGATTCAGACCGCCTATCCCGGACAGTATCCCCCTCCCAACTATCCGCCACAGCAGCCGCAGCCCTACCCGGCGCAGGTACAGCCACCTATCCTCGAGCCTTCCATACATTCATGTTTCAGATGTATCCTCCTCAGCCGCAGACTGCTAGTGTGCCTCAGCCAGAGGCGCATCACATCCCAATGCCAGCCGCCCCGCCTCCCGAATACAAAATGTGAATTCGACGGGCTGATTCACTCAAGTGAACGCCACATTAAACTCGCTAATCATACCTCATTTACAAGTCTATATTATTTGCCTAACCATTGTCTGTACTCATTTGCGCCTGTCTGTTTATAAGCCCTCGGGCCGATGAAATAAACCAGTTTATGCCCACTCGAGCCATTTCTTGAAACGCTAATTTACTCGAACCTTAACCTCATAATTATATGTTTTGTTTTATCCAATCAATGAATTAATGAATGTGTTAAAGAATGACTTCAGAGAATATGAGTCATCTCTTGCTCATGGTGTGGCCATATGGGTGCAAGCTGTTCTCGCGTCACAAGTACCTCAATCCAAGCCACTAATTCAAACATTATTCGTTGTTTCACTCACTTAGATACTTACACAGTGTACTACAAAATAAAGTTCAACACCGCGTGATTGACATAGCACTGAGTGCAACGCAGGGCAAGAGAAGAGACCTAGAAATCGGTGATACATGATTGAGTAGAAATGTAGTGTATGCATTGCTTTATGTGTAGAATGACAGAGCGTTCGCAAAATGGCAGAGCGTTCCAAAATAAGATAAGCAACACTTTGAAATCACCTCAAATTTGGGTAATCATACCCTGTCAAAGAATGAATACCACTTTGTACACTGGAGAAGAGGAGTTTTTTTTCTACACCGCAGCTGTGCAGAAAGCTCATTGTGCACGGTGTGGGCTTCACCTGCACGTGGAGATACTGACGTGTGTGAATTGAATAACCCTGCGCCTTTGATCTCGGGCCAATTGCCACCCGCAGTTACGCGAAAGGCGGGAACAGGTGCGAAATTGGTCTCGTCACGGAGGATACCGTAGTGCAGCGCTCTGCGTGATTGGGGGATCTAAACTATTAGGTAATATCTAAATTTCGTTTCATCTTTAAAAAATAAGTGTAGAGTATCGGGAAAAAAAACACTTCCATTCTGTCGGAAGCCGAAATCACTTTCATTCTACCGGAAGTCGTATTTAAGCTCCCGTAATAGATTTCATAAAACGCAACATTGCTTACGAACAACATTTGCCAAGTTTTCAAATACCATGAACGAGCAAGAACAAGAACGCATGATTTCAATAAAAATGTTATTCAACTCTGCGTACATTTGCGTACAGAATCACCGATGCAAACAAGTAATCAGTAACAATGGAGCGGGATAAACTCTGAAGGGTAAGGGGAGAAATATATAACACACGATTGTACATGCAGAACGGGACAAGTATGAGCCGCGAGGGTGAACCGACGCAGATACATTATTACATGAGGACGATAAAACATCTGTAGCTTGCGAATCACAACAGTCGGAACTCACACTGATCTGTCCGCTCTCTTGCGAGGGCTGACTTAGGGAGGGTAGATGATAAAGCGGAATAGGGAGGGGAATGACTGCTTTCTCATGTCTCTTCGTGTTTACTTGTGTCGCAGCTTGTCAGCGCGTCGTTTCGCCTCGTACACCTTGAGATCCTCGTCATCCACCGCAGCCTCCGAAGCAGTCTCGTCCCTCCAATGAGTGAACGAACTGAAACAGATACACTGAGAAGAGGAGGGGAGCGATGCACTGACCTGTGTTCGAGTGGTTTGGAGAAGGATGAGCGAATGGGGTCCGTGTTGTCAAAGTAGCGAGCCTTTCGGGAGAGAGGAGGGAACAGGTAGTCGACAGTCTCACTCGCCATCGACAGGTAGCTGCTCACCAGACCCACCGAGTCCGCGCGGCGCACCTCAACACACACAGTCATACCTATCGTATAATATACATTCCAACCATGCTTAGAAAACATCAACCGATTGTTTAATTGGGATCTAACTCATATACACGCTAACTGTGTTGATCATCGCATTATTATTGGGAAGCCGCACACCACATCAAAATTCCTCACCAAGCCATCTTGCAATAGATCCTTCACCACAGCCTTAGAAATACAACAATAAATAGAAACTGAATCATGCTCACCTTTCCGCTAGAATCAATGATGAGGATGCGTGCATGGGGGATTCCAACAGCGCGGTATGATGTCACGTCCGTCTCCCTGTTTCCGAATCCGGCAAAGAAGGGCTGCTTGACGGGGAACAGCTCCATCAGATCAGTGAGGGCAGCAATCTTGAACTCCTCCGGGCGTCTTTCGATCACCTCGCGGCGGAATGCCATGAGGACGGAGGTGGGAGAGAGAAGGACCGGCCCGTCCGGCAACACCTTACTGTCCTGTGCCACACTACGCAGATACTGCTTCGTCGTGTGAGACTGGCCGATGGCGCGCGACGACAGGTAGATGATCTTGTACCTACAACATGCAATTAGGTACATGACTCTTCTTCCACTCTCATATTTCCACTCACCCGTTGTTCTTGATGCCAGTGTATAGCTCGGCCACCCCGGCATGAGCCCATGTGCCTCCAATGGCGGGGATCACGTGTCCCAGCACGTCACTCTTCGTGATCGTCCCGTCCACGTCCGAAATCACGATCTTGTCGTACCACTTGAAGAGGTAGATGTTGCACTGGCACCACGTCGTTCCCTGTAAGCCACAACGTCATCGTCAGTGTCATCACGTCCGTCTACTTGCCCACCCACACTCCACTCTACCCTTCTTTTACCCATCTCGCATCAACAGCTGCCATCTGCTGATATCCGATACACGCAATCTTGCACAACAATCCACGACAACATGATCGTTGATGGGAATACTTTATCCCCTCGGTAGGTGAATAGACGGAGAGAAAAGTCGCGTGGACATTGCACACACTGGGCCGGCGCGATCAAACAGCGCTAGCTTCTGGCGAGAGGAGACGATCCCCACTTCCTCATCAAACACCTCTCCCCTCCCCCTCTCTCCTGTCTGCCACTCTCGAAAGCGGAACACTACAAAAACGGCGCGTGCAGCTGATCGCGTCGTGATTCGAATCGATTCCATCACACCAATACATGCATCAGCTGATTCCATTTCCATTTCGCGTGTCGGCGCGAGGAGAAAACACAAACTGGTCCCCGTATTAGGCGCAGGCACCCTCCAATTCCACTCCCAACTCCCTGCGTGCAACCCTTTCAAATCACATATCACATCACACCCCGGCACCCCCTCTCCCACCAATCTCTCACAATCCCATAGCAAACATTTCAACGCAGTTTACCAGTAAGAGTAAGCGCGGTGGTCGCGTGATAACGCTTCAAATGAGCAAAATCACATATATGATTGATGACTGTTCAAAACCTTGTTCGTATAGTAACACGGAAGGGTGAGCATCGATAGCGCACACATGACAAGAGATCCCGTTTCACCGGCTGTGTTTTTCGGTTCACACACAACACAAACCCCCCCCCCCTCTCCCTCTCTCCTCTTCACGTCTGTCCACCATTTGTGTGTACAACTACGTGCTCAAAAACAAAGGGGGATGCGAGAAGGTAAAACTGTTTTGGAAGATTGAACTTTGCCCTGATGGGTCAAAGTATTGGCCAGTGGGCAGAGATAACTGCGATCTGTGATAAAGAGGCTACACTCTAGCGCACACAGCTCATTGCGAACTAATCAAACTCGCCCCTTCTGCATGCGAGCCGCCCTGATGAAGAAACAAACAAAACAACAAGTACGCACACACCTGGAACTTGGTGGTGATGGAAAAGCGGGCCTCATTGGCTCCGCGAGACAGACGCAGACTCTTGAGGCGGTCCGACGAAAGACGCAGCGAGCGGATGTAGCGGATGTTGTGCTCATCCTCATCCTCGCTCAGCGGGCTGCAACCATCACTTACATGCCTATCCTCGCCCTCTCCCACGCCTTTCCACTCACAATATCTCGCTGCCGCTGCTCCTTTGCCCGTCCGACGCGTGTCGCACCCTCTGCTCGTCCGCCCCCTTGGTCGCAGCCTCCGTCACAGACTCCTGTGTCGGCGTCTTGTCGAAGCTGTCGTCGTAGCTGCGCACAGTGACAGGGGACGAGGGTCCGGTGGTGCCAGCGATAGATCCTCGGCCAGAGTCGGCGCTGGTGCCGCTGCTGTTTGCCTTTCCGAGATACTTCTCCATCTTGTCCTGTCCGCCTGCTACCAGGTCGTCCAGGTACACTCCCTCCTCGGCAGCCGGGGCGGCGCGAGACCTACAACCAATGCAGTGAGACACAGCAGGGAACGAGGGCTGGAGTGTGGGGGTGCGTACCTCCATGGCCACCAGCTGCTGGCGGCGGCGACTGGCTGGGCGGCCGCCTCCCTCTGCTTCTCCTTCTCCTTCCTTTTCGCCTCGTCGCGAGTCTCCGGAAGCTCTCCCCACTTCCAGTCCGTCACGTCACTACCATGCTGAAACATACACATATAACCCATGAAATACCAACCGCACGCAGGGGTAAGTACCACGACACTACCAAAATTCATGTCATTGCGACTCGTAGTCCATTATAATGTATTGTACGGTAACCTCTACGTAACTTACATAATTGTCATAATGTTCGTATTCGAAACCATCCTTATTCTGACAATTGTTAAGTACTAACCGGTTCGGGAGTGTTCCTGTGTCTGTCGACCTCGGAGTCGGAGAGGGCTCCGTCTGCGATGCGCTCCGCGTCGGCGGGGTCGAGGAGGGAGGGCGAGGGGCTTACCGACGAGGCTGAGCTGTCCAGCTCGCTGTCGCTGCTGCTCTCGTCCTTGTCCACTCGCACCGGCGGAGGCTGCACGAAATTGACGCGGCTCCTCTTGCGTCTGTGTCCGAGAAAGGCGGGGCGGGCGGGCTTGCCCTCCTTCTGGTTCGACTCGGCCGCCAGCTTGGCGAGGATGTCGCTCTGGTCGTCGATCGCCTTGGCTCCTTTCATCGACGTCGACCTCTTGTCGAGGGCCTGCGACTTCGAGTGACGGAGGCACTTGGGGTTCTTCTTCTTTGTACACTCTCCTTTCGACTCGCCATCCGAGTGATAGCCACAGTTCGCATCCTGAAAACCCCACATTGAAAACGAGGACCAAGAGAATAATGCAAGGACTCACATGAATAGTGGATAGATCGGGCATGGATCGGTTGCGTCTCTGTGAGAACATGGAGGGGGTGAATGCCATGGCTCGCTTGCGGCGTGCGCTCTCCTCCTCCTCCTTCTGGTGCTTCCTCTGGGCTGCCGAAGGAGAGGGGGAGCGGCTGCCGCTCGCCTCGCTGCACTCGCTCACCACGCGCGTCCGTCCCTTGCCTTCCTTTTCCTGCTCCATCTGATGTTTGTGCAGCTCCTTGACAGACTCTGCCAGCACCTTGCCCGTCTCCGGCTGGCTCCCGCCCGGCAGAGGCGACGTCACCATGTACTCTGGCACCTTATCCTCCGTCTCCTCCACAAAGAACGCCACTCCGTTCTCGCCCAGCTTCATCTTCAGGTCAATCTCGTCTCCATTCACAGAGATATCCAAAAACTGAAACGCACAATCATCATCTCTTCCGTTTCGCTCGTCGCTCCTCTCTACACTCACCTTATCGTAGTGGGAGAAGACTCCATACTTGCCGAATCTGACGTGGAAGGGAGTCGACTTGAGCTCACCGTCCGGCTGCTCCACCACAATCACGTCGATTGCACCTGGAAAGCAATCAATTAAAGGGAGTGTACACTCTGAATTTCGAAGTTGAGTTAGCACCGGGATGTGAAAATATGTTAAAAAAGATGTACTTTTGTCAATGCAGCTATGTGTCGGAGATGGTTCACATTGTATAAATCACAGTATCACATATAGACAAAAGTAATCGTGATTTACCAGAGAGCGTAGCCGGGTTGATAGTGTTGTAGAAGTACTTGACATTCTTGTACATGCGATACGCGTAGTCCATTGTGGATGTGGGGTTGCAGGCCTTGGCCGCTGATCACCGGTCAATCAATCAATCAATATCAGTGGGGTGAATAGGGTATGAGGGGAACCCGGCTGAGACCCGTGCCGTGTGTTGATGTGTAGAAGTTTGAAAGATGGAGAAGAGTAAGAGGGAATTGAGCTCCGCCCCTTTTCTCACTCTCGCACTGGCCCAACCTGCAAAACAACAGTCAGCTGACCACGTTGGCCGACACAACACGCAGACATCAATGCGTACGCGAATCGACAGGCGATAATACGACACACGTGAGGGAGGGCAAGAGGGGGAGGAGAGAAAGGGCATGGCCAAACATCCACAATCCAGGAAGAGGCAACACATACATAGCACGCGACAGATCACGTCAGTTGAGAGGGTATGTGAAGGCAGGGAGACCGCGTGACGGCCACAGCCTACCAAGACGAGAATGGGAGAAGAGAGAAGAAAACGCAATAACATGAGTCAGCCCGGCACATCCACGTTCGACCCAGTCACAACGTGCCGTCCGCACATAAACTACGCAGCCGATTCATTTCAATAACACAAGTGCAAGACGAGTGAAAGTGATGATCAGTGATAGGTGCGTAACGTAGCGTAAACATACATCCGTATAATTTGTAAATAAAAAAAGTAATTTTCAGATAGTATGAACCTGGCGGCAATGTAAAATGTTTTGTATAGCGGCAATGTTCAATGTAGGTGGAACGGAAGTCTGTGGGATGTAGTGAGGTGTAGTGAGTTCACTCATGGTGGGGACAGAGCGAAAGCATGGCTCCGCCCACTGACCATATCACCCCATCCCATCTTGCTCTCTCCTATCACACCATATCAGCTGTTGCCCGCATGTGAGATCGCAGTCGGAGTAGAGCAAAATGAGAGAAGGCGCGAGCGAGACTGGGTTTATCATTCGCCGCAAACCGAATGGGCAGTGAGCAGAATGCGAGCGGGAGAGAGAGAGAGAGAGAGAGAGAGAGAGAGAGAGAGAGAGAGAGAACGACTGACCGACACGGTGAGTGGCCGGCCAGACCACAGCGAGGCTGCGAACGGGCTAGCGCCCATTCGCACAACAACAACACTGGATAGATGGGCGGATTGAGCACACAAACACTCTCATAATAGCATCATAGCATTCCGGACAACCGGCAATACGAACATCAATGAACGCACGAACCGGCTGTCTTTTCCCAGGCGTTCAGACGAGCAAATGACGGGCAGTGTAACAATATGGTGATGAGGAGACAATAAGCCGCCGGCCAGCAGACTACAAAAAGAACAAAGCTCACTGGGAACACCAATGACCTGCTAGACAAGGTACTACACTACTTGTAATCGTGATCGCAGCAGTGAGATGAGACTTTGTCACCGACAAGATATGGAAATGCGGCCGTCCAGTATGGCGACATAAAATAAATGGACAGAAAGGGAACAGATAATTGTGCACAGAACGAATGCAGGCGTGAACTGACCGAAGCGGGGTGCGGGGTGCAAAGTGCGGGAACACACCAATCGAAACAAGGCTGGTTTTTGCCGGCGCAGCCTGTCGTCGCTGCAGACGTGCAACACGCGTATCACTGGGTGATGGATTGAATGACAGTGGGCAAGAACAACGCCTCCAACTTTCGCTCTATGAACTACAATGAATAAAGTACGCGAGGAGCGACTCCAGAGGGGTCAGACGAGAAACGCAAACAAACGACTGGTCAAGTGCGGTAAATAAATGCAAATGAGTGTGGAGTGGGAGGGGCCGTTATTGTGCCAGCCTGCGCTGACCCCGCGCGAGCCTCCACACACTGCGGGAGTGGGAGACGAGGACACATATCGATTCGCGTGTCTGCGAGGGTTCCCCAACCAGCAGACTGCCCAATGGCCGCCAAAACTACTCACACAATGCAAACACAGACCTATCAAGGTAAAACTGCGAAAGAAAGTCACGCGGTAACTACCAAATCAGTTTTGCAATCCAAATGATCGTGAATAAGGACTGGTGGCGAAATATGGTAACCAGGGAAAATGGAAAATGAACATATAACCTGAAGCAGATAGTTGGAAGTCATTAAATAGATCGAGTACAAACGAATTAGATATGATTGATGATGATGTATGATTGATGAAAAATGTGTTGAAATGTGTCGTGTTTGTGAGTGAAACAAGCGCGCGCGCGCTGCACCCTTGGCGCGCTAACACTTTTCGCGCGTCAATACAACTATAGCGCAATAGTTTTACGTGAAAGGAAGTTTGTAAATTATCTTATGAAGCAAGCAGTGACTCTACTTTTGACAGATAATAATAAATTGTATCGAATTTATATTGGATATTGGATATAAAATTTTGATTCAAAATTACGTTATATGGCTGCACTCGTAAAGGTCAATGATCATCTGTGTTTACATATTCTATTGTGAGCGGATGGGGTGATGGGGATGTGAAGAGAATGCGATGGTTGTTTCTGCTGGTCGAACCAGTTGGTTACGAGCCGAGGGATAGGAAGATGGCATCGGATGACGGCCACTCCTTTCAAGGCAATGCCACTGTCACGCCGGAAAGTTTTCCCACTTTGGTCTATAGTCGGATGGTGACAGTCACGTGGTGATAAGAGGAATGCGCATCATATGATAATGAGAGAGATACGCTATTCATAAGGTAGGGCGAGCGAGATTAATCACGCCATCGCACCGGAAAGAATAACAAGTGGTTGTTCTCCTCTATGAAAGCTACTTACAGAACAGTTCCGAAAACCTCTACGCAGGACGCTTTGTGTGACGATTTTGAACGCTTGTATCGTAGAAAGCGATCTTGAGATCAAACAGCGTCGCGCTCACTCAGTTGGGGGTGGCAACAAGTACGTGATCCAAGGGCGCTACAATCTAGAAGATCACCCGAATGGCGTGACATTCATCATTACATCACAGAGGAATCTAAATGGGCTCGGCTGGCTCGAAAACCACGTGGTGTGATTGCTATCAGATGGCGCGAGTGCGTCCTCTGTCTTCTCTCGTCTCTCCCTCATCACACACTCTCTTTACGCACTCGCCAGCCTGCGACTCGACTCTCTCGCTGGACGGCAGCCAACCACGTGGGGGAAGAGAAGAGAGGAGAGACTGCCACTCTATTTCCAGTCGGGGAAACCCACACGGATTATGGGCGCGGTGCTATCTTTTCTCTCGTGTGCATGGTGAATGAAATGCATTGAAGGGAAGGGATCGAATGAGAGCGATGCGGAAGAAGATTTCACAGACAACTGCAACATGATACAGAATGATACCATATAGAAGATCACGTGGGGACTGATCGAAAGTTTTATTAACGGAATATCATTTACAATATCGTCAATAATAAATATGCATATTACATTAGGGGAGTTCTTACATCACGTTGGAAACTGCAAAAAAATTCATAAAAATACGAAGACAAAAGACAAAACGCCTGCAATCGCCTACGATATTATATCTAATTTCACGTAAGAATAATATTCATATTATATCCAAAATAGTACCTCGGTTGTAAATTCACTTTGCAGAAGAGCAATTTTATAAATAGTATTGTTCTGGTCATAGATTTTTTTTCACGAATTTCCATGACAACGTTGAGTTTTGACAAAGAAAGGAAGGAAGAAATTAAAAATGCGTGCGCATGAGAGATGAGAAGGTGAAAAATAGACTTCTTTTTTATACAGATTATCCAATATGTAATAGATACAGTTCTGTCTCAGATGAATATTTTCATAATTCATATGAGTAGAGTTTTGAGAATTAGCAGAGTTTTGAGAATTCAAATTAACTATACATACGCTTAAAAGTAATGACGAATGGAGATAAGAATAACTGAATTCCTATCAGCTCAACCTGGCAGGCCACACAAAGAGTGGAAGGACGAGTTCGAGGAGGTCATCGATCTGCCCAACAAAGATGCACGAAAGAACTGGCGACACCGATTCACACAACACAACCAATGTAACCATATATTCTGCCAGCGCTAATACTAAGCTTACGTTTAGATTAGACCTCTCATGCATGTGTATTTTGTACATTTTGTTCATGAAACGCGATCCTGGATAAATATTTGACTATGACTTTGACTTTGACCTATTATGACACATCGAGAAACGTTTAGAAAAAAAGTACATGGAAACTAAATTATTCTATTTCTAATACGGATGTTCTGAAAGGGAGGTTTTTTTTTCTCATAGTTTCACTTGTATTATTTTCTTGCATCCTCTTCAGCCTCGCACCTTGCCTCTCCGTTCTCCTCTAGCTAGCCCGTCCCCGTTTCACTCCAATGCTCAATCAAGCGGCGCCGCAGCGCAAATCTAATTGCTGACATAAGGTTCCTTCAAGGCTGTCCCCTTCAAACGCCTACCTCTATACCTTTGTAATTATGCTCACTCTGCTGTCGGAATAGTAAACTGTAGTGCTTTGCTTTGAATATAGATTCGGTTTGATTGGGACCTGGCTGGGAATTGTGTCATGACTGAAATGGAAAGAGTGGAAGAGGTGGAATCGAGGTCGTCTCTTTGTCCATTCGCCCGCCCTTCCATACGATGCGGTAATAGGCAAACCGTCTATCTTCGCTACGTTCAGTTGTGTTCGCACTGTCACTATCGTGGATCTCGCATCCCGTTAATCCACAGTACAGTCCGTGTCTGCTCCTCTCTCATCCGCACATTCCTTCGCCCTTGTCTGCGCCTCGATATGACCTGACAGGGATGAGTCTTCTCGGGAGATGGGATCAGAATAGATGACAGCCGTGCCGCATTCCGCGCCACTGCCTACCTACTATGCATATCAACGCATTCCATCACTTCACACTCACACTCATAACACCATTCTATCAACTATCACTACGTTGTAACTCTGTTATTTCAAATACGAAACAAAGTGTTCGCTGTTCTATGACTATTTCGAAAATTTCTCTCTCCATTTCAGTTTCACAACCTGATTATACAATGCCGCCACTAATATTTGACCGCCTGTGAATGTAGTAGTCGAGTATGTCTGCGCCTTCCTCAATACCTGCACTGTCTCGCCGCGTCGCTCGTCTGTCGCCTCTCGCATTCACATTGTGTCTCTCCTTTGTTGCGAGTGATTCCATGGAAACGAGTGGGAACGTCGGAGGGGTGAGAGTGCGGAATGGGGCGAGGGGAGGGGAAGGATTGGATCGGCAGCTGGCAACAAGGTGCGCTCTCATTATGAGCCGACCCCTGCAACACACCAGCCATTCGAATATTCATGCTCACCGCGAGATTCGATCGCCCCTTCCCATTCGGCCTTGCTATAAACAGTATCACTCGTAAATTCTTTCGCTGAACGACTTTGCGTCAGATGAAAGTAGCATTTTCAATTTCCCGTTATCCCGTTATATGCATACCTATGTTCTTGTGTTTTCTGTGTAATATCGGCAGTTAGTATCAGTATCGATCACTGGCTTCTTGCCCCGGGGCGAGAAGCCATCCTCCTCCTCCTCCTCCTCCTCCTCCTCCTCCTCCTCCTCCTCCTCCTCCTCCTCCTCCTCCTCCTCCTCCTCCTCCTCCTCCTCCTCCTCCTCCTCCTCCTCCTCCTCCTCCTCCTCCTCCTCCTCCTCCTCCTCCTCCTCCTCCTCCTCCTCCTCCTCCTCCTCCTCCTCCTCCTCCTCCTCCTCCTCCTCCTCCTCCTCCTCCTCCTCCTCCTCCTCCTCCTCCTCCTCCTCCTCCTCCTCCTCCTCCTCCTCCTCCTCCTCCTCCTCCTCCTCCTCCTCCTCCTCCTCCTCCTCCTCCTCCTCCTCCTCCTCCTCCTCCTCCTCCTCCTCCTCCTCCTCCTCCTCCTCCTCCTCCTCCTCCTCCTCCTCCTCCTCCTCCTCCTCCTCCTCCTCCTCCTCCTCCTCCTCCTCCTCCTCCTCCTCCTCCTCCTCCTCCTCCTCCTCCTCCTCCTCCTCCTCCTCCTCCTCCTCCTCCTCCTCCTCCTCCTCCTCCTCCTCCTCCTCCTCCTCCTCCTCCTCCTCCTCCTCCTCCTCCTCCTCCTCCTCCTCCTCCTCCTCCTCCTCCTCCTCCTCCTCCTCCTCCTCCTCCTCCTCCTCCTCCTCCTCCTCCTCCTCCTCCTCCTCCTCCTCCTCCTCCTCCTCCTCCTCCTCCTCCTCCTCCTCCTCCTCCTCCTCCTCCTCCTCCTCCTCTCTTCTATGATCAGTTGATGCGTGTGTCTCGTTGTCTTCTTGTCTTCCCTTTTATTCCATCTCTTGTGTGGGTAACCCGTTCTGTGGAAGGTCGTCTCTCCAATCACCCACTCACCTGCTGCCTATATTGACTGACTGACGTCGCTTATGCAATCCCATCAACCCTGTTTTCACACTGATTTCGATTTTCCGCATTCATTCATCCCTGTTCCTTTTGCAGATATGGAACTGTTTTGTTATATATACATGGTTATTAGTAGCATTACTACTTATACTACTATTTAGAATTAGACATAATATATACGTATGTAGATAGAAGAGTGCGTTGAATGGTCCTTGTCGGAACCGCTCGTTCCCCTTGCATTCCCTGCTCCATCGCCCCTTCCCCTCTCTATTTTCGTGTTGTGCCCCTATCTGTCGAACCGCCAGTCGGGTGTACGTTTCACGCAGTTTCCATTTCGATCGCCGGTCGATCTGCCCGTTTCAAGGCCGCCTCTCTTTGCATCTCTGCGCCCCCCTCCCCGCCCGCACTCTCTCACCCGCAATGACCCTCCGGTGTAGTTGTGTAGGTGATGCAGTGTGAATTCAGTGTCCGCGGGGCGTGCAGTCAAGTGGTCCTCCACCTATTCAGTCTACTCGCGCCAACCCCAACAATCCACCTGATTGCGTCACATGAACGTGTTTTCGTCCTCTATCATCCTCTCATCCCTCTCCCCTGCGATTCTCTCTTTTTGCTCGTTCGCCCCATTGCTTTTCACCCCCATACCATGTGTTATCTTCGTACACTGTACACGTCTTCGATCACTCACCTTCCATAACCGATTCCTCTCTTCTCTTTCATCTCCATTTCCTCTCTCTCATCCCTCATGAATTCATAATCTCCCGCCTCAATTACGCGCGCCTACCTATGTGTCTATATTCTATATATCCCCTAATCCACACACACACACACACACACACACCAATAGTCGATTCGCGGCTCTCCGATCGATACTGCAAGTAGACCTCGAAATTTGCATAGCTCCACGCGCGTGGTGTGGAACCGGTCGTTGCCTAGATCTAGGCCATGCGTCGCTGACTCACGACAGCGAGAGAACGCGCGGATGGGAGAGAGCGAGAGACAACAAGATGGCCAGAATGCGATTCCAAGATTTGGAGAAAGTCCAATTGTGTTGATCCGCGTCCGCGTGGCTATTGATCCCTCTACTTTCGTCTTTGTGTGCTTTGGAACGGTTGCATTTTTGCATAACCCCGTTGTGTTGTCAGCATGTCGACCCTCGCACAGAAGGGCCTGCTCGCCCTGTCCATTCTCTTCATTCTTGCCGGCTTGGTGCTCACCATCGCAGGCGTGTTCTCCCCCGCCTGGCAGGTCGTCGACATCCGCGAGTTCCGCGCCGAACACCAGCACGGGCTGTGGTGGGACTGCATCCGCGCCGAGAAACACGTCGTCGCTGTCGGAGACTTCTACGATGAGACGCCCCTGCACTGCATGTACAAGGTGAGGAGTGAATGCGAGAAGGAGGGGGAATGAACTCGTTTCAGTTCGACAACTCTGCCGAGCTGGTCATCCAGAACACCCTCAACAACATCGACGAGGATGGAGCGGCTGGAGAGAGCGAGCACCACAGGTTCTGGGGTGAGTGGACAGACAGATAAATGCGACACGAGCCCTCCATTCCAGCATGGCACAAGGCGATCCTATTCTTCATCATCCTATCGCAGTTCCTCGCCTTCGTCTCCATCTGCACCGGTGAGTTAGGGAGAGAGAGAGAGAGATAGGAGAGAGACAGAGATAAACAGAAAGAGAGGGTCATGTATACAGGTGTGTGCGCCCCGTGCTTCCCTCCTACTGCTGCCTGCTTCACGATCAGCCTGTTCATTGCCCGTGAGTTCACCCCCTCCCTTCCCCCACTCCTCCCCCATTCCAGTGCTCTGCTCTCTGATCGCTGACGGAGTCTTCTTCCTCTCTGCCAATCGCGTCGACAACCGATTCGTCCAGGGAATGGTCGGAACATACGAGGTGAGTCTCTTTGTCTTCTCAGCTCTTCTTTCTCTGTCCGTCTCTCTCATTCTCCCTCTCTTACCCTCCCTCTCTCAGCAATCCATCGGCTACGCCTTCTACCTGCACATCATGGGTACGGTCTGCTGGGCGATCGCGTTCGTGTGTGCGATGCTCACCACCTACAAGTTCCTCGCGGGCCGCGAGTCGAACAGGTGCGTTCCCTCCCTCCCTCCCTCATCCCTCCCCCTCCTCTCACTGTCCCGTCCACTCCCCTACTAACCCGTGTTGTAGACTGGAGCGCTATGGAGTGCAGCAGTACAGGTACTTGTCCGTGTCATGTCGTGTCTCCCCCCTCTCCCGCACCCTATCCCTTTCCGTTTCGTTGTGTTGTAGTGGTAGTTGCTTTGTAGCAAGGAGGCGGCGTTCCAGTGGCAGCAGCCCCGCGGCGGAGCCCAGCACATCACCACCTCCAACGTGTAATATTTAGTTGCTTGTGGTCGTGGCCTCTCCTGTGTTGCACACCGTGTGGTTTCAGTTTCCGGGAGAGCCGCTGGTAGATGATGCACAGCCTGTCCTCCCCACTTCTCCTCTTCACTTGCCCGTTGCAGCTCCGAGATGGGTTACCGCGCGCCCCGCAACGAGCCCCTGCTAGACAAGGAGCCCTTCTATCCCTCTCCCTACAGACCCTCGCCCCAGGTCGGATACAGGACGCAACACGTTGCTACCACTCACAACTACCGCGAGACGAGCGCCTGAGCCCGCCCATATAAGCCCCGCCCCCACTGCCCAGTTACACATCGCTCAATTCGGGTGTCGCAGTCCCTCCCTCCCTCCCTCTCCTTCTCCCTCTCCCCCATTATCCCCTTTCACATGTTCTCAGTGCATTCAGGCTTCTTTCCATGTAATAATGCTCTCTCCTGACTGCTTCTGTACAGCCCATATGTCATCTCTTCTTTTATATTTTCGTTGTGGTCTCCATCATTTGATAATGCTGATAAATTCATTTATTTCGAAAGTTGGTAGTGATAACTGATAAATCAACAAAACAACAAAACAACAGAGCAAACAAACAGTAACCCGTTATCTTAACAAATCTATTAATCTAGCTAGTCTAAGAAATCAAGCGCAGCTCGGTCAGAATGTCTTGTCTCCGGCGACGTATCCCCTCTCGGCGTCTTTCTCCCGCTGCTGCATGAATCGACGGAGAGCAGGCGACAGACCGAGGGCCTCTGTCATGGCCATCCAGTGTGGAGGAGGAGGCGCAGCAGCGACGAGCGAGGCACACTCGCCCTTCCGAGAGTCGCCCCCCTTCCCGCGCCAGCCAAACGACGGAAGCACCGTCTGGTACACGTGACAGTACATCGGCAGCTGAAACCCACAGCATTGCCCCACTTCTTTTCTTCCACTGTCACACCCACCTTCTGTCGCACATCGGCTGCACTCATGCCTAGCTGGACTGGAAGAGCAGCCGGCAGCCACTGAAAAGGAAACCATACACGAACAAGTGAGAAGGGACGCACCAGTTTGACATGTCCCTTGGCGGCTTGATGGGGTGAAATGATGACGGGGCGGCCGTCGACGTCGGCGACCCTTCTCATGTACAGCTGGTCTCCCAGCAGCGGGCATCCCAGGGAGGTCCACATGAGACGGGGCAGGTGGCGGGCGACTGCAGAGGGGGAGTGAGAGAGGAGGGGGGAGGGAGGCACTGACACTTGTCGACGGAGAAGTGCACGAGGGAGACTCCGTGGGCAGAGTGCACCAGTGTCCAGTGCATGGTGCCAGCCACCGCGAACTGTCCGGAGCGGGCGCGACGGGGCGCGCGGCCACTCACAAACACATACTGCAAGGGGAGGATGGACGAGGGCGGCGAGAGACACGCCCACCTCCTTCCGCTGCCCGACCTGCTCGAATGTGCTGTACCCCTCGACGACGCCGTGAGAGTTCTGCGGGCGACCGACGACCAACGCCCTGCAACCCCCTTCCTCCATCTACCCCTTTCCTCCCTACTCACAATACACTGTGCGTTCCTTCCTCTGGCTGTTCTCTCTGTCCGCCCCTACCCGTCGCCAGCTGCAGACTCCTCTTCACATTTTCGCTGTCCCCATCCGACGCCGGCAGAACAATAGCTCCCGACACGTATCTGTGTGATTGAGTAGTGTTCACTTCCTCTCATCCCCTACCTCTTGAGTCCAGTGCAGAACTGTAGTGCGGGTTCGTGGAAGAGACGAGCGAGATGGGGGATACAGTCTCCGATCGTCACGTCGCGGGACTGACGGGCAGCCGAGCGACGCTGCAAGGCAGGTGGTGCGATAGTGGGCACATGACACATGACTCTTACCGTCTTCTCTTCCCCCGACTCGTCTTCCTTCTCGTGTCGGCCAGAATCAAACACTCCCCCATTTGCCTGCTTGAATCCCACACACGACACTCCATACGGCTTGTTCACTATCACAAAACGGCCTGCAACGAGAAACGTAGGATATACAATTCAACTTGCTGCCAACCTGGCTGATGGAGGAGAAATGTGTCCTTGAGGTGTGAAGTGAGCTGTTCGACGTAGGCGTAGTGTGTGGGATGAGTTGCTGCTCGTATGAGTCGAGAAGGGGCAGCATCCGAGTGCGCCCAACGCACGCTCATTCCCAGCGCACGGTGCATCTACACCATAACATACAGTATACAATAACATATCCCACAGATATCTCATCGTCTCGCACGAATAGGCAATGCAACGCCGAAATTGACAAAATGGACACCAATAATTTATGACCACTAACGTGTGAACAATGGAACAATCATTACAAACACAACGCACAACACAATCTTGTTGATAGATGGGTGTGTGAGGAAGAAGAGAGGAAGGGAAGGAGGGGTGTAGGCGGTCAGCGCTGGCCGGCAGGGGCGGCGGCGGCAGCCTTGCGGGCATCCTGCGCCACGTGCATACGAGTCTGGTCCGCGTCTGCAACATACTCACTCACTCACTCGGCACAAGCAATCGCTCGATCAAACACATCTCTTGTCTAGGAGAACATTCATCATACTCATTCAATGCACTATTATATTGCCACTCACTTATGGCGTCGTAGAAGCAGTCCTCGGAGAACATACTCGTGTCGAAGATGGCAGCAGGGAAGTTGGTGCCCTTCTCGTCTATGTTGAAGTTCCTGTAACACTCGGATCAGAATGTACCACGTACAGATAAATCTTCACACTCCCACTCACTCGATGGCCGTGTCGTAAAACGAGGGATTGTGGAACTGCTTCTGCCTCTGGATAGCTTTGTTGATTTCATGTCCGCGTTCCTTCTGCGCAAAGAAGTGACGGAACCTAGCCTAAATTATAATGTGTAACAATAAATGCATATCTTTTTAAACGGGAAAATATATTTATCGTACCTCTAAAGCGGGATCACAGGGTCCAGGAGAGGGCGGGAGCGCGACTTCGTCTTCCACAGTCTGCTCTTCGTAGTCGTCCAATGCGGGAGAGCGCGGCATATACGCAGGACAAGGAGTGGAAGAGCCACCCGAAGAACATCCGTCATTACGCTGCAATTACGAACGGTCAGGTGACGATGCGTGTATGGAATGACTGACCATGTTGGCGACTCGCTGTCCCTCCGCTAGCATGGCGTCGATGGCGGCTTCGTCGTCGTCGTCCTGCGAGGGCCGGGCGGGCGGCGCCGGCTCGTACCCGTCCCTGCTCTCCTCCCCATCCCCCTCCCTCCCTCTATCTCCCGCACGCGCAGCCAACTCCGCATCCTCCCTATCGAAAGCGTTCTCCCTTGACCGATGAACACGCTTCTCCGACGGGGACTCATCGTCGTCTCCGCCTCCGTACGACACCAGAGACACGACAGACGGATTCTGAAACAGTTATTACTTGAATACTTGAATACTTAAATGCTCCTTCAGCTTGCAAGCGCGGAGCCCATCTTTCGCCACAGTGAACGGTCTCGAGCTGCAGTTGCCCATTGCTTGTAGTCGTTCCTGCGCCCATAGAACAATTTTGTATTATCGCGGACAGAATCTGCCCAGCGGGTTGGCGGCCGTCCGGGTTCTCGAGTGACGTTGCGCGGCCTCCAATCGGTAGTCGCCCGTGTCCATCGCCCGTCCGTCCTCCTTTGTATGTGTCCGGCCCATCTATGTTTGCTGCGCGCCATGTAGGAGGTTGAATTGGTCAACGCGGATCTTGCCCGCATGTCCTCGCTGCTCAGTCCCTCGTCTCGCTGCCGATAGAGTGAGTATCCCAGCATCTGTCGCTCCATTGCGCGGTGTGCGGTCTGGATGCGACCGAGCGTGGTGGTAGTGTAGGCCCACGTCTCCGAGCCGTAACACAGTGCGGGGAGTACGCACGTGTTGAAGAGGTTCGCCTTGAGGTGTTTGTCGTTCAGCGTGCCCAGTGTCTCTTTGATGTTGCCAAATGCCGCCCATCCTGCTCTCGTTCTTCTTGCCAGCTCCGAAGTGAGGGTGTTCTTTGCGTTTATGGCCCGTCCGAGGTAGATGTACTCCTCCACCTCTTCGATTGCCTGGCCGGCAAGATGGATAGTCCCAGCGGCAGCCTGCTCGTTTCGGATGAACTGCGTCTTGCCGATGTTGATGCGCAGCCCGGCATTCTCGCTCTCCGTGTTCAGCTCGTTCAGCATCCGTTCAGCATCTGCCGTGGTCTCGGTGATCAGCACGATGTCGTCAGCGAAGCGCAGATGGTTCAGCTTCTCTCCGTCCACTCGAAGGCCGTAGTCGCTCCAGTCGAGTTGGCGGAAGACGATTTCCAGCGCAGCAGTGAAGAGCACTGGGGAGACAGTGTCTCCTTGCTTCACTCCGCATCGCACCGGGATCTTCAGCTCGTTGAAGAAGAGCTTCAGAAGTAGCTGGTTGTTGTCGTAGCAGTCGGATAGCGCAGCCAGGTATCCCTCCTCGACGTTGAGCATCTCAAGAGCACGTAGAAGGAATCCGTGGTCGAGCAGGTCGAACGCCTTCTCGAAGTCGACGAAGGTGCGGGGTCTTGTATTCGCGGGCTCTCTCCACGACCCGAGAGACGGTCTGGAGGTGATCGGCGCAGCAGTAGCCGCTCCGGAATTCGGCTTGCTCTCGTGGTTGTTCGTCTTCCAGAGTCCGTTTCAGCCTGTTCAACAACACCTTGGAATAGGTTTTGTAGATCAGGCTGAGTAGAGCGATCGGGCGCCAGTTGGAGAGCTTCTCGCGGGGTCCTTTCTTCGGGAGTAGTACGAGCCGCGCCTCTCTCCAGCTGTCGGGGATGGGAGTCCCTTCCAGGTGAGTCGAGAACAGGCGTGCGAGGGCGCGGTGGAAGTTAGTTCCCCCCGCCTTCAGCAGATCGGCCGTGATGTTGTCAGGTCCGGGGGCTCGTCCTTTCGGCATCTGGGAGAGGGCGTGTCGCACTTCAGATGGGAGTACGGGGGGCACGTTTCCAGGAGTGTAGACCTTCCTCGGGATGAGTAGTCGGTCAGCGTAGAGAGTACTGTAGAAGTCGACGGTGGCCTCCTCGATGGCGGGTCGCGCGGTGATCATCTGGTCGTTGATCAGCAGTGCCTCCAGCAGAGATCGCTCGGTGGCGAGTCCTCTCTTCGCGATTTTGATGCTCCGACGAGGCATAGCAGTGTCGCGGAGTATCTCCTCGCGGTACTTCGTCAGATCGTGTTTGAAGGCGGCGCGACACTGGCGAGAGATGATGACGAGTTCTAGCAGCCGACTCGGGTCTAGCGCGAGCTTCGCCCTTGTCTTCAGCAGGTCCCTCGTTCTCTCCGACAGTCTCCTTTCCATGTGGTTCGGCCCGGGAGCAGTTGCAACGGCGGCGGCCTCCTTGAGTGTGTTGAGCAGCTCCTCGTACGTCGGGTTTAGGCCAACGTGGTGTTCAATGTAGGCGTGCGCTGCATCAGGGGCAAATAGGATTGCCGGGTGCCGGGTGCTGTGACGTAGAGGTCGTCTCGGGATACGTAGCCGAGCTCGAAGAAGTCTGTGGTCGCCTCCTATAGAGAAGGGGGCGACCACGGCGACGTCGGCGAGTACCCTTTTTTTCTGTCACGGGAACAGTCATTACAAAACATAAATGTTTCGGGTAGGACATTTTCTCTCTCTCTCTCTCTCTCTCACACACACACACACACACCTGGTCGCCTCCCCTCAGTCCTCTCATTTGGCTGGGGCTGCGTACTAGGGGAGAGTCGGTGTGGGGACGCGCGGGTGGCGGCGGCTCGGCCCAATCTCCCCCCTCTGAACCACTCTCCGATCCACCAGACGGAGAACCACCCAAAGCTCTTCCCGACGGACCCGACGGATCGAACATCTCCGAATCTAAACGCCACAAATATTACATCAAATATCACATTGAATACGCATGTGGGCAAAGCGCCTGGAGAATTACAGGTTATAGTTAGTAGCACTCACCATCGAACATCATATCGGAGTCCTTCCTCTGACGGACCTCCGGAGATTCCTCTTCCTTCTGCTGAGCAGCCGCAGGCTGCACTCGGTAGCCCATTGGAGCTGAAACAATGTGTCAAAAGTGAACCCCTTTCAACTACAAAAAACAAGAAAATAAAGCAACCTTCGAAGCTGCGCCTGCGAGTGGGAGACTCGTCGTCACTCTCCCCTTCGTACGCTACCAGATTGTTCATCTAAACAAGCTAACATTATAGTCCATCCATCCAGTGAGATGCATATGAAGCGACTACTGGACCTCTTGCCCCACTACCACTTTCTCGTCCGCATAGTCGGAGAGTAGGCAGTAGGTCGAAGTGCACACGCGGTAGGTATATTCCATTGGAATTAAACCAATATGACATGAAAACAAACAAAAAACATAACAAAATATAAACTCTTTATTATCCTATGATCTATGTACACGTATTCACACATTCGACTCGTAGGGAAAGTCTACCTACTCTACGTGTTCTCATATTCCCTCTACGCCTTCTCAGTGCTGTCACCATCAATGAGTCTCTGCAGCCGTGTCTTCTTGGCGAGTGCCTCCTCCAGACTCGCAAACTGTTCCTCGGGACGCACCTTGTCCTTCAGCAGCGGAGACGTGTACTTCTCCAGCACCTCAAAACCTCATTTACACACCTCTTTCTATATACTCGAACATACGTGGTTGTTGAAGAGTCCGTAGGCAAGCCCAATATTGATTCCATCGACTGCTCCCTGGAACCTCTTCCAGTACCATCCAACGAAGCCGCACACAAACACGCACCGGTCCTAAAGCGAAGAAATGATTTGTATCGTTAAAACATTTGTAACTTACAATGGTCATGCTAGGCTGGTCGCAGCGCACGGCATAGCAGCGCTTGCGCACGTCCATCTCGGTCTCGGATGCGAGAAGGGTGTGGAGGAGGGAGGCGGCAGGACCGAGTGCCAGGCCGGCCAGCAGGAAGCGACCCTGCACACGACGCGCCCTGTTCCGGATGATCTTCTGGCTGTTGGGGGTGGTCGTCTCCGGAGTCAGCTGTCTCTTCAACCACCAACGGTACACAGGGTGCGCCACCAGACCGCCTTAATCGAATTATCAGGAATGTAAAAAATCTCACATCCTCTATGACTCCACCCACCAATAGCTGCAGATATCTCTGCTCCTTTGAACAGTCCCCAAAGTGCCTGTTCCAAGTGCGGTCGGGGAATGTCTGCCAGTGTTTCCGGACTATTCCACCTGAAAAGGAGATTTAAATCATAACACGGATTTTAAAACAAAACGAACACACCTCCTCGACATTTGCGAAAAGTTGTAGAACCAAGACTCCATTCCCAGTACCATCTAAAAACAAAATGATGAAAGTAGTTTAGGATTCAAGTTATCAAATATTCACAGAGCTGAATAACTCATATTGCTTCGAATTCAAATTTCAAAAAAATTTCAAATCAACAACTTTATTGAACTCAACTTCGCATACGCAACAAATTTAACAAAAAAAACTAGTCAAAAATGAAAGAAACAACAACATAATGAAAATAATCCAGTCTAACAAAACAGAAACAAGCTAACAGCTAACAATATAACATGGTGGAGAGGCGAGAGCAAGAATAGATCTACTTGGCGTTCATGGCGCGCTTGAGGGAAGCGGCTTCGCGCTTGCTCAGCTTGCGCGAGATGGCCTTCTTCACGTCCTGCAACAAATGCGTGTCTTTCTGTAACCACTCCTCCCCACTCGCTTACCTTCATGTGCTGAGTGCGCTTCTCCTCGAACGCCGCCGTCTTCTTGGCATATTTGTCGTGACGAGCCTGGGTGGCCGCCTTCTCCTTCGCCTCCCTCTCTTTGTTGAGCGTCTTCAGCATGTCCATCATCCTCTTCCTCTTCGCATCTTCCGGCTCCAACACCAGAGCAGTGTACTTGGACGCAAGTTTGCCCACAGCCTGCAACAATATCATATCGTATCAAATACAATTCATGTCTTCCATACCTGCTTCTTGTGTTCGAAGTTCTTGGGCTTCATCTTGAAGGGCAGATCTCCCTGCAGCTTCTTCGGAACGACAAGCGGCGCAGACTCGAACTCGGCCCTCTCGACCGGCTATAACACATTCACCCAATCTCCACTCCTCCATCTCCCTCACCCACCTTGTAGTAGCTGTCCGTCTTGAGCGGGATGGCGATTCCCTCGTCGTGCCTGATCTTGCCCACAGTCCTCATACCCTCCCACTTCTCCTCCGCAGCCAACAGTCTGTCGATGACGGGAGTGTAGAAGTGGGGCACAGGAACAGACACCCACGAACGGAGGAAAACAATGTCTGCAAATACACACGTAGTATTATTCCCTATCATTCACACACTTACCACTCATGAGAATCTTGTCCTCGAAGGTAGCCCTGAACCACCCGGGCGCTTTGAGAGCCTTCTTGATCTGTCCACGGATACCAGACACAGTACGAATCGACGCTCCCTCGAACTTGGCCACCTCCATCACAGAGTTGAACATGTCCTGTGATGATCAATTTTCAAAGGTTTTTTATTAGAAATCTAGCATACCTTGATGAAGGCGCTCTTCTTGAAAACCTTATCGGGATGTCCAATGAGCTTGAGCTTCTTGACAATCTGGGTGGCTTTGTCAAGGTTGAGGACGACACCGGTGGCGGCAATGCGGAATCCCTTCTGCACTTCGGCGACACTCTGCACAGCGAGGAATCCTGTGTTCTGAGCGCACACCGGTCCCCAGAACGAACCATGACAGTGCATGTGTTCGGGAGTGTACTGCAACGGGTCCCGTAACAATGACCTTTATACCTTTCTCTCTCACCTTGAGGAATCGGTTGCGCATGTTGTGGTCCTGCATCGAGTAGATGCACATCGTCTGGAACCTCCTCCATCCACAGCTCACGATCAGCGGATCGCGCGACTTGAGGATGCGCTCGTGCCAACGGTGCTTCTTCACACGCACCTTTAACATGCCACATAAAAATATCTGCCACATCATGATGTAGTTTTGCTCACCTGGACGACTCCGATGTTCTGTTCTCCGGTGAGGAGTCCTCCGATAATATAGGGAGCAGAAGGGTCGAAGTGGTCGATGAACTCGCAGGGGACTCCCTCCAGCTCCACGCGCACGTAGCGTCCCGAGCGGAATCCCTCGAGCTGCTCCCTGTCCGCCTCGTCCATTCCCTCGAACATGCTCTTGTTCAGACGAGACTGCGCATCGATCTCCTCCTGAAAAAAACACATTGTGAAACTGTCTATTGAACAGAGCAGTTGACTCTTCGTATCAAACATACCTTCCACTGGTTGTAGTGTTCGTTCGTCTCATCGTACTCGGCGTCGAACCGCCTCTTGAGCTTCACTTTCTCCTCCTTTCTGCGCGCGTTATCAGCCGCCTCCTTGGCGGTCGGTCCACCGGCGGCCTCTACCTCTCCGTTTCCTTCGTCTGCCTTATCTTCATCTCCCATATCCTCGTTTTCCTCGTCTCCCTCCATCTCCTCGCCATCGGAATTGAGTGTGAATGCATCCATCACACTATCCGAGTCCGAATCGTCGCCCATTTCATCTAAACGTACATGACATACGAATCATACATAACGGTACTTGAAGCGCTTCAACTTTTCATACGCTGGCGAAATTTGTGGCTGCTAGAAGTGTATTACTTTTAGTGAAAAACGAGAGACAAGAAAACCTGGAGTCATCATTTGTACATTAGTTTTCGTACGCCGGTCGGCGGTCAAGCAGACCCGGCCGCCGACCAACGACATTACTTTCTATACGCGAAAATGCGCTACAAGTTTCACATTACTTTTTATACGCAAGGTCGAAATCTCCTAATTACTTTTCATACGCAAGGTCGAAATCTCCGAATTACTTTTTGTACGCAATCCTCACAATTTCACGCTTCTTCAAAGTACCGTTATGTATGTACGAATCTAAAATGAAGTACTAACCCTTGAGCTTCTTCTCCTCAGCCGCATCGTCGTCCCACTTTCCAGTAACAAAGCAATCCTGAAGATTCATAGTACTAGCCAATTAAAAAATATCAGTACCTTGATGAGCGCCTTGGTGTCTTCGAGCGACCAGTCGAGGATGGTCTTGGAAGTGCTGGCGGCGACGCCATAGCAGAGTCCGTCGTCTTGATGCTCGAGAGCCTTATCCGTGCCGTCTTTCTTCTTCACCACGAACAGGCCTCCAGCCAGCTCCTCGTCCTTGTCCGCCTCCGCAAACTGTGCAGCGAAATACGCTACAAATGAGAATAAAATATCTGCGAAATATATAACCACTCACCTTCATCATAGACGAGTCGCTGCCAGTTGAGGCGCATCTGCTTCTTAGGAGTGTACATCTCCATGGCCTTCTTCGCCAGGCCTCCCCAGTCGCTGTTCATCTCGCCGATCTTGGGTCCGCCTCCGTTCTTCTTGCCAGCCTCCCCCTCCTCATCGTCCTCATCACTCTCGTCGCTGTCTCCACCGAACGCAAGTTTCATACCTCCAACCCCGCGGATCTTGGCCATCTGCTCCTCGTCGCTGTCAGGTTCCTCCATTTCTTCGTCGCCATCTCCCTCGCTGTCCTCCTCGTCCTCAAAGTCTCCCTCGCTCATCTCTTCGTCATCAAAGCCCTCTTCTCCCTCAGAATCCGAATCTGAAAGCATGATCATGTACAGATGGGGAAATGGAATACCTTTTCACTTTCACTCACCCCACCCGGCTGCCTTTCCTCCGTCACCGATCTTCTCTCCTTCTCCTTGGACGGCGACTCCTCCTCCGATCAGTCGCAGCTCCGCCTCGCCCATCTTGTCGTCGATTCCAGCCCGTACTCCTTCCAAGGCAGCCACCAACTCGTGCTTCTTCTTTGTCTTCTCCGCTCCATGGCGCGACTCGATATACACCGCATCCTTGTCATACACGATTCCTCCCAGACCGGAGAATGGCGCATACAACACACGCTCCTGAAGATAATATAACATCACATATACATCGAATTTCTTCTTTTTAATGTCCCAAACCTTCTCATTGAGACGCCTGTGGGCAACGTTGTTTTTGTCGGCGAGAGGGCATGGATCCGGCAGACTCGAGACGTCCTTTATTGAGAACATCATTAAAAGATGAGAAAAATAATAATAAACATACAGCGATACGGAGGTCTCCAACTCCAGGGAGGTGGACGGCCGAGTGGTTCTTGAGATGTGCACCTCGCACCCATCCATACAGACACACGCGGCGGTCCACATGCGGGTTCTCACGGATTAGCTGTAACATCAGATCTGTCATGTGGTATGTAGGATAACACTCACCTCCGGATCAGTCATATCCTCGTAGCGATCACAAAGTACGTACGGGTGCTGCTCCCTCCACACGAGGGGACGGAACTTCATCACTGAGATGAAACGAGCCAGGTTGCGGATCTCGTTGCGCAGGTAGTGCTCATGTACCATACCGGACAAGTAGAACATCTTGCAACCCTACAACACGCATTTATAATTATACATTCAATACTAAACCAAAGAAAATATTAAAAAAAAAACTCACGGCATAAACCTCAGTCCAGAAACGATGCTTGAGAATCTTCTTCGTGTTCTTGAGCTTTTCCTTGTCCTTGATCACATCGAGGTGATTCAACACACCCATGATGCGCGGCATTCCGTGCACCTGACAGATGTTCAAAAACTCGAACGTCTCCATCTCGAATCCGTAGGAAGCATCCACCATGAGAAGAACCTAAATCAAAAGAGGGTTACTTCACAAATATGAAAAGAATTTTAATAATACTTACCAGATCGGCGACCTTGGCAACGTCGATCATGTGGTTGATGTCGTTCTGCACCTCGATGAAAGTGACCCTCCTGGTCTTGCCAGTGACGATAGTGATCGGACCCTTGATGGTTCCCAGGTTGGTGCGCACATAGTGTTTCACGATATTCCGAAGCAAAGTCGACTTTCCGACCTGAGCAAAAACTTTTAGATGAAATTCAGACGACAAATATAATTTCAGAACAGAAACAAACCTTGGAAGGTCCGACTATGGCGACGACAATTGGAGGAGGAACAACGGGAGTGCGATCAACCATCAAAATGTGTTTCTTCTTCTCGCTCATATCGGCACCCCTAAAATAACAATATAATGTTTATACGTTATTCATATTGTAATGACGACTAGCCTTCGGATGTTGCGCGATGCGCGCACAGCCGACTTGAAAGTGAAGGCTTTCGCATTGTTGCCCTTCACCTTGCCCTTCTCCTTCAACTTGGATGCTTTTCCTCCAACTTTGTGAACTGAAACAACAATACAGTGTTAAATTATTGAAAACAATGACGAGAAATAAACGAAAAGGTGACCAACCCCTGTGAGCTTTCGCTTTGGCTTCCTTTGGAAAACCTCCAGATGTAGGAGGCGCCATATTAGAGCTGTAATACAAAACTCTGTACCATATAAAATATAATATACATTCTGAATACATTCAACAAAGACAACAAAAGAGACCACACATATAACACAAAAAAACTAGCAAAAAGGAAAAATTACGAAAATCACATCGTAGTGTCATTTTTTGCAACACTTCTACACAAGTACATGTTATTTTTCACCAAATTCTGAAATGAATTTTTTTGTTATTTTTTTCGTGCATTTTGTTGTTTTGTAGTCATGAAGAAGCGGTCGATAACGTTGCTAAATTTTTCAGATGCTGTCTCGCTTCGGTCGTTGCCAGTTGGCGCAGACGTCGACGGTGTTGCAGGCAGCACAGCGCTCTAATTCGACTCTTTCCGAGAAGTTGCGCGAGGTTTGTTATCTCGTTTGGTGTTTAAATTTTACTTCGGGGACAGTATGTATAGTTTCATACGTGATTTAGGCTGGATCCGGTAACCACGATGAGCGCGCCCGTGCTCGTGCGGTCGAACGCACTGAGAACGAAACCGATCAGAATGTGAGATATTATTGTATATTCATATGTTTTTATTCATTGTTTCAACTATTTGTTCAGGGAGAAGCTTTCCGTGGCATGTACGTGATGCCGAAGCGTAAGCTGAACGCGCAGATCCAGCTCGAGAGGATGACTGGCCGTATGGCTTTCGAGAAGCGTTCACGGTATGCATGTTTCATGCGATATATATATATATATATATTTATAAATTAATAATTCATTACATTGTCTTGTAGTATGGACATTCATGATCGTCTGGCCGTGCGTCGTCCTCGTTCCGAGGAGATGAGCCCCGACCAGGTAACATTGTTTTCTCTGTCTTCAAAAATGCTTTTGTTCTAAACGTGTTGTTGTAGGACTGGTCAGATGTGTGGCCTGCTACGCGTTCGTTCAACGCCTCCGCGGTGCCTCTCCCTGTTCGCATGGGCAGCCGTCCCGATGTCGACAAGCGCGCTCCCTTCAAGAAGCAGGGAAACCTTGAGCTGGTAAGATTTTTCTTACAAAACTCATAACTTCACGTTGTTTCTAGGTAAAAATTCCTAACTTCCTCCATCTTACTCCGGCGACTATTGAGAAGCACTGCGAGGCTATTAAAAGTGAGTTATATTTATATTCATTTGGTATGTGTTATATTTGTTTGCAGAGTTCTGCACCACGTTCCCTTCGGAGCTGAAGGAGTCTTCTGCCAGATCGGCCGAGCTCCGGTCTACCGCCCTTCCCATCACCCTTTCCTACTCCGACTACGTTCACCAGGGAACCAACATTCGGTGCGCTTGATCACTCTTGTTCTGTTCATCGACGTTTGTTTCAGTGATAATCGTAGCCGTGTTGTGACTATGCGCGTGGAGGTGGCTTCTCTCGGTCTGTCGAAGAACGCGGAGGAGAAGCTCGCTCGACTGGCCGGAGACCGATACAACGAGAAGGAGAGGACACTTACTATCGTCACTGACAGGTGCATACATTAGATGGAATGGTAGATGACGATATATTCAGGTGCCACACTCGGCAGCAGAACACTGACTACGCTCACTACCTGCTCACTGTACTCTTCCACGAGGCGAACAAGATGGAGGCATGGGAGAAGGAGATGAAGACCCGCCAGGACAACACCAAGGTGAGTGACCTCGTGGACGGTTTTCTCAGAGAACAGTTTGTGATGAGTGTTTTCTAGGTGGAGTTTGCGGGTTCGGCGTGTGAGCAGCAGCTTCTCTCTGTGCTCGAGAGCGCTTCGAAGCACGACGGGCTGGTGAGTGTATGCTAGTGTTTTATTGATCATTTATCTGTTCAGGAGAGCGCCGTGAAAGATTCGTCGGCGGAGCAAATCGCTCAGCACCCCAAGGTGGTTGAGTTCGCCAACATGTGGAGCAAGTACAGGAACGAGGTACGCATCAGTTGCTGTTGTGCGGTAATGTTGTGTGTTGAGGAGGAGACGCCGGATGCGACTCGCGAGTACGCACGGCAAGTGAGGGAACTGCTCGGTCTGCCCCCCGCCCACAACACCGTCTCCAAGCACTAGACCACCACACCCCCACATCTCATTAATCCTTAGTCACTATAGATTGTTGTAGTATTTGATTAGTATAGTGTGTTCCTTTGTTGTTTCCGTTGTTGATTACTACCCAATTCATATAAATATATATTTCGAATCATATAGGATTACAGCACAAGTACGAGGAAAACCATTATGACTGACGCACTGAAGTGAACAACGGTGGACTTGGGATGGCAAGGGTGTTGGTCTGGAAAAAAAGATTGTGACGAAATTAGTTGTACGCTGGTTTTCACCCGATCTCCAGAAACGTGCCAGCAGTCCACTCTCTGCCTTTCCATCTGATGCGTATCCCAATATCAACTTGGTAGCACAAATGTCCATTGATAAAACACCATTCGCGGAAGTGTACCTTAATTCATTGTGGCTTCTTTCGTGCCTCCAACGAACTTACTTTTTGGTCTCCCCTATATGGTCGTATAGTTCAGGGAGAATGGACAATTCGGCTGATTCGAGAGGACGGAGGATTTCCAAGTGAATACCCGCTACCTCTGATCCCAGACCGAGCTGAAGAAAGATCATTGACAATGAATAAATGTGTGTGATACCAATTCGATTTCGATTCTCTGTTTGATGGCAGCAGGTGAGGTTCCGAGATCGGGCGAGCTGACGAGATATCGGTTGGATCCGTTGATGGACTCGTGGTAGTACATGGCTGAAGACGAGGGAATAGGGGGGATGGAGGGAAGAGATTCACTTCTGTTGCGAGGCGCGATGTGGACAGCCTGTGGCGCAGTCGTCTGCTTGAATGACAACACAACGAACGGACCGGATGTGTACTCCGGTAGAGGATACGCACTCGAACTGAAAATTTCATGATGTAGCATTTCTGTAATTCGACTCACGTGGCGAGTAGGTTTTGATCATGAGTAGAGAGACCCTGAAAATTTAGATGAACGGTGTTTACAGACAATACTAGACGTCACCTTGTAGTAGTTGACCTCGCCAGTGCCGTCGAATATGGTAGTGATCCCGAGTTGAGGGGTGAGTGAGTTCCAGGCAGAGGGGACTGTGTTGAGTACCTGGACGTTTAGTCTCTACTAAACTCGTACTAGCCTCCCACCTTGTAGCAGTGTCCTCCCTTGCCTACTCGCAGATCCACCTTGGCAGTTGCCTGTGCCGAGAACGCTCCCGTTGTCCACACTAGAGAACCGCAAGCCGCTTCTGAACACGCTTTCTACATGCCAGGAAACAGCCCAGTGCCTACCGTACTCATCGTCGACCAAATCAGTGGCGACGGCTGCGAATCGGAACGCCTTGATAGTAGGTGTGACTCGGAGGGTGAGTGTCTGGTCGGGATCGAGGGAGAGCGAGTCGGCGACGCCCGCGCGGAGTGGAGAGTAGAACGGACTGGTGGAAAGAGGTGAGATCAGGAATCATGCACACACCTAGGATCGATCCACTCGGTTTCTCTCCGCAAGTCAATGAGCAGACTCGCGTATCCCTCACTGAGGCGGTAGAGAGTGATGCGTCGACCCGCACGCGGCTACAACACACAACACCCCGTCGGTGGCTGAACACCTTCGCACACCTTGATGACGAACTGCCTCGTTTCACCCACTTGCACCTCTGCGTACAGATCAGTGAGGAAATTGGAGTCATCCAGTTGAACGGTATTCGACGAGATATTCACTAAGAGGACGATTAGAGTTAGATTTGAGACAAATAATTACTAGGATGCGTCGAGATTTGCAGTTGGAATCCTCTTTTGAGAGCAGTCGGGTCGAACTGGGCTTTTCCGGAGGATTTGAAGGTGATAAACGACGTCCCTCCGCTGCCCGCTACCCACTCAGTGGAAGAATACGCAGTGTAACTAAAATCTATTGCATAATGATTTATGATTTGACTGGTGACTACGTGATGAGCCCGCGCAAGAATGCGTCGGTGACATTGACGGTCTCGTAGTTGCCGTATGTACTGCGGAGGTCGACGACGATTGGCTGAATGGAGAGGAGAGAGTCCGCAGGGAATGCCAACTCCCACGAGCAATTCAGCAGCGGACAATAACACGGGTTCATGAAACAAAACATTGCAGCCACAGCGTCACAACCTTGAATACCTTTCAAAATCGGGAGTGGATATTATACGGCTCTCTTGAGCCGCCAACGCTATTGGTCCGTGGAAGCACGTACAATCTGAAGATGATATAAGCAATAAGCAGTGAGAGATGAGTATCTTACTTACCGTATGCAGTGATGTTTGCCTGGAATCCGACGTCGCCCTCGACTCCGTCCGATGAGAAGTTGAGGTGGAGGAAGGACTGCTCGGCGAACAGCAGGTTGTAGCCTTGGTTGCCTTGGTACGTCCACAGCTACAACACATCTCCGTCTCTACTCTCTTTTAATCTCTGTTTATTGTTAATATGTTACATCATATGGCGGCGGGTCTATTCCAGTGATGTTCATGATGTCACAGCAGTGCTCCGATTCGTATGTGATCTCCTGCATGGGAAAACATGTCAAAAAAATGTCAAAGTAAGCAAAGCATACCATAGCTATCCGGTGTCCTTCCGGCACGTTGTTGAACAGCCACTCGCAGTTGAGGTTGTTGTCATAGTTGCGTTCTCCGAAGCCCTGCTCAAGTGACATCTTTATCTATAACCACCGACCTTACCTTTGTCCCAATCATTGTGAATACGAGCCCATTCATGTCGTAGGTACCGGTGTTATCGCATCCGTTGGTAGGAATTGCGACTACACAAGAATTACAATATAACATTTACATTGGTCATATCGTCTCACTTTCGTACGTGTCGATAAAAATGAAGAATCTGGTAGGATAGGCAGCAATCTGTGCATTGATCTGGTATTGAATGGAGATGTCTCCCTCGTAGTACATAGCAAACGATTCATCGTACGTCACATACTTGCCCCTATGAGAAATATAAAAAAGTTAATTATATATATGTATCTCCTACTTAAAGTGGTCGACTGAATTTCCGGAAGTGATACTGAATTGATCGGTTCCTTCGTGCGACTGGAAGTCGTAGAATGCGACGCGCACACCCACAGAGGAGCTTATGTCCAACTGAAAGCGAATTGTTCATATGGCATGCAGAGGGAATGTACCTTGCACGCTGATCGGAGAGAAGACGCATTGGGGTAGTTCTGTGAAACGAGAAAGAACGGATCGTCTCCAAGCGATAGCGTCACCGACTGGTTACACAATGAGGTCGCACGCGCATTCAAATCTGAACACCTCATGGTTTTTTTTCAAATTATAATGTGTTTGCACCGTATTTCATGACTTTAACGTAGAATCCGGCATGATGAAACTGGGCGGGATCATTGCTGTTTCGATAGAAGTCGACTGTAGTGTTACCGGTGGTGACAAGAAACTCGCGGTTGCCTCGGTGGTCCATCTCACTGCCACACTTTCTAAAAAAAAAAACGGAGAGTGTGTGTGGGGGATATGACGACTTGACAACTCACTCCGGACAGCTGGTCTGGGCGAGGGTGCAGAAAGACAGACAGTCGCTGTCCGCAAGAGAGAAGCGGTGGAACAGAAATGCGAGCCCGAACCCCGCATCCACTGTGAATTCTTGCGCTACACTAAACAACCATGTTAAAATTTCATAATGATACGATTACTCACTCTCC
The DNA here is from genome assembly GCA_963966185.1 of Rhabditoides inermis. NCBI lineage: Eukaryota > Metazoa > Nematoda > Chromadorea > Rhabditida > Rhabditidae > Rhabditoides > Rhabditoides inermis. The sequence goes on along the minus strand of CAWZYM010000392.1, from coordinate 612,654 downwards.
TCCTTTCACTCGAGAAAGCGGAGGGTATGGCTGGGGATAATTCGGGGATGCATACATAACATAATCACTTACATGGATCGGGATCTGTAAAATAGGAAGCAAATATTAGAAACGACTGCATTAAAATAAACACCACTAACCTTCTGTGCCGCACCGACGCTGAAGAATAATGATAGTATCACTAGCATGGCGGTAAAAGCGAAGCGAAATGCATATATTTGCAACAGAAGAGTGTTTGGGGTGGGAGTGAAATGCGGTGGAGCGCTTATCAGAGCGGTCAGAGTGTGAAAGCATAGTAAACGTCCAATCGATTCTGTAATGCCTACGCACTGCGGCAATCAAAGGTAATCAGCGCAGCAGCAAGTCAAAAAACCTTTTCATGAAAATATCAATGTGAGATCCGTTTCATCTGCATAATATGGGTTTGTGAAACTACTGAAGATGTGGTCGTGCAGAGTGGCGTCCTGGCGTCGCAGTCGGTGGTCTATATAGATCAGGCCGATTGTTCAGTTCAGTCGTAAATCGAATAATACATTAATTAAACAATTATTTTCAAAAACACAACTGTGAACAAGTATCCTTTATTAGTTGAGTAGTGTCTATTTTTTGAGACTCATTATCTTTTTCTTACACGACTTTACGACTTTTTTGCACGACTTGCTCCTTGTACGTTCAAGACCATTTCTTATGGTCGCAACGTATTCTGTGGTCATCAAATCCCGTGCCACGCCGAGTTCAAGTGATAAAAGATAACGCAAAGATGTCGGTATAAAAGCGCACCTGGAAGTCGAGACCAAATCATATTTCATTATCGCTTAAAACTAATTTTTTCATTAATTTAATCAGACATGATGTGTTTTAACTAATAACCGTTGAATATGTAAACATTATTGTATAATTGTAGGTATGAGGACCGCCGTGATTCTCGCGGCCGTAGTGGCCGTGATCTATGCCAAGGTGTTCACTATGGAGACCCAGAACGCTGGATCGGTGCGCGCTCGCATGATCCGTGAGGGCAAGTACCAGGACTTCCTCATCAAGCAGCACCTGCTCCGCTCCCAGCTCAACAAGGGATCTCAGCCCTTCCTCGACTTCTTCGATGACTTCTACCTCGGAAACATCACCCTCGGAACCCCCGGTTAGTACCTTCGTAATGTCCATAACACATGTTCATTCAACATTACTTGTTGCAGCCCAGACCTTCACCATCGTTCTGGACACTGGATCTTCCAACCTGTGGGTTATTGATGCTGCTTGCCAGTCTCAGGCCTGCAAGGGATACCCCAACTCTGGATACACCAAGCACCAGTTCGACACCACCAAGTCCTCTACCTGGAAGAAGGACGGACAGTCGTTCTCGATCCAGTACGGATCCGGATCGTGCAACGGATACCTCGGAACCGACACCCTCACCTTCGGAGGACTGACGGTCGCCAACCAGAAGTTCGGAGTTGCCTCGTCTATCGCCGAGGTGTTCGGATACCAGCCCGTGGACGGAATCCTCGGACTCGGATGGCCCGCGCTCGCCGTCGACAACGTCACTCCCCCCATGCAGAACCTGCTCTCCCAGCTTGATGCCCCCATCTTCACCGTCTGGCTCGACCGCAAGATTCATCTTTCCCAGGTCAGAGATACTTTTCAATATTTGAATGAAACAATGTTAACAAAATGTGTTGCAGGGAGGAGTCGGAGGTCTGATCACCTACGGAGCTCTTGACAACAAGAACTGCGACGCTCAGGTCAACTACGTCTCGCTCTCGGCTGAGACCTACTGGCAGTTCCCCATCAACGGATTCAAGATCGGATCTTACTCCGAGAACAAGAAGCAGCAGGTCATCTCCGACACTGGCACGTCGTGGGTCGGAGCCCCCAACTCGATCATCAGCAACATCGTCAAGCAGACCAAGGCCGAGTACGACTGGTCCAACGAGCTGTACACCGTCGACTGCAACGCCAAGCTGCCCGACCTCATTTTCACCATCGGAGGACAGACCTACAACGTGCCCGCCGTCGAGTACGTTCTTGACCTGCAGCTCGGAGGAGGAAAGTGCGCCCTGACCTTCTTCGGAATGGACGGAGGAGGCTTCGGACCCGCCTGGATCCTCGGAGACACCTTCATCCGCACCTACTGCCAGGTCTACGACATCGGAGCCAAGCGCATCGGTTTCGCCAAGGCCCACCACGCCATGAACTAAATGCGCCGCAGCAGACGGTGTTTGTATGTAATGATTCTAATAAATCATACAAATAAGTATTGATTGTATTCTTAGTCTTCAGATCTCATAGTCGGTTGAGGGGTTCTCCAAGTAGCGAACATATCGTTCGCGGGTTACTGTAGAAAATTAAACTCATGTCTGGTCACATTTCAGACCGCTTCCAAAAGCCATGCGGTGACTACATTGTTCTGGAGTACGCAGAAGACGTCATTTCGGACGCCGTGAACTTAATTCCGTTCTTGAGTCTGTTAGAGAAAAAATTGTGACGTGTCATGAGACTGGATTTTCACACCACAGAAACTGGGTAAATTTCGCAAGAATGGCTGACTCCCAAAAAACTTAAATCAGTTAAAAAGCAGTGATCAGATGAGATTGTGTGACCCACGCCCCCCGTATTTTCATGGAACGCAGCGAACTTCGGAGCAATGTCAGAAAAGTCAGATAGCAGATAGTTTGTTGTATGTTGTATTCAGCGTCAGATGTTATAGCTTATTATATGGCTTGTTTGATCATTGTTTGTTTCAATGCGCATTTCTATCATTATCTGAGATCTGTACTTCGATCGAAGAGTAGTCATTTTTCTGCAGTATTTCGCGAAACTATCTCTCTGAAAATATTATAGTGTAATTGACAGATTCGTGGCGCGAACCACTTGATGCATTTGATGAACCCACATTTGATAAACGTGCAGAGATATCGGATGGTATTAACCTAAACACATACACTCAACAACGGTACCCGCTACATGTTCGCTGCTGGATTCGGAATTCGAGGAATCCTCGGAGCACGGAGTTGAACCCGCCGAGTATACTTTCTACAATTGATGTCGCAACGTCACCCTAATCTTGAGACCACCACCCCTCCTTCACGTCTGATCCCGACAATAAGGAATCACCGACAGATACTCCAGACTGAACCCTTTGTGCTTTGTGTTTCATCTCCGTTGTTGTATTCTTGATATCGGAAGTAAATAAATTCAATACACATTACACAGTATAGTTACAGTCCCTTGTCCTTGTTTTGACTTAGCGAAAAGACTACTCACGATCACGAACGCGATTTAGAGAGCTCTTCAGGACTTTTAGCCGTTTCCCGTCGTCTTTGATTCGTGCATAATGCCATTATGACTCGGGTCGCCTCTCGTCTCTCACACGTTGCTTTCCAAAAATATTCTTATGTCTCAACAATACTTCTTCAATTATTTTTAATCGTTGATGTTTGTTTATATGTACGACGCTTCTTATTAGAAAAAAAAATGTTCTTTGCTACTGGAAGGACCCCTCAAACGACTATACAAGAATACAATCAATACTTATTTGTATGATTTATTAGAATCATTACATACAAACACCGTCTGCTGCGGCGCATTTAGTTCATGGCGTGGTGGGCCTTGGCGAAACCGATGCGCTTGGCTCCGATGTCGTAGACCTGGCAGTAGGTGCGGATGAAGGTGTCTCCGAGGATCCAGGCGGGTCCGAAGCCTCCTCCGTCCATTCCGAAGAAGGTCAGGGCGCACTTTCCTCCTCCGAGCTGCAGGTCAAGAACGTACTCGACGGCGGGCACGTTGTAGGTCTGTCCTCCGATGGTGAAAATGAGGTCGGGCAGCTTGGCGTTGCAGTCGACGGTGTACAGCTCGTTGGACCAGTCGTACTCGGCCTTGGTCTGCTTGACGATGTTGCTGATGATCGAGTTGGGGGCTCCGACCCACGACGTGCCAGTGTCGGAGATGACCTGCTGCTTCTTGTTCTCGGAGTAAGATCCGATCTTGAATCCGTTGATGGGGAACTGCCAGTAAGTCTCAGCCGAGAGCGAGACGTAGTTGACCTGAGCGTCGCAGTTCTTGTTGTCAAGAGCTCCGTAGGTGATCAGACCTCCGACTCCTCCCTGCAACACATTTTGTTAACATTGTTTCATTCAAATATTGAAAAGTATCTCTGACCTGGGAAAGATGAATCTTGCGGTCGAGCCAGACGGTGAAGATGGGGGCATCAAGCTGGGAGAGCAGGTTCTGCATGGGGGGAGTGACGTTGTCGACGGCGAGCGCGGGCCATCCGAGTCCGAGGATTCCGTCCACGGGCTGGTATCCGAACACCTCGGCGATAGACGAGGCAACTCCGAACTTCTGGTTGGCGACCGTCAGTCCTCCGAAGGTGAGGGTGTCGGTTCCGAGGTATCCGTTGCACGATCCGGATCCGTACTGGATCGAGAACGACTGTCCGTCCTTCTTCCAGGTAGAGGACTTGGTGGTGTCGAACTGGTGCTTGGTGTATCCAGAGTTGGGGTATCCCTTGCAGGCCTGAGACTGGCAAGCAGCATCAATAACCCACAGGTTGGAAGATCCAGTGTCCAGAACGATGGTGAAGGTCTGGGCTGCAACAAGTAATGTTGAATGAACATGTGTTATGGACATTACGAAGGTACTAACCGGGGGTTCCGAGGGTGATGTTTCCGAGGTAGAAGTCATCGAAGAAGTCGAGGAAGGGCTGAGATCCCTTGTTGAGCTGGGAGCGGAGCAGGTGCTGCTTGATGAGGAAGTCCTGGTACTTGCCCTCACGGATCATGCGAGCGCGCACCGATCCAGCGTTCTGGGTCTCCATAGTGAACACCTTGGCATAGATCACGGCCACTACGGCCGCGAGAATCACGGCGGTCCTCATACCTACAATTATACAATGTGCACGATAAAAGTAAATCGTTTGGGTAAAAAAAAGTGTTCAACAAACAGAGAAGAGCAGCGGACTGATGCAGGATCAACAGGTTGGCTTGTTTTATAGCATCACCTTATCAGTAGCAGTGAACGTGGCAGTGTAAGTTTCTCGAAAGCGGATCTTCGCTCGTGATAATCAAACCCGATCACGTTGCAAGCCTTATCGTAGCACCGTGTCACCAATATACATGTTCCAAATATATATAGAGTTTGCGTATAAGAGTGTATACTATCCTATAGTTTTGATACAATAAAATGTGAACTTGGTTGTTTTCCACCCCCACGGGTAGTACTATTATCAGTATCATGTCATGCCATGCTTAATGACACCCACAACCACTTATTTGCGAGATGAAGATGTCAAGTGAATCATCATACATCCTCATGATTCATTTCAAATTGGCCTTATTTTTATGATCAAATATCACATTAATGTCATAGTCGCTATCAATTTCACAATAATCTGCGTGTGATAAGGACACACTATGCCAGTATATCTTGGCTAAACCCGTTATCAATTCACAATGCCCGAATCCACGTTGGCACTCATTCCGCCATCAAGCATATTGCCAAATCAAACATTTATTGTTCATTCCACGCGGAAATAGTTAAAACACAAAACATCCTCAATGAGATCCCACCACACCGCGTCAGAATATGAAGCCACATGAGTATAAAATGGTCTACACTGTAAATACATAACGCTCAAAGCGAGTCACTCCTCCATCTCTTCCTCATCACTGTCATCTTGTGGCTTGGTGGGCTTGGCCTTCTGCCGGCGGGCGCCTCTCCGCTTCTTCGGCGCCTCCACTTCCTCCTTCAGCACCAGACACTCGTCCTAGACACTCTCCATTCTCTCTCTCTATCCAGCCAGTCACTCCCCACCTCCTCATCCTTGTCCTCCTGATTCAGCACCTCGTCTGCTAGCACCCGCGCGCTCTTCCCAGGTTTGCTTGGCTGCGCCTGAAACAACTCTTCAGCAGGAATCCACACAACGATTCTACCTTCTTCTTCTTCTTCGACTTCTTGGTTGTAGTTGCAGTGGTGGTGGCAGTTGTGATGGTGGAAGGAATGGAGCTGATGACAGACTCGACTGTCGATACCGCATCATCTCCATCTGTGTCAGCCTGCAACAAACACAACAAGTTATTACTCATGATAAACCTAATACCCCAATGTACCTTCTCCTGCAGTCGCTCCATGTGCTGCTCGATTCTTTTGGTGAGTTGCTTGAGTGATTGCACCAGCTTGGACCGGACCGGAATGCCTTCTCCCACCAGATTCTGTAACACAAAAAATTGTGGATGTGTCTCCGGGCTGACGACTCACGTCGGTCACCTCCTCGCACATTGCCAGCATTTCATCCGCGCGTTCCTTCGACAGACCATCCATCTCGAGCAGCGAGGCCGACTGAAATGAGGGCTGATGAGGACCGCATGGTCATTCTCGCAGAATGACAACACTCGCGCGGCGGGCTCGTCAATTCATCAAACTCGCCTTCACTCAAGGTGCACCTTATTTTGAATAATTTTGATTCGAGAATTCAGGAATCTCATTCGAGTCCGTGTCGAACCACTGCAATCGAGTGGTGGTGAGCACTGTGCCAGGGGTGCTCGTCATGTGTGTTGTATTGTAGACCCGCAGTGTGCCGGCGCCATTGGCGAGTGCGGTGTGTACAGTGACGACCATTGTTCTCCTCCATATATTCCTCCTCTACACCCTTCTATTTGTTATCGTTCGTGCCCTCGTCAACATCTACCTGGCCACGCAAACCATCTGCGAGTGGGAGAGCGTGCCCGAGGTGGTTCTCTCTATCTGAAGCCCCTTGCATAATCACCGCTTCTAGGTTCTTCTCAACTACCTTATCTGCTATGGAGTGTATCTATACCACAAGACCAATTACACGCACGACTCGCGCGTTTATCACTGTGATATGGCAGACGGAGAAATTAGTGTGGAACCGATGCGGCCGAAAGCAAGTAGAAGTGGGGAAAAGAAAGGGACCGATGCGGAAGCAGCAGAACAAATAATAGAAAAGACGGAAGAACAGCAGGACAGGGAAGAAGAGGAGCGGCCGAGTAAGAGGGCAGAAGAACACGGACGAGAACTCAACGCTATTCAGACTTGAAGCTGCACTCGGAACAAACTCATCACTCAACTAACCCAATATACTCGATCATGTCTCCAATAAACTAGTACCTTTGCATAGAGTTGTGTCCAGTAGCTGTCCTCGGGGTTCTCAAGGAGGTGCGTGAGAATCTTCTTGAGCAGTACTACGTGGGCGGCATCCATCTGAAAACATGCCCGTCCTATTGGTCCCTATTCTTCTACTCACATTTCTGCCGGCAGCATTTTCGGAGAGAACACCCTCGGACGTGATGAACACAATATAGGAACACGCACGATCCACCTCCATCTGAATGGATTATTGGGATAGAGAGAAGAGAGAGGACGCACCATCGCGAGATCCTCGTCCATGACGTTGTCCGCGTGGCGCACCCAGTCGATGAGCTGCATGAACGAACCCACCAGTAAGTGCTGGTTGAATCTGAAAAACACTTCCTATCCCCTCCTCCTCCTTCTCCTCCTATCAACCTGTTCAGACTGGCGAAGATGGGGATGAACGCTCCGAGCATGGCCTTCAACTGCAGGTCGGCGCCAGACTTGAGACGGAACATGCTGCAGAGATTAAGGTCCGTTGGGCAGCAAAGGTACTTTGTACGCATTTCCTCCCGCTCCATCTCCATCTATACTCACTTGAGGATGATGTTGGAGACAGCGTCCTTCCACTGTGGGCGGTCTCTCTCCGAGTTGAGCAGGATCTTGCACACACTTTCGAACGCCGCGCGAGCCAGTTGAGTGTCCTATACTCCACCACAATCATCTCCCTTCCCCGCCATCTACCTCTCCCTCACCCTGTCAATATCGGCGAACGGAATGAGCATGTCCATGATCTCGAGCTTTCCGTTGGTGGCGACGGCGGCCCAGCGAGGATCCTCCGTCAGCTCCTTGTGCGTCACCCCACTCGTCGCCCAGATTTGCACCTGCAAGAACATGTCCAAGAGTGAGATTATCCTATAACGTCCCTTACCTTGTCATATCCATGGGAAACAATCTGATCCGTGAGCATGTACATTATGGTACTCTGAAATCATACCATTCCATCTGCTCATAAATACTTGCCATCCACCCACCTTCTCATCGGGTTCCATTTCAGGAATGGCGAGTCCGCGGATAAGCATCGGTACCTTGGAAGCAGCCACCTGAACCGGAGAACGTGAGTCTAGATGATGAGAGAGAGAGAGAGAGAGAGAGAGAGAGAGAGAGAGAGAGACTAGCCTTTTCCTCGTGCATTCCCATGATGCTCACGCACTCGTATGCCCAAATACGCTGCTGCGGGTCCAGCGACGTGCAACACTTCTCCACCTGTGAATTATATATTTAACGAGAAAAGTTATTAGGATTTGAAATTGAATTATTTTTTATTCAAATTTGTGTCACTTTTTTCTGTTCAAAAAATTAAGAAGAAAAAAAACTATTTTCCTACCGTAGTCCTTACTTTTGCAATATGATATTATTTTCCTACAGTATACCTTATTTTTGCAAGAAGATCAAATTATTCTCCTATAATACTCAATGTCTCTTTTTCGTAAAATCAAATTATTTTTCTAAAGTAGCTCAGTAACCATTATTTTCAAAGATCAAACTATTTCCCTACAGTAGTCCTTATTTTTGCAATACGATAATATTTTCATACAGTATTTTCATTTTCCTACCGTAACACTTTTTTCAGAAGCAGATTAATTCATTCTTATATAAAGATAGCAATACAACACACAACTTATGAAAAATATTACGAATAAAAACATTTCCACGTACCACTTGCTCGTAGAGTCCAAGCACCATTGGGTTGAGCTTCTTTATTAGACCAGTCTTGAAGACAGAGTTGATGAGCATGAGACATTGACGTCGCACAGCCTCGTCCTGCAATACACCGTGTTTCTCTCTCTTTCTCCCTCCCTCTCTCTCTCTCTATCTCTCGCTCTCTCTCTCTCTCTCTCTTCCTTCTCCTTTCCCACCTCTTCCACTGGCGACTCTCCAGTCGGCTCGTTTCCCAGCGAGATGGTCTGCTCCATGAGGGTGGCATTGGGATTGAGTGCGCGATGGACGCGGATGGAAGTGATGTCGCAGAGGTAGGAGAGCGCCGCCTGCAACCACCCCATGCACTCCCCTCTTCCCCCCCACTCACATCCGCATCCGTGCCCCACACGTGTTGGGCGAGTTGTCGCATGACTTGATCGCAGATCTTCTTGTGCACCTCGCCGTCCCTCGTCTCCACCAGAGACTTGAGCAGCGCGATCCAATCGCGTCTCCCCACCGGCTCGACAATGTCCATTCTCTCCATGGCTCCCAGCAGCTGTACGATCGTGAACCTCAATCATCAACTCTTTCCCCATCCAGTCTCGCTCGCCCACCTGCGCAGCCTCGAGTTGGCACTGACTGCCTGCGTGTCATCCGCGTCCGCCAGAGGATCCAGCTCTTGCAGTCTAACATAACAACCGTGATACAATCTGGAAATAAGTCGCACCTCTTGGTCATGCCGACAGCGTCCTTGAGAGTGGGGGCGAGTCTGTGGATGCTCTCCTTCCTGTCCACCTTATCGCCCGCCTTGTCCCAGCAGTAGTCGAGCTGAAACGACAACGTGTATCTACAAGACACACGCATATAATACTGACCACAGTCCTCCACATCCAGCTCATGCGAGCCTGTTGGGTGGCACTGAGCTGGCGGTTGAGGATCTGTTTGTAGTTTCCGGCGTGGAGCAGTCTCGGCGGTCCGTCTCGGTCGCACAACAACGCCTGCATGACACGCCATCAAGTCAATGCTCACACTTCACACATACCTTGACCATATCCGTCATGGGTGCGTGATCAGCCGTCAGACCGTTCTCCTCCCTGTGCACATCTAGGGCGTGCTCGAGGATGGTCGTGCACTTCTGAAACCAGATCTCCCTTGTGTCCTCTATTGCTACCTCGCACCTCGGTATCAGTGAACACGTGCACATCGAGTGCCATTGCGAGGTCAGTGAGGGCATCGGCGATCACTCCACTATCCTTCTTGTCCTCCTTCTCCAGCATAGCAGCCACCAGAGCCTCGTCTTAACACATATCCCCCTAATTTCTCACTCACTACTCGTACCTGTGAGTTCCTCGCTTGCCTCGCGTCTCTTAGCCTTTCCGCCCTTCTTCCGCTGGTCGATCGACATCTGAGAGAGTTGCTTCATCCAGGGCGCGAGGAGAAGAGAGTGAGCGCCCTCGCGGATGAGAGCCTCCGCATCCGAGATAGTTCCATGGAGCAGCTCAACCAGCTGTCCACTCGTGAACGACTTCATCTCGGTGACTCCGATACGACGCATCGCAGCTCGTCGCACCTGACCTCGCCTGTTCTCACACATCACCGTGCTCAGCCTACCTTGACACTCTTGTCTCCGAGAGCCATCTCGACTAGGTTATCGAGGTGTTCATCCGTTTGTGGGAGGAGCACTTGGAGGGCGGCAAGACGGCACTCCCACGCCAGGTCACGGCAGCCCATCAGCACAACTCAAACACTCTCATCATCCCATCCATAAACCCTCCACCCACTTTCCTTGGGCGACCTCTCTATCGCATCTGCCCACTCCCTATCGAGGGGATCGTCCTGGATGGCAGCCACAGCGCGGATCACCTCACAGCGAACAGGAACCATCTACACATCCCAAATCATCATGTCATTCAAAACGACAAATGACAAAAATCGTGTTACCTTGTCGTGCTGTCTCTCCCTCAGCACCGCGTAGATCTTCTCCCTGAGTTCCTGTGACAGCATGTGGGGCTTCTCTTCGTCCGACTCCTGTCCCCACGTCTTCACGCGCCTCTCCATCGACAGCTTGCCGTAGTAGGCAGACGCGTGGAACAGGTATCCAATCAGAGAGCACAGCTGCTGACGAACAGCCGCCTCCTTCGCATTGCTCAGCTCAAGATAGAAGGAGTTGTATAACTCGAAAACTCAATAGACACACCAGAGAAATGCACTCGCATACGAATAGCGCAGGGTCCTCAGCTGTCTCCGGGATGCCGTCCTCTTGTTCCATGTCGTAGATGGTAGCGACCGCCCAGCGAGCGATCAGCTTCAATCAACTCTCATCCTAGCACCGCCTCATCCTCACTCACCCGCAGCACTCTTTGTCTGGCCTCGAGTCGATCCGTCGACTCGAGCATGTAGTTGATGCGCACCATCAGATTCTCGAAGAAGAACGAGCGAGCCTCGAACTGCGATACGTGCTCGCACTTGAGGTACTGAAGGAGATGGATAATTGTCTCTGTTCCTTTTCTCTATCCACCTTGAGGTATGCGCTCTTCATTTGTCGGAGGCTGTTGGGGAGGTCAGTGTTTTCGGAGGAGCTGTCGAACACTCCGCGCATCGCAGTGCACACCAGACGCTCAATGTGGGCCAGCTCCCGCGTCGCTGCACAACTACAAACAACGGATACATTGCACGGAATTTAGCCTCTTATTAACGGCTATACATGTCATATTGAATTCAAGAGGAGACGGAGACGGCGCACACGTCGTTATCGCAATAACGATTTATACATCAGTACCTCGCCTCATCCTGTTCTTCACCCGTCTCCGCATCTCCCTCGTCAGTGTCTTCTTCTTGTACATCTGCCGACGCCTTCTCGTCGTCCTCTGTTATATCCACCACATCGTCGGGAGTCTGAAAAATACACAAATTAGAACATATCAATATTACTATACAGTCACACCTTTTCCTTGGCAGGCTTCTTCTTTTTAGCAGTTTCTTTTTTCTTGCCCTTGACAGTTTTATTATCTGTCGCCTCCTTCTCTTTCTTTGCACGAACAGACTTCTGCAGGGTGTCGATGTGAGAGATAGTTGCTTCCACCTCTTCTTCCTCCTCCATCTCCTCTTCATCATCAGCGTCACTATCCACAGCAATCACCTCATCCTGGAAATCAACCTATAACTTAGTTAGAAAGGAAAAAACCTTAAAAATAACAAACTAGCAAACCTCGTTCTTCTCTTCCTTGTTCTTCTTAACTGCCTTTGCGCGCTTCGATCCCTTTCCAGTAGTCTTCTTGTTCTCAGGAGCCTCTTCTTCCACCTCCTCCTCCGGGTCTTTCTCATTCATGGTAACTTTGACACCACGGCGCTTTGAAGCTGAATACATTTCAGGTATAAGAGTATATCGAACTTAAATGATGGCACAAACTGTGGGTATACGGAGCAGGAGTGAAGTAGTCATTGTCCTCGTCGGGGGCAGCAGCTGCGCCTCCTCGGCTAGAATTTATAGTGTAATCATGTTAGTATTATCGGTTGTAACAGTGCCGAACACATCCGTAACAAGGTTTTAAATTTAAATCAAAGTATAAGTGTCCCACCGAAGTCTGCTTCTCGTGGATCCGCTCTGGGCTTTCTCCTTTTCCTTCTCCTCATGTTTATCGTCTGTCTCTTCCACCGTAATTTTCTCTCCTCGTTTTGCTTTCTTTTCCGTAGTAGCATGACCTGATTAGAACATGTCACTGATATTCTAGTAATTAGTAACAAAACTACCTCGACCCTTTCCGCGAGTTTTCTTCAAGGGTTCGACCTCCTGTTCTTGCACCTCCATTTCCTCATCAGTTGTCTCGATGATAACGGGGCGGCGACCGCGACGGGGCTTCACGGGAGACGGCGAATCCGGAATCTCCTACACACATAATTCACAACTCACAAAACAACACGATGACTCACAATCAGCTCCACAGATTCGTCGAGGTTCGTCTTCTTTTTCGTCGCCTTCTTACCGCGCGTCTTCTGCTCAGGAGTTGGGGGCTTCACAGGCTCCTATCATCAACATGCATAAAGTATCAATTATCAATTCGAGCAACACACCTGGTTGGCAGTGCGTCGCAGTCTCTTGACGGGAGAGCGTCCCTCGGGAGGGTCGTTGGGAGGAGTGGGAGGGCGGTCGCGCTCCTTGCGAGATGTCGAAGCGATTGAGGAGCTAGTCAACATCTGCAACACAACATCATCTGATCAATAGTTGCTCTGGCGCACCTCGTTTTTGAGTGTGTTACGGGGCGACGAGCGTAGCGGAGTGTTTCCCTCGGCTTTCAGACGAGTCTGGATAGAGGACATTGAACACCCACTAAAACATGTGTAACTTGAAGCCATCTTACCTTTGTTTTGTGGACGGGAGTCGATTGAACGATAGATTGATCCTGAAAAAAAACATATTCTTTAAACAGAACTAAGAGCAACAAAATATATTTGTACCTTATCCTGTCCAGCCTTAATTTGCTTTTCCAACTCCAACTTCTCGAACGCATCGATCACGTCACTGGCAATGTTCGAACGCTATAAAAAGATCGTTGCTACAAATAACAAACAAAAAAAGTCAAACGAAGATACGTACCAACTCCCAGGTGCTCTCTTCCTCCGGGAAGCCCTTCCATTTCACAAGGTACTCGGTTTCATCGACCTGCTTCCTCTTTTCCAGCAAGCACTCCACCTGAAATCCTCAACGTAACACGCGCATATATAGAATTTATGTTACCTCATACTCCGTTCCGCTGCTCTGTTCTTCGTCTCCATTGTCCGTTCCCTCACTATCTATCATCTCTGCCACCGGCACAGCCGAACGACTCTGACGGCGCGACATCCCAGTGCGCTTCTCCAAATACTTCTGCTCTGGTCTTTTTGGATAATGCAAGCTGCAATCATAAACTTTTCTTCTTATCATCAACATCAACGTACATAATGTAACGATGTCGGTTGAAAATAACTACCAAAACACACACAAAAACATGGAAAAGTTGTTCAAAGTGGAATTGGCGCCTTGTTTGTTATGTCACAACTACGTAAAACATTCAACACTCCTGGCGTAAAAATGCAAAGTTTAGAACTGATTTTATCGGTAGAATAGTTAAACTGGAAGATGTAATGTTTCCAGAAATACATGCTACACACGAAATTATATCCTATCACATTTTATAATTTATTAAACTGTTTGATGGTTTTAAAAATTGTTGAATTCAATTTTTTATAGTGTTCGTGAGAATTTCGTTAACTGTGAACTTTAGTGCAACACTTTCTGGGATACACAATTTCGAAATTTGAATGTTGGATGGCTGCTGGCATATTTTGCCTAGAAGCATACCTTGTGTTGTTGTTTATCGATTTATTGTTTTTTTTTAATTATGTTATTGTAACTGATACACTGTGTTTTCCAGGCATCTTCTACCCCCAGCCTCGAAATGGCGGTGAAGAAGGGCGGAGGAAAAGCGAAGGATGAGAGTGGGTCGAAAATACATTTTAATTACTACCGTAGATCAAAACCATATCGTGCACGCATAAGTGTCGTTTTAAAGTAATTTGGAAACAGTTAAACATAGTAGAATTGATATATCGTATGTTATCTATTTTAACAGTTAGATATAATATGAAGGCTTAGGACAGTTTTTTGAACAGTTACTTTCATAGCGTTGAACTTAAGTGTTTCAATCTTGTGAGTTATGATATTATATTTATGTTCATCATGTTCACTTAACCATGTTCATGTTTGGTTTAGAAAAAAACCAAAGATGCATGCAAACACAATTTTGTGATAGCTCGGGCATACATACTATTTAAAGTGTGCATACGTATATTTTCAATTATATATGTGTATATGTGAGTATAATTAAGTTGTATAATTCAGGTGGAAAGGGCCAGCGAGCCGGAACCAGTGGCACAGTGACCCTCTCGGCGATGCAGAAAGATTCCATCACGGAGGTTTTCTTTTTGCTTCGAAATGTTTTTTTTAGCAATGTTATTGTTGTTTCAGATTGCTAGCCAGTATTGGGCTCCGTTCACGCAGGATCACAAGCCGTTCAGTGCCGAGTTGATTGACACGATTTACGAGCATGAGCTCAAGAGCAGCGAGTTCAACCCCAAGAAGATAGTCATGCTAGAGTTCAGGTGTTCATTTTTTTTGTGTGTGTTAAATATACATTTTAATTTTGTCTATTTTAGCCAATACTTGGAGTGCTATCTGTGGCCGAACTATGATCTGAAGGGCTCTTCTCTCTCCCATGTGATGTCCATCATTGTCATGGTCAACGAGAAGTTCCGCGAGAGGATCAACGCCTGGCAGGTATATTTCAATGGTACGGTGTACGACATGGAATATTTTGTTTTAGTGTTTTGTGAAGTCTGCTACTCACTGGCCGTCGTTCCTGCACCGCGTGTGTCGCCTTGCTCTTGGAGAGGGCGAGGAGGCCAAGGCTCTCACCAGCGGAGAGCACTGCGCCATCGTCGCATTCCTCGTACACTCGTTCAACTCTGTGGTAGGTCACTTTCGACTTCATATCTTCTCAATCTTCATATTCTAGGAAGTGGACATTGTGCGACAGGAGATCAACAAGTTTGTGGGCATTGGAGTGTGGTGCTCGCTTTTGCCCAAGCAGCGGGAGGACCAGTTCCTGCAACACAAGAAGCTCCGCAAGTACTGGGCAAAGCAGGAAGCCAAAATGAAGGTACTTTTGTTTTTAATTGTTATTATTTTATATTGTGAATTGTGCAGGAGGATGACGCGAAGGACGGCGGGCGCGGTCTATTCGAACGCACATTCATCTGGAAGATGATTGCCCGATTCAAGCACGTCCTCGATTCGGTCGACGATGAGAGCAAGGGTGAGAAATGTTATGATGAAACCATTTATGTATGAATCGCTCCTTCTAGACGTAGACGTGAACGAGATTCACTACTGTGAGCGCTTCCTGGAGCTGCTCATCGATCTCGAAGCTCTTCTCCCCACCCGGTAAGCTATTCACATTTATTCACATTGTTCTTCTCTCACTCGACAACCGATTGCAGGCGTTTTGTGAACGCGATCGTGGCGGCCTCGCATGTCCTGCCCCACTGTCTTCTCTCCCGTCTCATCGCCTCCGAGGCCGGCGGGCTCTTCTGCCAACTCGTCGACATGCTCAAGTTCTACGCCCGATTCGAGATCGACGATATCTCCGGAGCTGCCCTCACACACGGACAGGTCGCCGACAGACACTACGAGAACGTCGTCAAGCTTCAGAAGGCCGCCTTCAAGTACTTCAAGTAAGTGATATTGTGTGTTAAGTGTGAACAATCTGTGGTGGTGAAAGATGAATGTGATGAGATGTGGGTTGTGGTGTCTATGTACCACGAAAGAAAAGTGTCCGACGTTTCACCTTTTTGACATCACCTTGGGTCCTGGGTGATTGCAACGTGTATTTGATTGCAGGGAGAGCATGCCGGACTTCTACCTGCTGAACGTGAGCGGAGTGGATACGAGAAAGGCACTCGCCAAGCAGCTAAAGTCGATGAAGTGAGTGGAGTGGTGTGAGACACGTACGAGCGTGTTGTAATTCAGGAAGGATGAGTTGTATCGGTTCGCCGAGTACCTTCATCTGGTGCCTGAGGTGGCGGAGGGACAGGAGCCCGACCTAGACAAGATGGACGAGAGAATGCTCGCAGAGATTATCGTGAGTCGCAATATGATGATGAGAGGAGATGAGTGATATGTACTGGTTGCAGACTCTGCACTGTGAGCGTCGCGTGAACCAACTGCAGCAGTTGAACGAACAGCCTCTCTACCCCACCGAACACGTCATCTGGGACGAGAACGTTGTCCCCTATGAGCACTACACTGGAGAGGGTAGGTGATCATATATTATGACCCAACTCATGCCATTATCATTTTAGGAGTTCTTGCGCTGAACAAGTTGAACCTCCAGTTCCTCACTCTGCACGACTACCTCCTGCGCAACTTCAATCTCTTCCAACTGGAGAGCACATGTGAGTAGTGGAAAAGGATTTTGTGAAGGATTTGTGAATTTTCTCGTTTAGACGAGATCCGCCAGGACCTGGAGGATGTTCTTTTCCGAATGAAGCCGTGGGCTCACGAGACGAAGGCGGAGACGGTGTGGGGTGGCTGGAGCAGAATGGCCCTCCCGATCGAGGACTTCAAGATCACAGAGGTTGCCAAGCCGCTCATCGGAGAGAAGTCTCCCGCCTGTGTCAAGGCTGACTTCTCTGTCAATGTAGGCCGCCGAGGAGACATCCGCAAGGAGTGGGAGTGTGAGTTGTTTTAAATATATGTTTATTAACCGTCGTTACTATTGCCATTTTTGTGTTGCAGCTCTTCGCAAGCACGATGTGTGCTTTCTCGTGACGTGTGCTCCGAAGATGCCGGTCGGAACGAAGTACGACGTTCGCAAGCCATTCAAGGATCAGATCCAAGTTCTGGCTGTGCGTGGATGCGAAGTGGAGGGCATGCTCGATCCCATGGGACAGGTCATCGAGGAGTACGGTGAGTAGGGAAGGGAGAAGGAACTAATGCGATTGCAATCAATCAATCAATCAATCGTTTATCCGGAATCGTTATATCTGAATATGACAACACAATCATAATGATATGAAGCATACAGTAGTGCCTAAGATGCTAGATACATAATAGGCTAACGCCGGGGAAAGACAGGTAGGCTGACGAGGTTAGTGGTGGGAAGACGATACTTGATCGATAATCATTCCTGGACCATTAAAGTACCATTCTTGATGTGTAGAGCTCCGGGGTTTCCTTTGCTTCCATGTCAATAAGTATCTCCTCGCGCCATAGCTGCTTCCACATGAGGGTACTTCCCGCCGCCTCACTGGTTACTCGGGAAGGATTCTTGTCGATGACCGAACATTCGGCGGCGGTGGGGCAAAATGAGGACCTGACCGCACGCCGCGGGAAAAGGAAGAAGAATATTGCGATTGCAATGATCGTATTACAGCTGCGTGGGAGAAGAAGCCGCTAGTGCAGGGAGACGTGAGGAGGTACAGGGTGTCGCTTGACCCCAACCAGTACAGACTCGACATGGAGCACCACGCAGAGAAGGGCACCGAGGTATAGCCATCTATCATATTTCCCTCATGTGCTTATTGCAGGATGTGTACTATACGTTCAACCTGGTGGTGCGTCGTGACCCGAAGAGCAACAACTTCAAGGCGGTGCTGGCGACTATGCGGCAGCTGCTGAACACGGAGTGCGTGGTTCCCGACTGGCTGCACGACCTGGTGCTTGGATACGGACAACCCGACTCGGCCAACTACACTCAGTCAGTACACTCTCCTCCCATCATTCTAGTCATCATTTCAATCTCTTGTTACAGACTGCCGAACACGAAGGCGACTCTAGACTTCAACGACACGTTCATCTCGTACGATCACGTGGTGGAGTCATTCCCCGGATACGAAGTAGTCGCCGCCGATGGAGTGGACAAGGAGGCGCTCCTGCCGCCCTTCGAGCTCACCTTCAAGGATCTGATGGTGCGCGGAGAGGACAAGGAGGAGAAGAAGATTGTGGTGCGCCCTCTCGAGCACCCCGCGCGCACTCCCTACGACATTAAGCCTAACACGAACGCCGTTCGATTCACGCCCGCTCAGGTACGTTTTCAAATTCTGAATTTCATGTGTATGTGTTCAGGTGGAAGCAATCAAGTCTGGCATGCAGCCTGGTCTCACCATGGTGGTCGGACCGCCTGGAACCGGAAAGACTGACGTGGCTGTGCAGATCATCGCCAACCTCTACCACCAGGCGCCCCACCAGCGCACCCTCATCGTCACCCACTCGAACCAGGCCCTCAACCAGCTATTCGAGAAGATCATCGCACTCGATGTGGACGAGAGGCATCTGCTCCGTATGGGTGAGTGGGGTGGAAGAAGATGAAAGGAAGGAAATGAGTACACTGATCTTTTTAGGACACGGCGAGGAGTCTCTGGAGACGGAGAAGGACTTCTCCCGATATGGCAGGGTGAACCACGTGCTGCGTGAGAGGATCCGGCTGCTGAAGGAGGTGGAGAACCTGCAGATGGCGATGCGAGTCGCCGGAGATGTGGCGTACACGTGCGAGAACGCCGGACACTTCTTCCGCTACTCTGTGTGCAAGGAGTGGCAGGAGTTCGAGGAGCGAGTAGCTGCTGTCAAGGCAGAGGGCAAGCAGGCGGACGCCAAGGTCGCCGACTGGTTCCCCTTCACCGGATACTTCCAGGACATCCCCAACCTCTTCTCTGTCAGTTTATTCTTTTTCTTCCTTCTTTCTCAACATTCTTTTTTTTGTTCAGGGGGAGTTTTCGTCGGACGTGCGTGTGGCGGAGTCGTGCTGGCGTCACATCTCGCACATCTTCGAGCAGCTGGAGGAGTTCCGCGCGTTCGAGCTTCTGCGCAACGGAAGGGATCGTACCGAATACCTTCTTGTCAAGGAGGCCAAGATCATCGCCATGACCTGTACCCACGCTGCACTCCGCAGGGAACAGCTAGTCGCACTCGGATTCAGGTAGTGTATTAGTCGTATGAGCAGAAGAACGTGACTTTGTTGCAGGTATGACAACATCCTTATGGAGGAGGCTGCGCAGATCCTCGAAGTGGAGACGTTCATCCCGCTGCTGCTGCAGGATCCGCAGGACGGGCGCAGTCGCCTCAAGCGCTGGATCATGATCGGAGATCACCACCAGCTGCCGCCCGTCGTCCAGAACCAGGCCTTCCAGAAGTACTCCAACATGGAGCAGGTAAACACACTCCTTCTTTCCTATCTCACATCACATTCTCTTCAGAGTCTGTTCGCCCGATTCGTTCGTCTGGGCGTCCCGCACGTGCAGCTCGACAAGCAGGGTCGTGCTCGCGCAGAGTAAGTTGACCTTTCCGAATTCCGATAGTATGATATATCTCATCCTGCTCTTTTCAGGATCGCATCTCTGTACAGCTGGCGTTACAAGGCTCTCGGCAACCTGCCGCACGTGGAGCGCCTGCTTCAGTTCGAGTGTGCCAACGCGGGATTCAAGTACACTTTCCAACTCATCGACGTGCCCGACTTCAACGGACAGGGAGAGAGCCAGCCGTCGCCGTACTTCTACCAGAACCTGGGAGAGGCCGAGTACGCTGTCGCCCTGTTCACTTACATGCGAGTTCTGGGCTACCCGGCAGAGCGCATCTCCATCCTCACCACCTACAACGGACAGGCGCAGCTGCTCCGAGATGTCGTCCAGGCCAGGTGAGAGGGAAACGGGGAAAAGGAGATGTACTGTTTCGTTCAGGTGCGCCGGAAACCCGCTTGTCGGTTCTCCCGGCAAGATCTCGACTGTTGACAAGTACCAGGGACAACAGAACGACTACATCATCCTCTCCCTCGTCAAGACCAACAACATCGGTCACATCAGGTATGATCAAGCATACTATTTCTTATGTTATGTGTGATTATAGGGATGTGCGTCGTTTGGTGGTGGCTCTGTCGCGTGCTCGTCTCGGTCTGTACGTTCTCGGAAGGGCGAGCCTATTCC
Source organism: Rhabditoides inermis (assembly GCA_963966185.1). Taxonomy (NCBI): domain Eukaryota; kingdom Metazoa; phylum Nematoda; class Chromadorea; order Rhabditida; family Rhabditidae; genus Rhabditoides; species Rhabditoides inermis. The sequence continues at coordinate 592,359 of CAWZYM010000392.1, read as the reverse complement.
GCAACTGCTTCGAACTCACTCCCGCATTCAACATTGTAAGTCACTCCTTTTTTATCATCTCCTCTTATGCTCGTCCTGTTTTCAGCTATGCAGGAACCCCCCGAAGCTGGTTCTGGTGCCGCACGAGGCTCATCCGACGGAGAGGAAAGCGGGAGGGAAGACGGATCAGACCAAGGAGGTGGTGATCGAGAACACTGCGCACATGTCCCACTTCGTGCACGAGTTCTACATGGGCAACATGGAGAGGATGCGGGCGGCATACGAGGAGAGGATGAGGGTGGAGATGGAGAAGAGGAGGCAGTACATACAGGAGCCCGAGGAGCCCATGGAGACCGAGGACGAGGTGAACAAGCGCAAGGTGAGTCGGCAGGGAGCGAGGTGGAGGGGGGATGTGATATGTGCGGGTGATGATGGGTGTATTGTACACAGGCAGCGGAAGCAGAGAGGGAGCGGGAGCAGAAGGCCAAGGAGGAGAACGAGGAGAAGGCGATCGAATTCGAGAGCATGGACTTCGAGAAGCTCGAACATGTGCCCACCATCTGAGAGGTTTCGACGGGAAGCGAGAGCCTCACATCACGGATCTCATCCATATCCATCCCTCTCCTATCCCATTCTCTACCTTTCTCTTTTCTCTCACTAGACACTCCCGGTCAGCGTCTGACTCGACTCTTATAAATTATTTACACTTTCATTTTTTTTATGTGTTTTCTTCATGAAATGATGTGAATTGTTGAGTTTTGTCCTCTGTTCTCTCCGTACGCGTGCATTGTTATGTTTGAATCATGAATTAGATATAAGAAAGTTTGTTAACGACGAGGTCATAAATATTGAAACGTATTTGCCAGTAATTGTTGTGATGTGCGTTGTATACCGTTTATGTCGGTTGTGAAATACCTCTGTATTGTCAATGTCAACGATTGCATCATGTTTGCTCGCAGTGACGCAAGTCTCTTCAATACCCCTTAGGGCGCGTTCTTCCATTTGCATCATTCGAATAATGCGATTTCTTCTCTTATTCTATTCTACATTTTGCGCAACGTTTTCAGTATCTTTGCATATGCCGTAGCCCCGTAGCATATTGAATTGATTTGTCGCTGTCCATTCTGTCCACGTGTGTCCATTGCCTCGCGATCACCGAGCTCTCGGTCATTTCATTTCATTGCTCGCATTTCTGCGCCTATCTTTATCTCTCTCGGCAGCCGATCGACTTTTCCGGTCAGTGAAAATCCGCTTCGCAACACATGGTTCTGTTTTGGAGCGGTTATCTGTACCCCACTGCACGCGGCCTTGCGCTGTCTGCTACCTATTTGCCGCCTTCTTCTCTGTCTCTCTTGTTTGAAGTAGACTCTCGCGATCTTCTCAGCCGAGAACACTCCTCGTTACTATTGTAGAACAGGTAGTTGTGCGTGATTCATGGATGGTCCGTTTTATGTATCGATTGCGCGAGCATTGTCTCTGTTCGTGTTGATTGGATTATGTGCGTGATTGGAGCGGCGTTATCTCGTTATGTTCTCGCTATTCCTCGCCGTTGCAGGGTACAACATGTCTGCCGAGGCCGAGGTGGCGCAGAAGGTGCGTGTCATGCGTGTCGTGTCCATCATAACTGTGCTCTTGTAGGTGGAGGCGGTTCAGCTGAATGGGGCCGCCGATGCAGCGGGTGACGGAGACGTGGTCACTCCGTGGGACGTGTCTTCTTCTTCCGCCAAGGGCGTCGACTATGAGAAGCTTATTGGTCAGTTTTTTTCTTCTAATAAGCATCCGTTGAAATTAATCATACACCGTCCTCTTATTCGTGTGCTATACATGTACGTGTTCCAGTCAAGTTCGGCTGCAAAAAGCTTGGTCCGGAGCTGATCGAGCGATTCGAGAAGGTCACCGGGCACAAGGCTCACCCCATGCTGCGCAGGGGCATGTTCTTTGCGCATCGGTACGTAGTTTATTGAAATATGTTTTGATGTTTTGTCTATATGCGTTTATATTTCATATTTCATAGCGTATATGTGTTTGTTTTGTAGTGATCTGGCTGCTATCCTGGACCGGCACGAGCAGGGCAAGCCCTTCTACCTTTACACTGGAAGGGGACCATCCAGCGGAAGCCTTCATCTTGGTAAGTAAATATTTAATACCATTGTTTCAATATTATTTGTTAATTTGAGGTCACCTGGTTCCGTTCATGTTCACCAAGTGGCTGCAGGATGTGTTCGATGTGCCCCTCGTGATTCAGGCATGTGGATGTGGATCCGCTATCCTTATACTCCGCTCACACTCGTGTTGTAGATGACTGATGACGAGAAGGTGCTGTGGAAGGACCTCAAGGTGGAGGAGGCGAAAAAGATGGCCAGGGAGAACATCAAGGTGGGGCTAGAGTGGAAGCGCTCCAATCAATATCTCTTCAGGACATCATTGCTGTCGGATTCGATCCTGAGAAGACGTTCATCTTCAACGATCTCGACTATATGTGGTGAGAATAATAATAGTCTTTGTGCATTTATAATGGTTGAATGTGTTTGTTTGTGCAGCCCTCCGTTCTACGAGAATGTGCTTCGCATCTGGAAGGCGGTGACGAACAACCAGGCGCGTGCCATCTTTGGATTCGTGGGAGAGGACTCTATGGGCAAGGCGGCGTTCCCTGCCATCGAGGCCGCCCCCTGCTTCCCCTCTTCCTTCCCCCACATCTTCGGAAACAAGAAGGACATCCCCTGCCTCATCCCCTGCGCCATCGACCAGGTCAGAGAGACAGAGAGATGTGACGGGGAATGACATAACTGTGTTTGTTGTAGGATCCGTATTTCCGCATGTCTCGCGACGTGGCTCCGAAGCTCAAGTGCCCCAAGCCTGCCCTCATCTACAGTACCTTCCTCCCCGCCCTCCAGGGAGCTCAGACCAAGGTATGCGATGGAGAAACGATGTTGGGATCAATGTGATGGTTGTAGATGGCTGCTTCGGACCAGAACTCGTGCATCTATCTCTCGGACACTGCCAAACAGATCAAGAACAAGGTACGAGTTTAGATAAACAAAGAAATGATGTAATTTTATTTAGATCAACAAGTACGCGTTCTCTGGCGGCCAGCAGACTGTTGAGGAGCATAGGGAGAAGGGAGGAAACTGCGAGGTGGGGAGAAATTTGGAAGGGACAAAATGATGTGTTGGATTGCAGGTGGACATCTCATACCAGTTCCTCAAGTTCTTCGTGGAGGACGACGCTCGTCTGGCGGAGATTGCGGAGCAGTACACGAAGGGAGAGATGCTGACTGGAGAGCTCAAGGCACTCGCCATCGAGGAGATCAAGAGAGTGATCGAGCCGATGCAGGCTGCCCGCAAGCAGGTGTCGGACACTGTTGTCGACGAGTTTCTCCGCATTCGTCCCCTCAAGTACACCTACTAGACTTTCCACCCCCCCCCCCCCACAAAGAATCTTCCACTCGCGTCCTTCTGCTTTATTTATTTCAATCTATCCACACATCGGACAGAGCTTTTATAGATATTCAATATGTTTGTGTGATCCGCCGTTGTTTTCTGTTGCAGGATTCTGGATTGTATTTCCGATTTTAGGTTTTCTGATGAGAAATACATTGTTTTGTTATACGTGGAGCATTGTATGGTTAACGCCTGGGGGCGTTTGTTTCGTAGCCCAAGGGATAGTCAATCCATTATGTTGTCTGTTTTGAAGTGAGTTGTATCCAATTAGCAGAAGTTGAATCCATTTTTTGACGTTGTATCCGTCGTCACTGATACGTCCGAACGACAGTAACATAATTTGAGATCAATGGGAGCAAATAGGGACAAATGATATGATGATAGAGAAATAGGATCTAATCACGATCATGTTGCTCAGTTCTAGTAATCATACGACTTCAACACCTCCAACCGTACGAATTGTTAGGATGAGTGTTTCATCTGTCACATCGCATGCTGCTGGACGAAGATCAGGGCACCCCTATTTCTAATAGAATTGGGATATGTTCACTTAAAGCTTGATATAACTATTGATTTAATGAAGAGATATGATTAGGAAAAACTTATAAAAAACCTCAATTGTTTTATCGAAAATGTTGAATAAGTAACATGTGGGATAAAGCTACAGTACTACTGTATGTTTCTGAAGCGCATGTGACAATGACAATAATAATAATAATAATAATAATAATAATAATAATAATAATAATAATAATAATAATAATAATAATAATAATAATAATAATAATAATAATAATAATAATAATAATAATAATAATAATAATAATAATAATAATAATAATAATAATAATAATAATAATAATAATAATAATAATAATAATAATAATAATAATAATAATAATAATAATAATAATAATAATAATAATAGTTTATTACCGTGTTGACTTAACACGGGCATCATAGGAAACATAACAGAGCATATGGTAGGATAGTGAATGAAATGGGAAAAAAGAAACATTCAAACAATAAACAATAAGCAAACTACAAATGTCGAATTTTAGACATGGGATGGAGATTGTTTATTAAGTATGATTTCACGTTAATAGTTTTCGCAGATTCAACAATATCAGATGGAAGTGAGTTCCAAACTCCATAAGCTCTCTGAAAGAACGCGCTGCTCAGCAGAAGCGAGTCAAATGATGGCACAAGACGATATTTGTGAGATGTGCGCGACCGAGTTGGGACTAATGCAAGTATTAAAAGAAGTTATGTGATATGATCCGAGATATATGTGTTCTTCATGTACAGCATTTGCATTTGACCACCAGTGTACTGTGATTGCATCGAGTGATCGAATTCACTCTCACTCAATCGAAAACAGGAGTGAGCGGTTTTTGTTGCTTTTTGATTGCGATGTTGTGTGGTGGATTGGTAGTGAGTAGTGAGCGATGAGATGTAATTGGGCGATCCGACGCATGCCCCGATGCGCACCCCGCTCTAACAGGCCACATCAAATTAGAACACTTGCAACGGTTCAATGTCAGTTCAGCTAATCTCTGTACTTACTATCTTACTAACCTTCACATTCAATGTTTGATTCATGCTCTTCCGCTTGTTGAACAAGTGCTCTTGTTTTCGCGTGTCGTGTTTCATTGGTTGATCCGATGCGAGCATTAGTGATAGATGATACTGTGATAGGGAGTGTATTGGAGAGAGTGCTGCGTGTCTGAATCGTGTTCTTGCCTGTCTCAATCCCTCCGTTTACTCGGGGTTTATGACACTGTGCTGGCGTGTTTTGCCGGTTGTTCATGTCACTTGGATGGAACAACGGACATCGATTCGATTCATTACCTGCGTTGCGTGTTCTCTCTCTCCTACTCTTGCCCTCTCGAGTGTTGTTCCGGCCAATAATCCCTATGTTCTCTCCCCGCTCCTCGCTTGCCATCATTCCACCGTCAGATTATGCTTTGTGGGAACTCGTTTGAACCTCGCGAGTGTCGTTGTCAATCGATGCTCTCCCCACATCCGCTTTCCTCATTGTTTGCGGGTGTGAGTTGCATGTTGTGAGTGAATGCCGCATATCCCCTCCCTCTACCTCTTGAGCCGATTTCGACTAACCACAATCCCCCGGACAGCATTTAATGATAGATAGTTTTTCGCCGGCTCGATCATAGCGGTTCGATGTTCACGCATGGGCAGACTTGATCGGAGTAGCAGGTAGATTGATCAGTCAGCGATGGCCCTCTCTCCTGCACACTCAACATTCACCCATCCACCCCATACACAGCCACATTCACGCGTCGCGGTCGAAGAAAACTGATATTCGGTTCCCGATGATCTCTCGCCTCTCTCTCTTCTTTACACTCTCTCTGTCTTCTCACACGTTCTGCAACTCTCTCACCGCGTCTCCTGTTACGGAGTGACCTTGCCACTTCCATGCGGATTATCACATATTATCACTGATATCATTATCAATATCTCACTGTCTGCTGCGAACAGCTGTGGCAGATCAGTGCTTTCTGCATGATCTACCGACCTATTCATTGATTCACCATGTATGAAGACTCTGTGTCACCCGGGTATGCACATGTTTTGCACACACCTTATACTTGCACCTCTGATCAAAAGATAACGGCACCCGCCGGCGTGCGACGTCCCACCGGTCTCATGGAGAGTGTTCTGTTGTAGTGATGTAGTTGTAGACCCGCATAATGTAAATGTGTGTTATTGTTTGCAGTAGTTCTGTGTGTTCGCTGGACTCGGGTGTGCGAGGAGAGGGACGTCTGTCAACCGGAGAGGCACTCCTCATTTGTGAGTGCACAGAGGAGACGGGTCGTGGAGTCATGCCATTTCAGCCACCCTTCCTCCATCCCTCCTCTTCAACGGAATGTCCTCCGCATCCACATCTAACCGATTCAGCGGGTACGCATCTTTTTCTCCCTGTCTTTCATCCCTCTACCTCTGAACGTTCTCGCTCTTCAGTTCGCCCCGGTCTTCCCGCGCGCCTTCCCGAGAGCGTTTTGTGGAATTCAGCAAAACTGTCACGGTTACGAAGGTGGGTGAAGAGTGTTCTCGCGTGCTGTTCTCATAGTGTTCCTGTGTTGCACATGCGTCCATCTGCCATCAATTACTCCGCTCTATTACCCTCATATTCTTGCTCAAGCGTATCACCCCTTCTCTTTATACTTTTCTATTTCCCGCCGCGCTGCTAAATTTGGCGTGCGATGCGCGTTTCTATGTTGTTGGTTTACTTCCGTCATTCCGTCGCATCGTTCGTTCTCGGTTTTTGATCTTTTGTAGCTAGCGGGTGATTGTCTGCTAGGCTATAACGCTCATGCGTGACATTCGAGGCGCGCGTGCCTGTCCCTTCTTTCTTTTCTTTCCACTTCGCACATCCGTGTCCATCGGATGGGAAAAGAGATGACAGTTCAAATGCCGATGAGATCATTTCTCCCCCTTCCCTTTTTGTCGTCTATCTGAAGGGGGAAAGGAATGAGTAGCTTCCAAACCTGATTACAAACTGCATCGCATTTTTTGTTGCGTGAAATTGCATGTTGCAAGCTGGTTGTTGTGTTTGTCTACTAAACATGGATGCCTCCTGATGTAATACCAATTCTAATAATATTGATAGTAAGTAAGTAAATGATGTGAATGAGTGTAGGTGATCGAGGGCGATCCGAGCCTGCACCCGTCCACTCTCGCAGTGCATATGGAGGACATTGGAGATGCGAACATGCACCCAGTCACTGTGCAGGTACAACACATTATCCATATCTCCTCTATCTCCCATCTATAGGTGACCAACCTGCCAGCCTCCCACCACGTGCGCATATCCTCGCCCCTCGGAGACACCCAGGTGTCGATCGAGGGGGCGGAGCGAGAGGGGGAGGAGCGACACACAGTAGTGCTTGCTAAGAAGGAGAACGACGGGGAAGTCGAGGTGTGTTATGTCAGTTATAGCGTTGATGGATGTGAAGTGACAGTGATTGGGAGATGTCTTGTGGATTGTAGGTGTGTGTGCACGACTCTCACCGTCTCTCTCCTTGTCCACCGGATCACTCCCTCACCAGGCAAGTCCCTTCTCAGCTTCACATTACACTATCGATTTGGTGCAACTCGTGCGGAACGGATGTCCATTTGTCATGCCTGTCCAATCATGATCCTACCAAAAGAAAAAGAAGACGCTCGTTGTTGATAAAGAGATAAAATGGGATAATCTGGGCTATCAATTGATTTAGCCGCGTCATTTGATCCAGCCTGATTCGCTATCCCCCCATTTACCGCAGTTACTGTGTTTTGATTGCACGTTCTAGAACTAGAAGATTGGTGTTTTGCACGTATTTCAAACACAAGTTTGTTTAGCTACCACACGGTTCGGGAGGTGTTGTGCATTCGTGAGGCGTCTCCGGAGAGCCGATTCGACCGACGGGCAGACAACGTCATCGACTTCCGATTCGCACACCAACTGCCAGCCACAACACAAGTGAGTGCTCTAGTTGTTGTATGATGATATGATCGGTCGGTAATCCGCCGCACAAACATTAAGTGGTAGAAGACGCGTTGATCAATTACAGTTTACACAGTAGGAGAGAGAAGGAATGTGGACGGAAAAAGGCATGAACACACGGCCGTTGACACGCAGTGAAATAACACATAACTTCCCCCGCTGCTCGCATGTCTTTTGGTGTTCGATTACTGATTGTATTGATGGAGATATGATGTTTGAGGATCCCGTGAGGGTGCGCGCGCGACCGAGGATCAAGGAACACTCCCTCCGATACTACAACGGAGAACAGCAGGTGAGCACACATATGCTTTCTTTTAATCGTCATACTGACTGTTTATCAGGGGGAGACTGATCCCAAACCCTATTTCGCCAACCGTCATCACTCTCTCGACATGCCAAGGGTAATCCTTTTTTGATCATTTTTTTATGATTAACATTTTTTCTCATTTTTCACTTGGAAAGTAATACATCAGTAGTAACAGTTTGGTGTTGAGAAGTCGAGCGAGCGTCTATACGTGCGGAGTGTTCATCGTTCGGAGTGCGAAGGACAAGGGCGGGTTCGGATAGCTGGTGAGGTGGACAGGCAGGAGAGGGAGTGGCGAGCACAGAGAAGAAGGAGCGCCCCCGTCGATGACAGGTGACTATTGAAAATAAGTCCGGCATGTATACAAACACTGAAGGTTCTTATTCGGCGAGGAGGTGAACATCGACATGGAGCTGGCCGGGCAGCGGGTGGATGGAGTGAACCGGCTGGGAGTGCACATACGACACGAAGAGGGATCGTCGGCACCTCTGGTAGCAACGTGGCAGATGAGCCCCGTTCCCGGAGCGGCCACTGTCCACATCAGAGACGACAGACCCAAGAGCTGGATGGCTGGAGAGGTTAGTGAATTAGTGAAGGGAATTAAAATGAGCAAGTAATTCAGACTACTCCAACTGGAACTGCTACCATCAAGATTCAAGATCGCCACAACAAAGCACAACAACAACCGGTATGATTTTTTTAGTGGATGATATCGGTTGATTTTCGTAACATTTGTCAGAAGGAACGTGTGGTGCCGACAATTGACACATCCGGCAGTCTGGGCCATGTGATTCTGTCGCAAGCATACGAGGAGGGACTGGGAGAAGAAGGAGGAAAGAAGAGGAGGGCGAGTTTACTGCACGTGGAAGGAGATGTGGTGCGTTAAAGAAAGGGTACACTCGATGAAGAATTCATGCAGAAAACGCCTCTCTCTCCCCGTTCCCCTCGCACTCCCGTTCACGACATCGATTGGTACAGCGCATTCAACATGGTTAGTTTATCTCATGTTTATCTCGCGGTCATGCGTCTTTTAGATCAAGCCGGAGGAGGCTCATCGGAAGAAAAGCGAGCGCGAGCTGTGGTCCACAAGCCTCTCTCCCATCAGCATAGACCTCGATCAGGTAAATATTCGGTAATCTTGTGCAATTGTAACCGATGTGTAGATGAATGCGTGTACGACACCGGAGGATAAGAAGGATCACTGTTTCTGCAACGCGTGCCGAGTCGCCAAGCTGTCGCCCGAAGAACTCGAGAGAAGACGACACGAGAGAATCGACAGAGAGAGACGCAGGCAACAGGTAATGATCACATTTGTAATCTAATTACATTTGACATGTTAATTACATTTCATGTTTTTTCAGACAGAAGCCATCATTCCTTCAGCAGATCACACTCAGTCGCTTCCCAGGGACACCCTCGACATTTCTATGGACGAGATATTCACAACAGAGAAACCGGAGATGAAGGTGATTACTGACAAACCCAAGTTTGCAGTTGATCGTGAGCTATATGCCATTTCAGAGAAGTCACTCATCTTCATCGTTGGTCATCAAGAACATCAGTGTGAAGCGACTCGATCTACCTGGTTCGCCTTCTCTTGAGAGGAGCGCTTCCACCTCATCTGTCACATCCGAGGAGGGAAGAAGGAAACGCATCATGAAGGTAGCGTAATTATATATATATATATATAAAGTTACGTTTATCATTGCAGGTGACGTTTGATGACAGTGGCAACGTGATCGAAGAGTCGACCTCGGTGAAAGAGAAAAGGGTCCCTGACCACACTCCAGCCAACTCATTCATCGAAGGAGAAAAGAAGAACAATGCCGGAGTGTCCATGAAAGATGTGGTCAGTCGGCCTCAGAAGGACAGCGATCAGCACGAAAACACTGCAAACACCACGGAGAATACCAACAAGTCATCTACACAATTCGATTTTGAATCGATTGCAGCGAGTATGGCGTCGCCGGAGCAAGAAGACCTACCGCAAGTTCTACAAGTCAAGAACGAGCCAATGGTTTCATTCGTGATAGCTGTCGACGGAGGAGCGACAGCGTCCAAGTTCGCTGAAACGATGACAAGTGCAAAAGATGCAGAGATGATGGCTAAGATGGAAGAGGCGCTGAGAGCTGCGATGAAGGTCGACATCCAAGCCGTAGCAATTGACCTTGACGACATATTTGTGCAAGGAGAGTCTACCACTACAACCTTCAAGCCCGTTCAGCGTGACCGTCCGTCTTCTCCCGAACTCACGTCGTACAGCACCACCACTACGATCACCACCAGGTACACGACCGATCTGCCGCGTGAGACCGTGAGAGCAGCGGAGAAGTCCGGAGACATCTCTATGGACGACATCTTCTCTGGAGTTGCTCCCTCTTCAACGTCCGTCGAGACCATGCAGCGTGACCGTCCGTCTTCTCCCGAGGACACGTCGTACAGCACCACCACTACGACCACCGTTAGGTACACGACCGATCTGCCGCGTGAGACCGTGAGAGCAGCGGAGAAGTCCGGAGACATCTCTATGGACGACATCTTCTCTGGAGTTGCTCCCTCTTCAACGTCCGTCGAGACCATGCAGCGTGACCGTCCGTCTTCTCCCGAGGACACGTCGTACAGCACCACCACTACGACCACCGTTAGGTACACGACCGATCTGCCGCGTGAGACCGTGAGAGCAGCGGAGAAGTCCGGAGACATCTCTATGGACGACATCTTCTCTGGAGTTGCTCCCTCTTCAACGTCCGTCGAGACCATGCAGCGTGACCGTCCGTCTTCTCCCGAGGACACGTCGTACACCACCACCACTACGACGACCACCACGTACACGACCGATCTGCCGCGTGAGACCGTGAGAGCAGCGGAGAATCCTGGAGACATCTCTATGGACGACATCTTCCCTGGAGCTGCTCCCTCTTCAACGTCCGTCGAGCCCATGCAGCGTGCCCGTCCGTCTTCTCTCGAAGACACGTCGTACAGCACCACCACTACGACCACCAACACGTACACGACCAATCTGCAGCGTGAGACGTTAGCACCAGTCCAGCATGTGCCGTCCGTATTGTCATCCGCATCTCCATTTGACTTCTCGTCACTTGTCAAAGATGCAGTTCATACGGCAAGCCAACAACCGCATGTTGTTCTGAAGGAGAAATCAAACACCATCAGTCCGTCACGCGAGCTTGATCTTGATGCTGTGTTCAATGTTCCACACAACGATCAAGACGAGGAGGAGTGCAACTGTTCGGCATGCCGAGACAGCAAACTCAGCGAAGAAGAATTGGCAGCGAGAGCAAAGAAGAATGTTGATAACATCGTGAGCGAAACGATCCACACGACCGTTCAGCCGCGCAAGAAGACCTCACTACCTGATGCGGACATCTCGATTGATGACATCTTCAATTCTGTTGTGCCTACAACATCAAAGAATCATTCAGTCGGAAAAGATGAAACGTCGTACAGCACCACCACTACGACCACCACCACGTACACGGCCGATCTGCCGCGTGAGACCGTGAGAACAGCGGAGAAGCCTGGAGACATCTCAATGGACGACATCTTCTCTGGAGTTTCTCCCTCTTCAACGTCCGTCGAGCCCGTGCAGCGTGACCGTCCGTCTTCTCCCGAGGACACGTCGTACACCACCACCACTACGACGACCACCACGTACACGACCGATCTGCCGCGTGAGACCGTGAGAGCAGCGGAGAATCCTGAAGACATCTCTATGGACGACATCTTCCCTGGAGCTGCTCCCTCTTCAACGTCCGTCGAGCCCATGCAGCGTGCCCGTCCGTCTTCTCTCGAAGACACGTCGTACAGCACCACCACTACGACCACCAACACGTACACGACCAATCTGCAGCGTGAGACGTTAGCACCAGTCCAGCATGTGCCGTCCGTATTGTCATCCGCATCTCCATTTGACTTCTCGTCACTTGTCAAAGATGCAGTTCATACGGCAAGCCAACAACCGCATGTTGTTCTGAAGGAGAAATCAAACACCATCAGTCCGTCACGCGAGCTTGATCTTGATGCTGTGTTCAATGTTCCACACAACGATCAAGACGAGGAGGAGTGCAACTGTTCGGCATGCCGAGACAGCAAACTCAGCGAAGAAGAATTGGCAGCGAGAGCAAAGAAGAATGTTGATAACATCGTGAGCGAAACGATCCACACGACCGTTCAGCCGCGCAAGAAGACCTCACTACCTGATGCGGACATCTCGATTGATGACATCTTCAATTCTGCTGTGCCTACAACATCAAAGAATCATTCAGTCGGAAAAGATGAAACGTCGTACAGCACCACCACTACGACCACCACCACGTACACGGCCGATCTGCCGCGTGAGACCGTAAGAACAGCGGAGAAGCCTGGAGACATCTCAATGGACGACATCTTCTCTGGAGTTTCTCCCTCTTCAACGTCCGTCGAGCCCGTGCAGCGTGACCGTCCGTCTTCTCCCGAGGACACGTCGTACACCACCACCACTACGACGACCACCACGTACACGACCGATCTGCCGCGTGAGACCGTGAGAGCAGCGGAGAAGCCTGGAGACATCTCAATGGACGACATCTTCTCTGGATCTGCTCCCTCTTCAACGTCCGTCGAGCCCATACAGCGTGACCGTCCGTCTTCTCCCGAGGATACTTCGTACAGCAACACCACTACGACGACCACCACGTACACGACCGATCTGCCGCGTGAGACGTTAGCACCAGTCCAGCATGTGCCGTCTGTATTGTCATCCGCATCTCCATTTGACTTCTCGTCACTTGTCGAAGATGCAGTTCATACGGCAAGCCAACAACCGCCTGTTGTTCTGAAGGAGAAATCAAACACCATCAGTCCGTCACGCGAGCTTGATCTTGATGCTGTGTTCAATGTTCCACACAACGACGAAGACGAGGAGGAGTGCAACTGTTTGGCATGCCGAGACAGCAAACTCAGCGAAGAAGAATTGGCAGCGAGAGCAAAGAAGAATGTTGATAACATCGTGAGCGAAACGATCCACACGACCGTTCAGCCGCGCAAGAAGACCTCACTACCTGATGCGGACATCTCGATTGATGACATCTTCAATTCTGTTGTGCCTACAACATCAAAGAATCATTCAGTCGGAAAAGATGAAACGTCGTACAGCACCACCACTACGACCACCACCACATACACGGCCGATCTGCCGCGTGAGACCGTGAGAACAGCGGAGAAGCCTGGAGACATCTCAATGGACGACATCTTCTCTGGAGTTTCTCCCTCTTCAACGTCCGTCGAGCCCGTGCAGCGTGACCGTCCGTCTTCTCCCGAGGACACGTCGTACACCACCACCACTACGACGACCACCACGTACACGACCGATCTGCCGCGTGAGACCGTGAGAGCAGCGGAGAAGCCTGGAGACATCTCAATGGACGACATCTTCTCTGGATCTGCTCCCTCTTCAACGTCCGTCGAGCCCATACAGCGTGACCGTCCGTCTTCTCTCGAAGACACGTCGTTTAGCACCACCACTACGACCACCACCACGTACACGACCGATCTGCCGCGTGAGACGTCAGCACCAGTCCAGCATGTGCCGTCTGTATTGTCATCCGCATCTCCATTTGACTTCTCGTCACTTGTCAAAGATGCAGTTCAAACGGCAAGCCAACAACCGCCTGTTGTTCTGAAGGAGAACTCAAACACCATCAGTCCGTCACGCGAGCTTGATCTTGATGCTGTGTTCAATGTTCCACACAACGATCAAGACGAGGAGGAGTGCAACTGTTCGGCATGCCGAGACAGCAAACTCGGCGAAGAAGAATTGGCAGCGAGAGCAAAGAAGAATGTTAATAACATCGTAAGCGAAACGATCCACACGACCGTCCAGCCGCGCAAGAACACCTCACTACCTGATGCGGACATCTCGATTGATGACATCTTCAATTCTGCTGTGACTACAACATCAAAGAATCATTCAGTCGAAAAAGATGAAACGTCGTACAACACCACCACTACGACCACCACCACGTACACGACCGATCTGCCGCGTGAGACCGTGAGAACAGCGGAGAAGCCTGGAGACATCTCTATGGACGACATCTTCTCTGGAATTGCTCCCTCTTCAACGTCCGTCGAGACCATGCAGCGTGACCGTCCGTCTTCTCCCAAGGATACTTCGTACAGCGACACCACTACGACGACCACCACGTACACGACCGATCTGCCGCGTGAGACCGTGAGAGCAGCGGAGAACCCTGGAGACATCTCAATGGACGACATCTTTTCTGGAATTGCTCCCTCTTCAACGTCCGTCGAGACCATGCAGCGTGACCGTCCGTTTTCTCCCAAGGATACTTCGTACAGCGACACCACTACGACGACCACCACGTACACGACCGATCTGCCGCGTGAGACCGTGAGAGCAGCGGAGAACCCTGGAGACATCTCAATGGACGACATCTTTTCTGGAATTGCTCCCTCTTCAACGTCCGTCGAGACCATGCAGCGTGACCGTCCGTTTTCTCCCGAGGATACTTCGTACAGCAACACCACTACGACCACCACTACGTACACGACCGATCTGCCGCGTAAGACCGTGAGAGCAGCGGAGAACCCTGGAGACATCTCAATGGACGACATCTTCTCTGGAATTGCTCCCTCTTCAACGTCCGTCGAGACCATGCAGCGTGACCGTCCGTCTTCTCCCAAGGAAACTTCGTACAGCGACACCACTACGACGACCACCACGTACACGACCGATCTGCCGCGTGAGACCGTGAGAGCAGCGGAGAACCCTGGAGACATCTCAATGGACGACATCTTTTCTGGAATTGCTCCCTCTTCAACGTCCGTCGAGACCATGCAGCGTGACCGTCCGTTTTCTCCCGAGGATACTTCGTACAGCAACACCACTACGACCACCACTACGTACACGACCGATCTGCCGCGTAAGACCGTGAGAGCAGCGGAGAACCTTGGAGACATCTCTATGGACTTCAATGGGTCTGCTCTATCTTCAACGTCCGTCGAGCCCATGCAGCGTGACCGTCCGTCTTCTCCCGAGGATACTTCGTACAGCAACACCACTACGACGACCACCACGTACACGACCGATCTGCCGCGTAAGACCGTGAGAGCAGCGGAGAACCCTGGAGACATCTCTATGGACAACATCTTCTCTGGAATTGCTCCCTCTTCAACGTCCGTCGAGACCATGCAGCGTGACCGTCCGTCTTCTCCCGAGGATACTTCGTACAGCAACACCACTACGACGACCACCACGTACACGACCGATCTGCCGCGTAAGACCGTGAGAGCAGCGGAGAACCCTGGAGACATCTCTATGGACAACATCTTCTCTGGGTCTGCTCTATCTTCAACGTTCGTCGAGACCATGCAGCGTGACCGTCCGTCTTCTCCCGAGGATACTTCGTACAGCAACACCACTACGACGACTACCACGTACACGACCGATCTGCCGCGTGAGACCGTGAGAGCAGCGGAGAACCCTGGAGACATCTCTATGGACAACATCTTCTCTGGGTCTACTCTATCTTCAACGTCTGTCGAGACCATGCAGCGTGACCGTCTGTCTTCTCCCGAGGATACTTCGTACAGCAAAACCACTACGACGACCACCACGTACACGACCGATCTGTCGCGTGAGACCGTGAGAGCAGCGGAGAACCCTGGAGACATCTCTATGGACGACATCTTCCCTGGAGCTGCTCCCTCTTCAACATCCGTCGAGCCCATGCAGCGTGACTGTCCGTCTTCTCCCGAAGACACGTCGTACAGCACCACCACTACGACCACCAACACGTACACGACCGATTTGCCGCGTGAGACGTTAGCACCAGTACAGCATGTGCCGTCTGTATTGTCATCCGCATCTCCATTTGACTTCTCGTCACTTGTCAAAGATGCAGTTCATACGGCAAGCCAACAACCGTCTGTTGTTCTGAAGGAGAAATCAAACACCATCAGTCCGTCACGCGAGCTTGATCTTGATGCTGTGTTCAATGTTCCACACAACGATCAGGACGAGGAGGAGTGCAACTGTTCGGCATGCCGAGACAGCAAACTCAGCGAAGAAGAATTGGCAGCGAGAGCAAAGAAGAATGTTGATAACATCGTGAGCGAAACGATCCACACGACCGTTCAGCCGCGCAAGAAGACCTCACTACCTGATGCGGACATCTCGATTGATGACATCTTCAATCCTGCTGTGCCTACAACATCAAAGGATCATTCAGTCGGAAAAGATGAAACGTCGTACAACACCACAACTACGACGACCACCACGTACACGACCGATCTGCCGCGTGAGACCATGAGAACAGCGGAGAAGCCTGGAGACATCTCAATGGACGACATCTTTTCTGGAGTTTCTCCCTCTTCAACGTCCGTCGAGCCCGTGCAGCGTGACCGTCCGTCTTCTCCCGAGGACACGTCGTACACCACCACCACTACGACTACCACCACGTACACGACCGAACTGCTGAGGACAAACGAATTTTCGCTGGATGACATCTTCATTCCGGTTGTAGCATCTTCCTCTCGTGAAAGTCCGGACGGAACTTCGCTGCCAGCTCAAGTTTCTGCTGACCTTGTGATCGACCCGTCTCATCCGAGTGATCTTATTCCACCTCCCAAGCCTCCAAGGACTAGAGAAGACTCACCTGTGTACACTTCACACTACAGAGTACAGCCGCGTCTCAAAGAAGACCTGTTGAACAAGTCATCACGGCCAGATTCCATGCTTTCAACTGACTCGCCCGCTTTCTCTGCTTCTGAGGAGGATGTACTATCAAGAGCATTCGATGATGCGTTCCAGTGCATTGGCGAAGAAGACTGTTTGTGCAAGACATGCCGTGTAAAGACTGACCAGAGATCGAAAAGAAGAACCATCTTTGGTAGCGAACCGTTCCAACCCATCGCTACATCGACCTTGCGGAAGAAGAAGTCAAAGGAAGGTCTAGAGAGCGACAATGAGGAAAAGAGCGACATTTCTATGGTGGATATATTCCCAGCTGAAAAGTCGAACGAACAAACTTTGATCGGACTAAGCGTCGGTATCGGACAAGTGTCCGTCGGATACGTGTTCCCGTCTACGTCTGATGAAACGTCGCCAGTTTCTTATTCCATCACCACGTCGGCATCTGCGGTTCGGGACCCAGTCGAGGGCAAAGAGAAGTCCTACTCCACCAACACTACCATCGCCTCGTCGTTCACATCGGATTCGAAGAGGAGTCGCGTGAATGTGGAGACAGACAGCCCCACTCGAACGATCGACGCGGCATTCAAGGATGTGTTCGATGACTACTCCTCAATGGGATCGAGTGTATCCAGGACAAAGCCAGCTGTCATCTCGCTCGACCAGGTGTTCTCATGCGTGCCTCGGCAGGACTACGCGAGTTTCTACGACGATAGGGTTGGAGAAGATGAGAAGGGAATGGATGAGATCGACGTGAAGGAGTTTGTGGATGATCTGTTGGCAGAGAGTATGGAGGAGGCCACTTGGAGAACCGCACTGCGAAGACACAATAAGGTACTGTTATCAATTATATTTGTGAAATGGATGATTCACATAATGTTCATTTAGGTCAACCAGCCTGCTAAGCTGTCCGGCGTAGATTTCTCGTCCTCGTATCAAGATGGTCCGTCGGAGCCGAGACACAAACCGAAACCGGCTCATTTGTACCAATCATCGATTGAGCAGCCTCCTGGCAGACTCGAGGAGGTCATCTCGTGTCCCTCTTCTGCTGTCAACTCACCCATTGCACCCAGGTAATTCACATGAAATAATGCGATATACAGCGCACACGCCAGATTTAAAAAAAAAACTAGTTTACAGAGCTCAAAAAAGAGAAGAAAAAACAGGTTCAATCATGCATACTTTTATTTTTTTTAAATGCAGGTGTATACGTATACCGTTGAGATGCAACCACTACATGTGTAAGTACTTTTGTTCATAAACGAACCTCTTTTTATTTATTTTATTTTAGAAAACCGTCGCAGACAGTTATCTCGCGTGCCTCTGTTGTGTTGGATGGCAGCACTGGCGACAAGAACAATGACTACATTATCAAGCTCATATTCAACGAGACCAAGCCTGTCGAGCAGACACAACCCATAAACGATCAGGTATGTTTGTATTTCCCCATTCGGTTGCAAAATGTTTTAGGAACTGCACGAGAATGTGAAGACAATGACGACGGCATCGACGGAGAGGGAGACATATGTGTATGGAATGGCGGAAAGGGCGAATGAGGACGATACGAGGCGGACTGAAAGCTGGACGGAAGTCACGGTATATATTTATGCATAATGAACGAAACCAAATGTTTTCAGACTACGGCTACGATAACATCTACTGAAGATGTTGAGAGAGTGAAGGAGGAGGCGAAAAAAGAGCGGACTGATACGGACACAGAGTGGCTAGAGGTGGAAGTCACTCCTGCATATTTTGTCATCCGAGGCAACTACGAACTTGTCGTGCAGAAGAATGACCCACTCGGAAGGTGCGTGTTTTTTTTTTGTGATATCAAGTGAACAAATGCAACAGGTTATTGTCTGAGCTGGCGTCTCAGGGAGGTCTGGCCCAGTTGGACTTCGCAGTCGCTCCTCGCCTCAGAGAACTATTGAACACCTGCCTTAGGGAGAAGGTTCTTTTTTAAAAACGATTTTCTTCGTTTTACTTCATCTACCTTATCTTCTAATCCACTGTTGTTTCTATGAGTTGTTCCAGGTGCACTCACCGTATACGCGATCGCACATCGATTCGGATACACTATCTCACTTTCCTCTCCTGCACACACCCTCTCAGTTTCTCTATTATACTGCTTCCAAGGACGGATCTCGTCTGTCCCATCTGGAGGGAGATTCACCGTCTCCTCGCGGCATCCGATTCACCACCCGCCCGATGGCGTACACAGCGGGGGTGCGCAGTCTCCTCCGCAGTCTTCCGTCCCCACAGCCGCCCGTCCTCCACCCCATCACGTTCCATCGACCTGTCTTCCATAGACCGTATATGGGAGCATACACACTGCCCGGAAGTCTGCAAGATAATGCCGACAAAATCACGCATCAAAATGCACCAACATACACTGGACAGTGTTACATCTACAACGAGCGACCTTATCACTACCGTCGATATCAACAACATGCCCAGCAGGTGGCTGCGAGGATTTCTTCTAGAAGCAACCGTTCATACCGCGTACCTCTGGAAGATGATATCCATGTTAACATCCGCTCACCGATGGGAAACGCGTCCTACCACTCCGGACGAGCAGCGACCTCGCGATCGTGTGATATTCCTGTTCATCGTGAGGCGAGCAATGTCACCTTCTCGAAGAATCGACCGTCGCTCCGGCACCGCAGTGCCTACGTGGTCCGTGAGAGTGTCCGATAACCTAGACTGCGTGGTTGTCCTTTCACACTCCTCGTTTCCCCTGTGTGAAATATATTCAGTTGTGTGATTTCTTCTTGTAGACCTCCTCTGTTGTAGCGTGTAGGATCATTCATTATGTTCCCACTCTCACCCTTCCATTGCAGGCGTTCTCTCACTCTCCTTCTTCTGGCTCTTCCCTCTCGCACCGCATCCGTCATCTGTTCAACGACGACGCGGTCGCCAACAAGAACATGGAGGCTGTGGCGCGCAATCGATTCAGCCGCAACAATCCCACGGTAGGCAACGCTTGCACTCCTGATGGAACCGTGTGGTTTGAGGGTGTCGTGAATCTGTGCACTGCGGAAAACCAAGTGTGCGCGGATCTGGTGCGTCATCGACTGGGGGAGCTGGAGTGGCGGGCAGAGGAGGTGGACAGGCTGCAGCGCTATCCGCCGGCAGGAGGATGGGAGACCACCAGACAGGCTCTCGCTCGATTCCTCTCCGCCGCACTCGCGCCCGTCCCAGCTGATGAGCTGGTGCTCGTGCCCTCTGTCGCCAGTGCCTGGGACATGCTCGCATTCACTCTCGCCGAACAAGGAGGTAGTAAAATACAACAAACTATGATCTACTCATTCGTTTGCAGATGTGATTCTGACGTCGTCACCGGTGTACAATGGTATTCTCACCGACTGCGAGGACCGCGCGCGCTGCAAGGTCGTCACTGTCCCCACCGTGAGTCAATGCAAATCAAATAAAAAAAACTATCGAATCTTTCCTTTTCAGCGCAGCCGCTTCCACCCGTCACTCGAAGTGCGCGACTTCCAGCGAGCACTCGACAAGTGCATCGAGGAGGTAAGAGAACGCTTGAATAGTACAATGCACACATTACGTATGTGTTTGTAGGGAGATGTGGTGCGTCTCCTGGCTATCGTGTCTCCGCACAACCCACTCGGAGTGGTATGGACGGAGAAGGAACTGATTGCACTCTGCAACTGGGCCACCGAGTACGTTCCGAGGAGTGAGGACATGAATGAGTTGTGTGTGTTTCAGGCGCGACATGACAGTTCTGATAGACGAGGTGTTTGCCATGTCAGTATTCGGCGGTGTGTTCTCGTCGGCCCTCTCTTGGCGCACCTGCCTGTCCAACCCGGACAAGGTGGTGTGGCTGTGGGGTGTGAGCAAGGACCTCGGACTGCCGGGCGCCCGTCTCGCAGTCGTCCACTCACCATCCCTACCCACCAGGAAGGCACTACAGAGACTCGAACTTATCCAACCCGTCTCCACTCTCGCACAGATTGTGGTAGAGAGGATACTCGAGGACAGAGGTGGGAATGGGTTAGCTGTAATTACCTGATCGTCTTTTCCAGACTTTGTCGACCGTCTCACCCGATGCACTCTGGATCGGCTGCGCTCCCACCGCGACTATCTGGCGAGGGTGAGTCGTGAACTCATCGTCCTTTCACTGATAGTCTGGTCAGGCTCTGGAGAAGATGGGTGTCCCGTATGTGGACTCACGGGCTGGTCTCTGCATCATGACTGACTTCCGAAAGCTGCTTACCGATCAATCCTTCCAAGCCGAAAAGGCACTATTCGAATCCATCTGCAAGTCCGGTAAGTTCTCTTATCTTCTTTGTCTCCGATGTTGACTCGCTCTGTGCAGGTGTGTACCTGACTCGCGGAGAGGACATGCGATGCGAGGAGCCGGGATGGATGCGCATCGCGTATGGCTGTCCCCGAGAGGAACTCGAAGAAGGTATGCACACATGAAACCCTTCCCCCCTTCCGGACCACCCAGGGTAATTCGAATCACGCTTTTTGCGGTTCGCACAAGACACTTGACGTTATGCGGGTGGCAGTTGGGAAGAGTGATTGTGATTGAGATTGTTCAGGGGTGCGACGTCTGTTCGACCACTTCCATGTGACAGCGATCGCGGGCGCAGTCCAGCTAGAGGGATAGAAAACGAGAAAGCTTCGAACGATCCGAACGATAGAGTGTGTGAGGGTGGATGGAGTGCGGGTGGCGAGTGAGCCGGCACAGCGACCGCATTTCCAGTCCTCTCCTCCACTGTCCCTTACCACTTCCACTATTCACTTTTTGTAAGAAACTAATTAATTTCCGAATTCTATTCCACTATCTGCTTTCTTTTCTATAGCGCGTGTACACTCTAGATGATCGAAATAAACAGTTTGTCCCTTCACTCGGCTCTCCGTTCCCTGTACCCTGTCTTCTCTTCGTGGGTGGTTTTTCCCTCGCCCGTCTGATTCGTGTTGTCTTTCCCATTCCACAGTTTCGCCCCCGCTCCCAAACAGCGGAATCGTATCGGAATGTATGTGCTGCCCTCCCCCTCAAATTACCCTTTCCATAGTCACTTCCACGCGAGAGTCAGTTTTGTCTCGCCTCATAGGCGCAATTCACTATCAATTGACTTTGTCATATTTCGAAAGTTTCAAGGTCGTCGGATCCATTGTGTATTTGTCAACAATGCGGCGGTACAGTAATCATCGTGTCTATTCCGCATCGTATCCCCCCTCTCTCTGTCGGCTAACATATGCGCATCCCTCATTATCGAGTTATGCTATGCACTTGCAAATCTGCATATATGTCCTCTCAATGTGCGATCGCAACTCGTCCTCAACTAATCGGTCCGGATTCACTTTGTACACGAAATCCTTCCACTACCAAAGTGACAATATTTCCGAGGTCAGAGAGGAAAACATGAAGATGAATCAAATGGAATTCTTTGTGACTAATCATATCGACATATTGCACCCTCTACAGTGGCCAGCAGTCTCTTGTTTTCTCTCTTCTCATTTGTGTACTCCTACTCCATAATAGCACCCACTCTAGTCTCCCCAATATGAATGACCTTTGTTTGTATAACAAATTAGCGTCATTCCTACACCTTACGGCACCTCTACAAATACGGTATTTAGATTGTTTCGAGTTCTTCGAGGTATATATATTTTAAATCACACTTGTGTCTCATTCCAAAGTCGAGCTCAGTGAATCCGGGCTAATTCTAATGAGATCGCCGTCAATTCTGAATGGCAATTATATCGGATTTGCGGGAAGGTCCTCTATCTGAAGAAAGATTAGCCAGACCGAATTCAGAATATTGTTTATGTGATTAGGTAGTAAAGTGGATTGGAGGGGAGTGGCACACTCGAATCAACCGGGAGACTGATATATTTGCGTATTTGGGTGTGAGTAGCGGAGTGGAGTGAGAGGAGAGAGTGTGTGAGAAGGAGTGAGAGGGAGTGAGAGTGAGAGAGGGAAGGGGGTCAATTGGCCGACTCGAGAGCTGCCGATTAGCTCGTCTCAATCTGTAACGGATACGGTGTGTGGATTGCGAGTGGAAGTAATGCAGTCTCTCCCAGTCCCTTCCCTCCCTTCTCTCCTTTCCAGTCGAGTAGTCTCATTCAATGATGCAATGTTCTTCCGATTTCTGCGCGGCTGGCTCCCTTTTGCCTGATTCTTTCTCCTCTTTTCCCCCTCGAGATTGCAATGTCTTGTCGACATATAGTTGCCGCCTGGTGGATAGTTTCTGTTATTGCCAGCCGGGGTCAGTTGGCGAAACTCAGTTTTGAGCGAGAGAGGCCAGACAGCGCGGGCAAATGGTCGAGTGTCGCGCGGCCTCTTTGATTCTCTTGCCGGCTTCTTTGATCGATAATATTGTTTGAAAGCGCGCGCTTGGGTCTCCTCACGACTAGAAGGTAGATCGAATGCGACTACAGGGTAGATCGATTTTATACAGTACTCTGGTGAACTATCTCTCAGAATAATATTATATGGTTGCGTGATCGAACACAGATTGCTCTTCTAGAGGTCTTCCTTTCTAGGTGCCATCCTCCAATTCCCCTTCCTAAAATAATAAGGGGCTCTTGACCGGAGAGCGCGCCACTCGAAAATCACACCCGAAACTAAACGAATTATGCTATATTGTTTTGGCTATGAATCCGGCAGCATGTGTGAAGAATGGAAGGGGGAACAGTCTGCCTTCTCTCGTTTTTATATGTCCTCGAACCACTTGGAATGCAGTTCTTCCCTCTAATAGGTGGTTGTGACTGTCCTTTTGCATCATCCAGTTTACTCTTCCCTCTGATTTCGCCCCTTTTCTCGAAATCCAATCGGGTTTTCGACGCCAATCTTTGCAATCACAACAAACGCCCGCGCGATATTAATCTTTTCCGGTGATTGGCTATATTTTCTCTCGCCTATCATTCGCGCGTCCCGGTTGCGCAGTGGATCGTATGCAAATGTGCGCAACGATTTGCATATGCGTGTCTCATCCTCTGATTGTCCTATCACCATTCACAGCCCCTCTATAATACTCGCGATGGCAAGTTGCAGTGTTCCAGTTCCATTTACGATCCGCACTGCGAACACACTCCAATTGCTACTATACTCTTTTACTACCAGTCGAGATCGTGTCTCCAAACTTCATGTCAGACTGATGGTTTGGCGAAATCTTACGGACAGCGTTATGAGAGCCTGCCACATATGAGTTGTTGTGTTGTGTTTGTGTCTTCCGACGAAGCCCTACATATTCACTCTCGCATTTCGCAGTCTCGCATTTGTTTATTATAGTTGGCGCATTCATCCGACTCTCTTCCCCTCCTGCTTATTGCATGTATAAGTGTGAGTTGCGGGCTGATGTGATGAATGATTCCCGCATTCCGCCCTCGCCGCTATTCTCCGCCACGGAGACTGTCAATAGGCGCGCGACGGCGGCGCGAAAGAAGAGCGATCGGCTGTCCGCGCCCCCGCCGAGAGATGAAGACGCCTCCGAGATTATGCAAATCCCGCATCAAGCGGTAAACAACCATGTCTCTCCCGCGCATAGGTACATTTGCATATAGTGTACAGTTGACTGCCTCATAAATAGTGGGTGTCGAATGTAGGTTGGCTGTGGCTTGTGAATGGACCCTAGTTGTGGCGGGGACTGCGTGGTTGTTTTATGTTTGGAGAATGCGTTTGTATTGACACCTCGCTGTGATATGTGACACTCCGACACTTGTCACTGCGTTTTAATCCCCGCGTTTACATGCCAACTCGTCGGGCTCTGACCAACGGTCACCCGAGAGAGAGAGAGAGAGAGAGAGAGAGAGAGAGAGAGAGAAGAAAGGGGGAGAGTACGTGCACTCCCATTGTGGAGTAATCTAGCCAAGTGCCCTCTCTAATTGACAGCTAACGCGGTCCTCCGTCCATCCATTGATATTGCGATATATGCTGGATAACACCGTCCGAAAGATGTATTAGCGGGATGAAAACGTTCGCTCTGAAATACGGGTCTCAATATCTATTCACTGAATCCGCTCGCTCTTTCGCTTCCTTTTTTCCTATCCTAATTTGGAATGGCGCTATAAAAAAAGACTCGTGCTCGGAGGATCTTGTAGGATGAGTGTCTATCCTATTGTACCTCTGTTCGTTGTAAATCACTCCAATCAGCTGGCACCAGATCCGTCCTGGCCCCGCCCCGCGCAAGCCCCGCCCCCTCGAGAGCGCCACTCTCCGCGCACACGGGAGGCGTCTATTGTGAGGAGTGATTTGCATATATTCCTTGATACTGCTCGACCTTCTCGTCGTTGTTTGCGTTGCCGTGTGGGAATTTCCGGTGCTGGCGCGGGAGTTCTTTTCATTTCTTTCATCCCTCCTCTATTCTCTTCATTCCTCTCGCGCTCTCATTTGTGGCGAGTCCTATTTGTGTTCGTTCCGAGAGTTCCCTCACTGGCTCGATTTCTCCCACTTCTGTCAACACATAGATTAGCTCCTATTCCACTGTCACTCTTTGTCTTCCAAGAGATGAGAATTTCGGATTCTCATCTCGTAATTTCCGCCATTGCATATTCAGCAGCGCGGTTTTTCGATGTTTCTATTAATCACGGCAGTTGAAATCCGAAAAGTGTGCGTTGGAATTAGTGTCTGTTCTCTCTCGCACGCGCATGCTCTCTGCTGGGAGGCAGATGTATTTGGAAGTTGGCCGCATAGTATGCGCACCTGCTGAGAAGAGACTGGCGAGGAAGGAAAGGAACTAGTTTACTCCCTTATTATTATTGTTTTGTACGTAGATGTGTGGAAACCGAAACTGGTAGGATGGAGGGAAATTCGCAACATACACATACCTCCCATCCTCCTCTCGGCTGCTCTTTTGCGTGTTTCGGAGGCTGCGCGGATATCACGGATAGATTTATGTGCATATCTATGCGTGGCTTGGGAGGAGAGGAGAACTGAGATGCGCACTCGATGACTGCAGATCACACATAATCGATATACTTATCGCCCCTTCTTCTCTCATTTCCATCGGCGACCTTTCAAACCAACACTACCACCGCAGTTTTTCGGCCCCTTTCACATTTTTCAAGTCTCCCGCGCAAAAATAACTTTTTGAGAAACGAACGGTGTTTTTTGTTGTCGACGGTGCTGTATTGGAAAGCGGGTGAAAGAGGAGTTTCTACCTGGCTGAATGTTATAGAAGGAGAAGAAAAGGGAATAAATCGGGCGCTTTCGTGGGTAATTCGTTTTTCGTCCGCAGACTCTTCTTCTCTCCTCTCCTCTCCAACTCTCTTCCCTCTCAACCCTTGAAAGGATGTGTTGCCATTCTATTTTCCACTCTTTTTCTCCCCTCATTCTCTCTCGATTCGCCCGGTTATCGACATATCTCTATGCTATCACTAATCACTGTCTCACCGGCCGCGACAAGATTTCAGTTTTATTTGATCTCATCTCTTCTTGCAGGTTTATTTACTCTGCCGAATGTATCTTTCCTTCCACTCATGAAAATGATAATTCTACTCGTGGCTGCCGCCCTTTTTTCGTCGGCAAATGGTGAGTAATTGTTGATTCATTAATGAGACAATATTATCGGAGAGTAGAGTAGAGATGTGAGAGAGATGAAGAGATAGAGAAAAGGATAGAGATATATCAGCATCGAGAGAATAGGAACAAACCATCACTCCCATAATGGGCAATAAAACGCACTTCGGGAGGTCTCGAGATGAGAGAATGCGCGTTCTCCCACTAGAATACATGAATCGGAAGGGGTTACAGTCATTTCCGCATTTTTATTATCGAATGAAAATGAGCAGTTACCCAACTGCGCAACGTTAGACAGCAATCTATCCGCGCGTAGTATCATGTTTCGTATGTTATTGTGTTCCTCTTCCCATAACATAACATGCATTTCCCTCGGGAGAGAGGGAGTATAAACGGACCCCCTTCTCTCCCCTCATCTCTCTCACTCGATCCCGTCTGTTGCGCGAGAGCCACTTGCCAGCTGAATTTATGGACCCTCGAAGATGCCACTACAATGATAATTAGTGAGCGTTGGCCACGCGTCTTTACGACCGGCGAATGAGTTGAAACGTAGAGGGGGGGGGGTTGTTGTGGTGCGTTGTGGGTGGAAGTGACAGAGAGTGAAGTTGCTGCCACTCGCACCCCGATTCCATTCCGAACGCCCGTGATTGTGTTCGAATGTGGGAATAATTGCAATTAGAGTGGATCGGAGGATACATCCCCCCCTCTCTCTCTCTTCTCCTCATCCATTCCTTTGCAGGCTACACTCACAGGGAGAACCGCGCGACTCGCATGTCGGTCGTCGACTTCTGGAAGAATGAGACTATGGGAGACGGAATGAACATTCGAGTCGCACACGGAGTCAACTCGTGGCCCGCACTCGTTGATCAGCTACATGGTAAGAGGAGAAATGGGGAGAGAGATTTTGGGTAGATCAGAGGCTTTTCGTAGATCATCGCAATCAGCTGTTCGCATTCGCGCGCTTCCTAATCCGATCTTGCCCATTATTCCGCGCAATTAGCGCATCCGGTTGCATATTCAACACATATGACCGCTTCCCATGGATCGGCTCTCGCATCCCTTCCACTCTTTCCCAATCACACACTCTCTAAGCCTTCTGTCGACTAGTTCCTCTCTACTCTTGTGCGCACTTCTCGATCAAACACATTAGCTGGCAGTGTGAGTGGTGGTGTTCCCTTTCTGTCGTCTTGCCATGAAAGCCGCCCGCCGTCTCTCAATCAACACACCCGCTGTGTGGCGCCAGTGTCCTTTCTCTCTCCTCTTTTTGCCGGGTTGAAACATAGGTGGAGGGGAGGTTGCAGCCGGCCCGCACCCGCCACTCTCTAATTATGCTACACCTGTTTTTGTGGGGGTCAAAGAGGGAGGCGATTGCCCGGGGCGACGAAGACGCGCGAATCCCGCGCGGAATAGAGAGGGGAGAATTAAACATGCGGATGCGGCTTTGATCGAAGCCGCGTGGCTCTGATTGCCTGCCCGGAAGAAGCTGCACCCAATATGCAAATGTGCGTCACTGAAACGAGGGAGATTACACGATGGAGTCTTTTCAGAGCCGTTCCTCAACAAGTCACTGCTGATCGAGGGAGATGTGTTCATGCAGACACATAGGAGACCGAGGTGGGCGAAGAGAGTGGATGGGAGAAGGAAATGACAGTGTTCATTGCAGACATCGTGCCATTCCCGTGATGAGCAGTGAGCGAGCGAGAGTGGCCGATCGGATCACATTCAAGGATTGGATGCGTGAGGTGGCTCACATGGGCAAGGGTGAGTGAACAGAGAGTGATGGATGCACTGCGTCAGTCTGTTCTGTCCTGTTACACTTGTTGTGTGAAGAGACCGCCGTTGGGCATCTGCTGTCACAACACAGAGTCCCTACAACTACACTGATCGATGAGTTGTTATGACAGCGGCTGTCTGTTTCAGCCATCAAGATCAACCTGCGATCGACGGAGGTGGTGCGGCCAGTGCTGCAGTATCTGTATGCGGCACAGGCAGACCCCGATGCGCCATCGCTCGACAGCCCACTCATACTCCATGCAAACGTGTTCAGAGCACCGCGCAGTTTAGAGGTAGCATCTCTCTCTCTCTCTCTCTCTCTCTCTCCATCTCTCTCTTCCTCTCCTCTGTTTACTCCATCTCTTCAGCATCCCGTCGACGGCAACGTGTTGGTGGAGAAGACGAAGGCCCTGTTCCCGGATGCGACAGTCTCCCTCGGCTGGACTCGACAGGGCAACTACTCCTCTCTTCACGACCATCACAAGAAGATGAGCTGGCGTCAGGTGTTCCACCTTCTGGAGTACATCACGCAGCTCGACCAGCCGGTCATGTTGTCCGTGCGACTCTCTGTGGTAAGTGAGTGAGCGTGTTCGCGCGTCCGCATTGCGCAACAAAGGGGTGATAATCTGGATGGATCGGATGACCTCCGCCTCTCCGATTCCCCCTTATCTCCACCATCAATCACACTGTGCTCACTAAACACACACTTGATTGTACGTTGCGCAATGCGGGATGACTGATGTAGTGTAAGCGAAAGGACAAGAGAGGGATGGTGAGGGATTGCAGGCGGCGCGGTCCAAGGAGCAGCTACTCTGGCTGCTCGGACTGGACAAGTCGATCAGTCTGCTCGTCTGGAGTGACAAGGACGATGAGGTAAGGAATACGAGGAAGCAAGTGAATACAATGCATTCAGGTTGACGACTGGCGTCCTCTTTTGGAGTTGCGTCGAATGACGACTAGGAACCGAGTGCTCTACGATCTCGATCCCTCACACAAGCAACATCTGCAGACTGTGTCCGCAGAGTCTATGGAGGTACACTATTTTTTTGAATCAAATCAAATGAATCAAATCATCTACTTTCCAGAACCCTCCGTCGTTCAACCTGAACGATTGGCGTCCGGTGGAGTTCCCGTCTGCGGGCACTGGCCTATCAGGCATCGTGCGATCGGAGAAAGGAGCTGCGTTCATCGGTCGGCCCTCCTCCCTTCTCCTCTCCCGACAGCCTGCCAAGCCATTTGGGAGGGTGCAGACAGTGGAGGGGAAGGTGCACTTCCTGCCTCGGAAGCAGCACGGAGACGTGGATCTGGACGAGGACAGCGGTCTGTCCATCCAACTACTCGACAGAGTCAGCGAGAGCGAACAGAGACAGAAGAAGGCCGTAGAGGTGGGTAGTGGAATTAAGAAGTAGAGGTTTCACGCTGTCCTTGTAGATCTTCATCGGTCACGACGGAGAGGTGCGCATCGAGAATGCGATGGGGCGGATTCCGTACTATGAGAAGAGAGCGGTCGGCAAGGTACACAAACACGACTGCTACGCATTCAGGGTGAGTAGAATGATGTTACATTTTTCGAAATAGCTCACTTCTCTTGTTCAGGTTGACGACGAGGGCTGGCGAGTGTCTCTGGATGTGTGGCCTGAGAAGTGCGGAGAGGCTGGGGCTCACAGAAAGAGAAGGGACCTGGGCACCACCATCCAACTGGATACACCATTCCAGAAGTGAGTCGAATTCTCGTGTCTCTCTCTTGACTGCTCCTTTTTCAGGAACCGCAACCTGCGTCACGTAGTAGTGACCAAGTCAGGCGACGCCTCAGTGGACTTCCTCCTGGAGAGACTCCAACACAGTGCTGCTTCTATCCGCAGTCTCCTTCTAGCCCTACTAGTTATTCTCCTCTTCTAGATACATAGATGAGTAGCCCCGCGGTCGATTTATGAATCGATAGACCCTCCGAGTGAATCTTGATTGCTGCAGCGTTTTGTTCTGTTGTGTTCTGTGATATAGAGGCATAGTCTCCGTCCTTCTTCCAGCTTCGCTTATTGCACTGCCAAATGTATCCCTTCTTTGTATGACCAAATGTAGCCATGATGCTGAGCTTCTCCTCTTTCTCCACTCTTTTCTCTCTCACACCCGAACATCATGACCTCTTTGACCCGAACCATAATTCTCTATTGTTGATCGAAATGCGTGTATGTTATGACTTTTCCTCTTGTATATTGTATGCTGCGACAGTGAAGCAACTATAGCAAAAAAAATATGTACTGCTACCGAATAAAGGCGTTTGATAATTTGTTTCGTTGTTGCTTTTAATAAAGAAAGATAAATGACAAAAGGCGGAAAAACAGATTAGATACCGATACAGGCTGCCTGGCTTCCGAAGGTAGACGCGATGGTGTGAAACGACGTTTCCTCGTCGGTACCTGGACGTGTGTTCATATATCCGAGTTTCTCGAAATCGCTACTGACCTAAACCCGCAGATTACCTATCTGGCGATGAGTACTGCAGGGCTCGATTTCCTCGCAAATCGTTTTCATTATCCCTGTTTAATTATTTTCTCTTTTTTTGTTCTATCGTCCGCACATCTCATAATCATAGATGTGCAACACAGACACACAAAACACAAAAGACAATTTCGGATCATATGCTGGAAAAAACCGGGTTCCATCACAAAAAGAAACCATCACACATCGCGTACATTTCTGCACATTTCTGCACACTTTTTCAACGAGCATATTTTTTAGATGCTTTTCACTATTAATTTTCACATAAAAATACAATATTTATGATTTATGGTATGTTTTCACTTACTTATTTGAATATTTGAATACGTGAATGCTCCTTCAGCTTGCAAGCGCGGAGCCCATCTTTCGCCACAGTGAACGGTCTCGAGCTGCAGTTGCCCACTACTTGTAGTCGTTCCTGCGCCCATAGAACAATTTTGTATTATTGCGGACAGAATCTGCCCAGCGGGTTGGCGGCCGTCCGGGTTCTCAAGTGACGTTGCGCGGCCTCCAATCGGTAGTCACACGTGTCCATCGCCAGCTCGTTCTTCTTTTTTTTCACACAATAATTAAAAAAAAACTCAAAAACGATAAAAAAAATGTTACTCATAAAACCGGCATGTAATTGTAATTATATTTGATCATTGTATCATTCTTCTTCTGCATCAAAATGATAATACTGTCTCATTTAGTCATAGCGTCCGTAGTTCGTCTCACGAATGTTGCGAACAGCTCGGCGATCCCTTACAGCACCACACTTCCATATTTGCCCTTCTCGAATGTTGCTCTCACACTTACTCATCAGTTGTCGCATTTTTCAGGCTCTCTTTGTTGTAGTCATCTTCATGGCAGCTAGAATACCGCAGGGTCACGTCGGCCGCTTCTCCTTCAAAGATTTGTTGTGAAATTGATTATACGGTATAGGATAATAATTTACATTGATTGCAGAATCAAGGATAAAAAGCGACTATGCAAATTTCAACGAGCGACAACACTCGACGATGTTTTTTTTGAAAATGAGAAAAAACTAAAATATCATTTATCACAGAGGATTACTGTAGAAAAAAAGCTTCTAAAACAAAAGGGTGCAGTTACGACAGAAAAAAATACTAAAATATCATATATCACAGAGGATTACTGTAGAAAAATGATATGCTTCTAAAACAAAAGGGTGTAGTTACGATAGAATAATACACTTTGATTGCACAGATAAGGAACATGGTAGAAAATAATTTTTTCAGCTTGCAAAAAAAGATGACTGTAAAAACATTTTTTTAGAAAAAAAGATTACGGTAGAAAATAATTTAAAAAAAATAGAGACTATTGTAGGAGAATATTTTGATCTGTCGCCAAAAATAAGGATTACTGTAGGATAAAATTTCACAGGATGATTTGAAAAAATATGAATTACTGTTGAAAAAATAAACTGCGCAAATATCGAAAAAATTAATATTAGTCATGAGACAAAACTGACATACTTTTTAATTTGTTCTGGCGGAAAACTCGATTATCGACGCGATTCTGCTTTATAAATGGTATGAGTGGCACTCATTTACAAACAGTACAACCGCAAACTATACTTGCAGTTGGACGCATTTCGCTCTTGGAACATTTGTTGTGGCATGCATTATTGTGTGTCTGTTTTGGACTACGTTCCAGAATCTCAATGATCCGCAGTAAAAGAGAAGAGAGTCTCACCCTCCTCCTCCCGATCCTTCCATTCACGATTACTCTATTGCAAACGTGTTGATTCGATATCGTGTTCGTTTATTCTCCTGAAGGAAAAAATGTGATAGTGTAAATTCGAAAAACTCTGTGATTTTACAGTACGAATCGTAAATACTGATAAATGTAAAAAAAAAACAATTTAAAACTTTCTAAACATTGCTATACTACTATATCTCGGCTCAGAAAAGGAATTACGAAACAAGAAACACAGGAGCGTAACACGCATCATCCACCACAACTTTGTCTTTTGATCCGATATATAGTCGGATTGGATCCTATATGCCATCCGTGACATTTCACATGTTGTGCAGTTTTGTGCAACACAGCATGTATGTCATCGAATATCCACAACGCTTCCTTGAGTGGGAATCGAACCCGCGAACAGGTCGCGGCGTTTGTGCGCCACTGCGCCATAGAGGCAGTGGTTAAGAGATCGAAGAGAGAGCCCATCTAGCTCCACTGGCCTCTTCAGTGTACAATGATGAGAGATAACGAGCAAACATATCTGCGAAATTCAATGACCTCTCAGTATGACCCTCAATGGCGCAGGGTAGAGCGCGCCGCCAGCGCGCGATCGGTGCGAGCTGCCCAAGGGTTCGATTCCCTCACACAAAGCGTTTTGGATATTTGAAGACATACACGTTAAGTTGCACGAAACTGCACAACATGTGAAATGTCACGGATGGCATATAGGATCCAAACCGACTATAGCGATGGTTACAAAATTTGATAGTTTTTTCTTTCTAACTTTTCAAAAATTCTTCATTTTTCTCTGCCAGCGCGCGGTCACGTGCCCCCTGTTATTCTCTCGACCCCTGAACAATGCTGTGCGGCGGAGGACACTAACTGGACTGGTATTCTATTTTGCTACTATCTACATCTACGGGCATTGAGACTGGAGAGGAATCCTCGAAGAAGATGAAACTCTCGGAGACGTCTCTTCGCGATCGATCGTTGAAGCCCGGAATTTCCGCCGCCTAGATCGAAACTTCCCCAGAAACCGCAAGCAGATGATGACAACACGTACGCATCCACGGGATCACCGAAATTCGTATTGTTACCGTAAAAAACTGGCGTTTGACTCCCCTTCCCCTTTCCTTACAGCTTACAGTATTACAGTATTATTCGACACTCTTGCGAGGGGCGATGCCGGTGGCGGATGCGCGTCTCTTGTTGGGTGAGAGACCGCGGGGCAAACACCGTCCTGCCATCCTGTCAATTAGCATCACCCATCCACACAATGCATCACACGAGCCGCCCACAATGGAGGGGCGGAAGAGAAGGCACGTCCGAGAAACACCGCCGGCAATGTAAGTGATGAGCGGATATATTTTTGAATAAATGTTCCTCAAACTTTTGTGTTTTAAATTTAATATGTTCCTGAATGTACAAGTTATTTGTTCTATTAAAAATTACAACACGAATGACGGGCCACACAAACAGGGGGTAGAAATTGCAGAAAATGGATTAGTAGTACCCGGCCATGAGAAGCTACACTGGCGGTGTGTCTTCTGGCTATCGGCTGGCAACGTGCCAGGGTTGTCGCCACCGCGGTAGCGAAATTTCTTCGCCCCACGGGTGGCATCGAACTCGCGATTTTGCGATAGAGAGCCGCGCATACTTCCACTGCGCTACCGCGATAAACATAATATAGATGAGGTACTAAAATATTGAAATAAATATCGTTGTGATTTTGGGCCATTTGATTTTTGTGGCACCGGTATATTTGTAAAATCTACGGGTTAGAACATACAAACCAATGTGAGGCAAACTCTTAGTAAATTATTCAGCCAATATATGATACATATTTCCCTTATTTACGAATATGTTTGTCTTCAAACTTATTGATTAGTAAGTTTGGACAGTAGCCCAATTTGCATTGACCTCTCAATCTCATAAAGGTGTGAACAATGGGATTACTGTGGTAAGCGTGCCGATTGGCCGCAGGCAGCCGCCCATCCTCACATCCTCATATCCACACTCTCTTCTACCTAGCCGCTAGACAAACAATATCCGAGCAGACACGATTAATCCCATCAAAGTAGCCGACGATACAGTGAGAAAAGCACAAATTGCCTTCGGATAGGAAGAGACCCTTTGTTTCCGCGAGGCACCGGATGACGGGCATGCCAATGTAACTGATCGCTGTAATTGAGTGTGTTTCCACAGTAGTACTCGTATTACTCTAGTTTCGGTTTCTCGTCACACCCTTGACAGTGCTGTGAAGTGCCATTGAGTTTCCCGGAAGGACTGCTGCAATGCGAGTGAATGCGTGTGTGTATGCCTCCGGATACCCAATATCCACTGATCGGACACACATCCGGGGTGCGAATCGAGTCGACAATCGATAACAAACACACTCGCGCACTCGTGCATTGTCTTGTTCTAAACGGTTCGCAAACAGTGCGTGTGTCCGGGGGGCATACGTGGATGGATGAGCGCCCCAGGTGGCAAGGTGTGAAGACGACAGGTTGGCGCGAGTGAGAAGCTCCCGCTGCGAGCCACAATACACACTCAATCACTCCATTAGCACACAATATGCCCACTACAATGCTACACCACTATTATTCAATTTTTGTTGCGATGTTCAATTGGGAGGTGTCTAATTGGTATAGCGGGAGAGTGGGAAGGAGGTAAGAAGGGAGGAAGGGAGGAAGGGAGGAGTGAGACCGGTCTGTGAGGATCAGGCAGCATGTAGATAGAGAGACGGCGGATACGCACCAACCATCACACCTACAATGGCATTCACGTGAAATTAGATAATGTATTTTATATTTTATGTAATAATGCATCTAACGTTGGTTGAAACCTGCAATGAAGTATCGTAGTGTGAATCTTGAATGCTGACTGATCAAGAATGTTAGTTGTTTCCGGCTCTCTTTGATGTCGTCATCTAATGAGTAGTTAGACAGTATCAATGAGATACAAGTGTATGATAGGTGCTTCCTGAACTCCTCCAGTCGTTGCAATGACCCTCCACCGCCACTCACCCTCCAGCCAATCAGCGCGCCCGCCTCTCTCGAATCGCCGCGCTCCCTCGTCACAGTCTCCCCTCGCCCCGCCCCCTCGGAGGGCCAGCCCCGCCCCGTACAGATGCTTGTTATAAATGGAGGAGTGGCTCCTTGGGAGTCTAGCACCTCGAGTGAGTGGCGTGGATGGTGGTGAGTGAGTGATGGAAGAGGGCGATTCCCTCCGGGGAGTCACTCTCGCCCACCTCTCCCCTCACCCCCACCGCGCCATGAACCACGGTATTCTATTCACTTTACATTTGTATATTCTGCTGCATTTATACATTCTTACGATACCTTTCGCAGTTGACGTCTTGTGTTGTAGAATGTCGTCGTTCGCCGTGGAGCCGTCGACGGCGTCTTCTGCCGCGCCTGCCGCGTCTTCGTTCTCTGCCTCCTCCCAGCTCCCGTCTGCAGCTGCTCCCACAGCCTTCTCTGGCACTGCTGCCCCGCAGATCAACCCCTACTTTCCCACCTTCTCCCACGCCGCGTACCAACCCACTCAGGACATCTCCAGGTGAGTACGCGTACCTTTCTTCATCCACTCACCTCGTGCTTTCAGCTACGTGAACGGTACTCCGACTACTGCCAGCTGGTATGGAGCTCACGACCCGCGCTTTGCAAGTGAGTCTTTTACTTGTTACTCTACAGTATGCCATAGTAGACGTTCGTTGTGCGCGCGTTTCGCTTGTCTGGTTTTCCATAATGACGCTGCAAATCGCGCATGTATTGGTGGTATGTGTGACTGACTGGGTGTGTAATTGGTGCGATCTCGCGATGACGGCCGGTGTGAATTGAATGGAATTGGATGAAACCGCGTAGATCCCCGCTATCCTTGCCTCGCACCAATGAGGGAACATTGTTGATAGCGGTGTGGAGGATGGCAGCGGTGTGAGTAAGCGAGACGGGGTACTGTAGGCTAGGGCGCGGCGAGAGAGCGGGCAGATCGAGGAGGGCCAGTGTCTCACATGGGAAAGGGACGGCAGTGAGAACTCGCTTTTGACAAATAGAGAGTGAGTCGGCCATGAATGCAGAAAGAGAGGGTTCTATTCGCACTATCGATCGAATCAGCTGGTTGTGAAGTTCATCAGGGCAATTGAGTATTCTAATTAGGTGCGAGCATACGCACTGGATTAGGGTGGCGTCACATCCCCACGCAACTCGAAAGCACTACTACATGGTAATGAGATCGCGACAACATTGCGTAAGAGGGGCGATCCGGAAGTGTGGAGTGGATAGAGGGAGATTGATAGGCTGCCGTTCTCACACAGGCAACACGGTCGCTTTTGCAGTATACAAACACGCGTAAACTGTGAGCGCAAGCACTTGAGGAGGGGTCAGATAGGCATCCTACTGCGAGTAGATACGAATATGAACCCGTAACCATGTATCGTTTGCAGTCTCTCGGATCGGCGGCAGTGGCTTCGGAGTGGGTCTGTCTCTCGACAACCAGCGCAACATGATGAGCTCCATGAGCCAGCGAAGGAAGCGACGAGTGCTCTTCTCCCAGCAGCAGGTGTGTCCATCCCTCTCCCCTTCCTCCTCTAACCCCTCTCATCTAGGTCGTGGAGCTGGAACGCCGCTTCCGATCGAACAAGTATCTGTCTGCGCAAGACCGCGAGAACCTCGCTCGATCCATCAACCTCACCCCCACTCAGGTGAGCCTATCGTTATCACTCGATCACCGCGATCAGCTGTTCGCATGGCCGGTTTCCGGCGGTGGGCCGGTTACGAGGCACGGCGAGGCGAATTGTCGCCAATTACAGTAGCATGTGAGGCAGCGCTGCCGACAGCCGCCGCCTAGTTTCTTGCAATAGACTGCACATGTGAACTGCTTGCATTTCAGGTGAAGATCTGGTTCCAAAACCAGCGCTACAAGCACAAGCGGATGGAGAAGGAGAAGAAGATGGGTGGAGGAGGAGTGAAGGACGAGGACGGGCGGGACAGCCGCAGCCCCGACTGCAACACGAGCGGCACGGAGAGCCCGGTGATGAAGCTCAAGGAGGAGGACATCAAGTGCGACTTCCCCTCTCCGTCCATGCCCGCTGGACTGCCCGATCTGAACAGTCCCATGTACCACATGTACCAGCAGCAGTACAACCCGCAGGGCTTCTTTCCCTTTGCCGGCCAGCCCTTCCAACCCATGCAGGCCTATCCACCCAACGCCTACTATGGAGTCGGAGGGCGCTTGTAATTCCCCAATCCTCTTTCACTCCTCCCTATGCTCACTTGTACGTATACTTTGATGGTAGAAGTATGTATAATTTATATCTCGTGGTCATATTTCATATTGTGCGAGCTTTACATTGCGATTCTGTGTTGTATTGTGTGGTTGTGTTGGTAGATAAATGTATTGCGTATACATTGGTTTTGTTGAATGCGAGAAAAAGAATGAATGGTTATGTGATGAGAGGGTCGACTCGGTCTGTAATTAGGAGGTGACTTGGAAAGGCGAGGCGGACACTGTGAAGAGGGTTGCGCAACGACGGAAAGAGGGCATATCACCTGCGGCCCCACTTGTAGACAGCTGCCTATGGTAACAGTACTCCCTTCCACTCCGGAAGCTCGCTCCCCTCTCAAGTCACCGCTGTCTAATGCCTGCCAACTCCTTGTCATTGTCCCACGCAGGTCACCCTTCCGGTGGGAGCATCGCCCGCGTCCCTTCCATTCTGGCTCACAACTCACTGACCTCGATTTGTTCGGTCTATTTATGATTTGAATAGGCGTATCTAACTGAAAAAGACATCTGTCAAGTGGCGTGATGGGATTACTGTAGCGAGAGCGGGAGAGTGGGAGGCGAACAGCTGACTGCGAGGCTGATTCGATTTGGGGAGAGTGAAGTGGCGACAGGGATACGGATGCCGTTTAGTGGTTGTTAGTGTGTTAGTTATCCGTCTCCTTCCTCCTTCTTTCCCCTCTCCTATCCACTCGAATCCGTCTCCGCTTACCTGGCAAACCACTTCATCATCCCCTGCCACGCGCGCACACCTTGACGTAATCGGGTAATCCTATATGGGCAGGCTACCGTAATCCCCACGGATCACACCCGGGGTGAGAGTACAGTAACGGGGAGCGGGGTGGGATAATTAGAGAGGGCGCGCGGGGTGAGACGCAGTCACGTCGCTTGTAATTACTGATAGCCTCGTTACGACACGCAACAAACACATTCCATTACTGACATGAGTCAAATCCACCCGAGTCCGAGTCGCACGCATGTTGGACAGTGGACGGACAGCTGATGTGTTGTGTGATTGTATGAATGGAGTGAGTGGAGGTGTGAATGGAGGGAAGGCACTTGACCATCTCGCGTCTGCACACCACTCGCCCCTCGGGAACGCGACAACCATGCGAGGTGCTAACGGGGCAACATGCCTCCAGCCCCCACCCTCCCCTCTCACAGCGGGCTGCCATGCCACAAACCGGGTAATAGAATAGGCAAGACAAAACAATGCGAATTGCTGCGGGTTCGCGTCTCGCTCCGGCTACCGTATTCACTCGAGGACTGGCTAATCGTTTTATGGGGATGTTGTGATTGGAGCGGCGGGATGAGAGTGAGTTGGAATAACGAGGGATGCATTAGCGAGGGCCAGCCGGGGGTGAGCATACGGCGGCATGTCTACAAGAGAGACGGCAGGAAGCGGGCAATCGGGCGGTCGCTTGCGGTAAACGGGCGCTTCCGAGAGCGGATACAGGGGATGAGCCGATAGACACACATTGGAAGGACAAGTTGGGAGATGAGGAGACGAGAGGAGGGGATGAGAGGGATCAGGATGACATGTGATACCACTTGTCAATTGACACTTGTCACTTCTATGTATGCAAGTACACAGTACACACTCAATATTTTGATATGATTAGAACAACTATTGAAACTGTGTATACCAAAGTAGAGAAACGTTTATGCTTACTACGGTATTGGGAAACGTTAGTAATTCGTTTGTAAATAAAGTACGAA
This sequence comes from Rhabditoides inermis, assembly GCA_963966185.1. Classification (NCBI taxonomy): domain Eukaryota; kingdom Metazoa; phylum Nematoda; class Chromadorea; order Rhabditida; family Rhabditidae; genus Rhabditoides; species Rhabditoides inermis. The sequence goes on along the minus strand of CAWZYM010000392.1, from coordinate 552,969 downwards.
TTGATCAAATAATTATTAATTTATATAGTTCACATTGTAAGAGCCTCCCATAAGTATAAGTAGCTAGATGTTTGAAACAGATAGCCTAGGGTCAACCCGATATTTGCCGCATTGTACATTTTCTGTTGTGTTGCTGTGTCTCTTATTTCTCCCGGCAGATAAAGATTATTTTATTATTAGTTTCAAAACGTAATTATGAACTGAGATAGTGCATTGTGATAGCAGTAATAATGTTTCGTGTAGAAATCACTATCTATCAGTAATGTAGTCACGATCCGATACTGATACGGAAATCTTCTGTTTGTTAGTGTGGTACCAGCCTTTGATTTGTGTACAGTGTCTCTGTGCATATCCAATTATGTCGTCTGTTTGCTGTGCACTTTGGCAGATCAAAGCTGCCCTCAAGGGAAAGATCGCTAGCCTCGGCGGATCAACACTCACAACTCTCATCACACCGCCAAAGGAGGAGTCGGGTTGCAGCCAGCAAGGCATGCGGACAGTCGGACACGCATCAGTGGCAGGGCAAAGGGAGAGAGAGGGAGGGAGTGAGGGAGAGGGGGAGAGGAAGGAATCACTTGACGAGAAACGGATTGCGTCACGAATAGAGACGTCATCTGGCTTGAGTGTCGGAGGGCTGAAAGAAGTGTATCGGTTGGGCAGGTGGCCGGATGCACTTGAACCACCCATGGGAGACAATCCGCCACTGTCCCATGCGCCATTGACACGCAGCCATTACCTGCACCTACCGTATGCCCCAAGGAGTGACTAACCATCCCGGAAGATAGTCACTGTAGGTTTTATGGAGTAGCGGTGTGCTGGTCAGTGCCTCCTTGCATCCATCCACACTGCAAACACACGCATTCACACACTGCACTTGACACGCACTGGGCAGACGGTGGCGAGGCAGTGTGGATTCGAGGAGAGACAGACGGGGGAAAGAGAGAGGGAGCAGGTAAATGGAGAGAGGCCAGGTCGAGTCAACTATTCACACGATATCACACTCGGCGAACTGTTTTGCATCATTCCGATCAACGTGGTCAGTCGCAGGGTATGGAATATGAATCTCTCTCTCTCTCTCTCTCTCTCTCTCTCTCTCTCTTTCAATTTCTAATAGACATGCGGTTAGCGGGTATGAAGAGGTGTCATCGAGTGTCCATCTGGTTCCCATTAGAAGACAAGAGAGGCGGCGAATCAAACATGCCATCTCTCTCTCTCTTCTCTTTCCTCTTTCAATCAGAACAGCCTGTCTCAATTATGAGGGTTGATCGGTTGATGGCTGTCTGTTTGCAAACAAGTACAAGCACTTCTGCGAGTGCGCCAAATCGAGCCGTTTGTGTTTCGGCTGATCTATGCAAATGAGATGAGGTAGTGTCAAGTATTCTCGAGATATACGCAGATCCCAGTCGGACTAAGTCGAGTAAACAACACAATCATAACAATCATAACAATGTCGCAATGTTTATCATATGAACTTCTACAAAACTTGCCAGCCGGGAGACTAGAATGGCTAAATGAGTCGTCTATGCATTCGTATGAGCTTTCCAGCAATACCTCTTATCTCCACTACACCACGCATCTTCGGTGCAGATTCCTCCTTCTCCTTCTCCTTATGCTTCTCCTCCGAATCTTCTACACTCTCCTCACTCACGTGTCGCATCTTCTCAGCCTTCTTCTTCTTGTTCTTCTTGTTTTTCTTTCCATTGCTATGTTTTTCCGATGAGCTGGCCGTTTTCTCATCAGATTCCTCGGAGCTCTCCTCAGAAGACCGCCTTTTGCGCGCTGGTTTCCTCTTTCGTTCGTGTTTCTGCTCTTCCTTCTTCTCGCTCTCTTCTTCTTCCTCTTCCATACTCTCCTTCTCCTCTTCCTTCTTCGAGCTGTCTTCCCTCTCCTCTGTCTCCTCTCCACTGGACATCTCTTCACTGCTGCTCTCCTCATCGCTTTCATCTGACCTCTTCTTCCCCCGCTTCCGCTGCTCCTTCTTCTCGTAACTTCCAGAATCCTGCTCCTGCTGTTCCTCATCTTTCTCCTTCTCCGGCTTCTTCTCCTCCTCCGAACTGGCATGTTCCCTCTTCATCTTTCTCTTCCAGTACTTCTTCTCGAACAGCTCTCGTTGCATTTTGTCATAATCGTCTCCCGGGTATGGCGTCGGCTCCCACGGAGTCAGAAACGTACTCTCAAAGAATTTTGTCATTAAAAATATTAATACATTTCAATCAATAAACGTACCGGCTGTCCTTTCAGCGCCTGACTAGATGAATAATGATAGTTGAATGTTCTGCCATAATTGAGTGAAAGAACAATGAGGGGAAAGAAGAGGAACAAAAGAAACATGACAACAACATACCAAACTACGCTTCTCGCCTTTTATACTCTCGATGAAAGCAGGAACTTGATGTTATGGTCAGTGAGTGAAGCAGGTGCGCGAGAGAGAGTGTGGTGAGAAGGAGAGTGAGGAAGGGAGGGAGAGACGGTACATTACCATATTAACATGTAGGTGTTTTTCAAGTACCACGCGTCTAAAGTGATCACATATCATATGATCAATATATGCAGTTTGAAAAATTGTATTTTTTTGTAAATTGTAAACTCGTGAGGGATGGCAGGATGGCAAAACGGGGCGTTGACTGAGGTTTCGCACATATCTGAACAATGTATTTTCACGATCAGCTAGACAACACAAATACGTGCAATACACAGTACGATCACATCATCGTATTACGGAGCGTGGAACAACGAGGATTCGTCATATTTGAATACCTCACGTTGCCATCACATAACTACCACTTCAGACAATCTCAGAAGTACAGATGTCCTTACTGCGAAATGGACAATATATAAAGAAGGGACACGGAAGAGGTACAAACACCTGACAACTGCACGTTCTGGAGCGTTTGCTGGGTGTGATTGCAGCCGTCTATTTTTGGGCTACAGTTGATATTCGGAATAATCATCATGCGAGTGTGGTGTTTCATTTTCTTCTGTGCCTATTCGCACGCTGCCGATTGGAGGCAGGCGAATGGAAGGACCCTCCACTACACATACGGATCCCTGCAAGGAATCAAGGGAACACTGGTGAGTGACGCAATCGAGACTATCGCTCATTTGATGGTTTCAGAGTGAGGTGCTGTCTCCGTGGGGCAGTTGCCCAGAGGGGGACAACTATGAGGAGATGCAGAAGAAACTGTTTGAGGAGAAATACAAGAAGACTACCAAGCCGCCTATCCTCCTCAGAGATCAGCCATTGCCTGCGAAGGCTGCGGCGCCGCAAGAGAAAAATGAGGAAACTGAGACGACTACTGTTACAGTGGAGGGAACGACAACTACAACAGTCGAAGCCACCAGTGATGTATCGACAATCGCAGAAACTACCACAGTAGTAGTAGAATCTGGCGAAAAGCAAGTAGGGGAGCAGATGGAACAAGGGTACGCGGTGCCTCCGGAAGATCATCAGACTCTCTTTAGAATGTACAGATACAGATACAGATTGTAAGCATCACACCTTGGGTGATTGTTTTTGTAAATACATATGATTTGTGATGCCGCAATAAATGAACTTTTGTTTACTATATTCTTGTTGCGTGGAAGCATAACCTTCAGTGGAGTAACCTTGAGAGTGTGTTGTATAACTGGTTCGCCATGTCTGCGCTCTCCTTCCGTCACACGCTATTGCGTGGGTGTTCCGATATCCAGATCGAGATCTGTCTTCCTTCCTCTCGCTCTCCTGTTTTGTGTGTTCTCTCGTACAGGTGAGTTGGATCGATCGGTCAGTCTGGATGTGGAACAATTTCTCCCCCGGTCATCCTTCCCATCAGTTGCTTGTGTTAGCTACACGTGGAGCTTTCCACCACTTTCCTGTGTTTACTATTATTTGACATTACTGTTCGTGTTTCAGTAATTGTACCTCTCGGAGATGAAGTGTGTTCTTCTCCTCGCCGCTGTTGCGGCATATGCACTCGCTGATGAAAGGTTGGTGTAGTAGCATTATCATTACTATAGTTATTTTATTGACCTAATATGATTGATACATTTGAACTTAGATCTTGGACGACTGAGGAGGGAATCGAGATTGAGATCATCAAGAAGATCGGAGCGAGCAAGTGCAAGGTGAAGTCGGAGAACGGAGACACGGTCGAACAGTTCTACAAGCTGACCGACAAGAGCGGAAAGGTCATCGGAAGCAACTTCAACCAGAAGCCGTGAGTGCCGTGAGGATATGGAATGAGTGACAATGAAATGTATTCAGGTTCAAGTTCGTGCTGGGCAGGGGAGAGGTCATCTCCGGAATGGACATTGCTATGGAGGGCATGTGCGTCGGAGAGCAGAGAAAGGTAAGTGCTATCACTCTGTCTCTCTGTCTCTCTGTCTATCTAATAGCTCTCCCTCTATGTGACTCTCTACATCTCTAGGTGGTCATCCCTCCCGAGGAGGCGTTCGGAGAAGAGGGCCGCGACCACGACGACATCAAGTCGGGAGACTCGCTGTACTACTTTGTCGAGCTGAAGAGCATCTTCCGTCCGAACCCTGGAGAGAGCTGGATGGAGGAGGACGGAGTGCGCATCGAGGTCACTCACCAGGGACCGGAGGGATGCGTGGGAGCCACGGAGGGAGACCTCATCCACCAACACTACACTCTTCATCTCGAGGACGGGACATGGGTCGACTCCTCCCTCGGAAGGAACAAGCCATTCATCTTCACCATGGGAAAGGGAATGGTGGGTAGAGACGTAGGGAGAAAAAGACATTGCTCATCTTGTGGTTGCAGGTTATCAAGGGAATGGAGACGGCTATGGCTGGAATGTGCGAGGGAGAGCACCGCAAGGTCATCATTCCTCCCGAGCAGGGTGAGTGGAGAAGAGGGGAGAGGGGCCGATGGAAGATATCATATACCAATTACAGGCTACGGAGAGAAGGGACGTGCTCCGAGGATCCCCGCTAATGCGTACCTTCACTTCGACATCATCCTCCAGAAGCTCATTCCTTCCGAGGAGAGGGGCAAGCAGGAGCTTTGAGCGGAACGATAGACCGATATGTGATATGAATGATATACGGTGTAATTTCACATTCCTTATATTATGAGAAAATAAATAAATTATTATAACGGTGTATGGCGTTTTTTGATGTGTTTTGTGAATTATTGTTTGTATAGTATTTAAATATTTAATTAATTCAAATCTAATTTTAAAAAATTGTCGCTGCAATGATAACGCAGAGAATGTGAGCGAAGAAGAGAACCGAGGTGTCTAGAGAAATTCTCTGGGTCGGAGTAATATTTCCAGACACATCAGCTGTCTGACATCCATTTTCGCTTCATTCTAACACTGTACTCTTATTTTATAGTTACAAGGCATTATAATGATCTATTTGCTGTTTACGGTGCGTCCAGTGACACTAAGCTAGCCCCTCTTTCTGCTCTCTCTCTTCTCTTCCCTCCCTCCCGCTCTCCCGACCCACCGATCGTGGCGTCATTTTTATCCCCGCTAGTCAGCGTGTGCATCTCTCTCTCGCTCTCTCACTGGTTTGCAGTTGCAAGATTGCAACCAAATGCTGTATCATTTATTTCCGTATCTTAGTGTTCTGTTCGTGTAGTAACCACCGAATAGAAGAATCAATCGTGTATGTTCTATGTGCGAAGTGCTAGAGTTTTCTAGCGACATACGGAAACCAGTCTGTGTGCAATCGTCCTGCATTCATGCACCGATCGCCGGTCCCCGCCGGCTATTCAATGTTCACCAAAATATGTGTTCGTCCGTCATTTCTCTTCTTCCCCTGTTCGCTTTCCCAAATGGATTTGCTACAAGTTGTGATTGGCGTTTACAGTTTTTTTTCACACGTTTGACGGTTATGGCGGAGGCCGTGCGCATGTGCCTTGTCTCTGTGCGTCATCCCGATTATCCTTATCTCTCACATTATCAATCACCAATGCTGCTGCTTCTTATAGATGTTTTGATTGTGTTGTTCATGGAAACACTGGCGCGCTCCTTGCATGGGTAATGATCATTAACGAAATCGATTGGTGGTCCTTTGGGTGGGTGTGGATCCCGTTCTTGTCGCGTTGACACAGTCGAGTCAGTCCCGCAGTTGTTGGTTTGTTCTGCGTGTGAGTGTCGCCGGGGCGCGCTGATAGTGTCTTGCCGTGTGATAGTGGGTTGTCGTCAGGAGGAGGCTTGATGCGACCCGTCCATTGTGTTATCTGCTAGCCCGCCTTCCATCCATCCATCCTCGACCGCACTGCTTCCGAGACGACGCAGCCATGCTGCCCCTAGCCATACTCTTCCAAGCTGCTCTACTAGCAGCCTCTCAGTGAGTTGCACTTGCTTCTGTTTAATATAAAGCGTTCTGAAGCTCCGTGTATTATTTACATTTCAATTTCAGGACACCACTCGAGTATTGCGACGTTCTTCAACAGGTTAGTTCGTTTGTTTTGATTCGAATCTTTCATTATATGATGTCATTACTTGTGTGCCCAATCAATACCATTCATGTTCGATTATGCAGGTGAGTAACCTTGGTTACGTGTGAATAACACAGTGAGCAGCGATTGTTTGCGAATCGTATCTTCTAAGGCCGGCTATGCGTGTTTCATTTCCCTTTTTTGCGATATTGATCACTAACTCAGATGTGACTTCCCTTCCGCCTTCCTACCATTTCGTGTCGGTTTACTAAACAAACTCGGGGGGAAGGGGTGGCGAGAGAGAAGAGAAGCTTGAATTTGGCCAGCTGTGAACAGTTTTGCACGGCTCCTTTCGAATCATGGTGACAGGGAGTGGGGCATGAGACCAGGTGATAGGGCGCACGTACTCCACTGATCACAATGATCACAAACACATAACAAGTGTGAACTCATAGTGTAGCCGCGTATGTGTAATGTATGTCGACAGAACAGCGACAGAGGGATAGAGTGCGGCAACACGCTAAGACGATTAGAGATCAATCAGTAAGACCAATCCGTGAATCATTCGTTTGCGAAACGTTTGTACTAGTATTGTGGTATATATTGCAGTCGTCATCGTGTCGCTTCTTCGCAGCAGTGATAGACGCGGGTTCGACGGGGACTCGCCTGCACCTGTACACTCTGCGATGGAGGGGGGAGGACGGCGCGAGGGGAATGCCGTTCGTCGTCGACAAGGAGACGTTCAAGGAGGTGAAGCCGGGGCTGTCGGCGTTCTCTGCCGATCCTCCGGCCGCCGCCCGATCCGTGCAGCAGCTGATAGAGCATGCATACACTGTCGTGCCCCCGCACATGCGAGACAGAACCCCCATCGCACTCAAGGCGACTGCCGGCATTCGGCTCCTCCCCGGAAACCTTGCCGACGTCATCATGAACGAGGTGAGATATTGATTGAATTGTGTTATTATATTGATTGATTCATTCATTGATATCAGGTGGCGAGTGCGATAGCGTCGTCTGGTTTCCTTGGGGTTGAGAATGGAGTGGAGATCATGTCTGGTGCGGACGAGGGCGTCTTCAGCTGGTTCACCCTCAACCTCCTACTCGAGACGCTATTCACTGGTAACTTTTTACATTGCAGTCGTCGGTCCATCTATTCCTTGCAGAGTCTGTCGACCCGTCTCCTGATCGCTCCGCTGCCGCTTTCGATCTCGGAGGAGGATCCACTCAGGTATCATTTATGCGCTTTGTTTCATATTCTTTTCGATTGTGTAGGTGACGTTCTGGCCGGTGCGGGAGAAGGAGGAGGGAGTGTTCTCCGGAGAGCTTGGCTCGGAGAGGGTCATTGACTTCTTCGGCAGCCACATGCGACTATTCACACACAGGTAATGTGTTTGCGTTGATTGTTACCATCAGCTTGTTGCAGCTTCCTGGGCAACGGTCTGGTGGCGTCTCGTCTGTCGGTGCTGGAGTTGTCGAGTGAGGAGGGTGAGATGGCAGAGGGAGTACTGCGATCGCCCTGTCTACCCGAGGGATTCTCCATAGACAAGTGGCACTATGCGATGAAGGAATGGAGGGTCGAGTGAGTACATGCACACTCTCCCCTCTCTTATCCACATTATGTAGGGGCTGTTCTGCGTACTCTCCCTCTGCCTGCTCGGCCGCCGTGTCTCGATTCGTGGATCAGAGCCGTGTGATGAGATTGGATGCCATCCAACACTCGCCCGTCTACCTGTTCAGCTACTTCTTCGACAGGGGACTACAAGTATGTTTTTGTTTGTATATTCATCTCCATTCTTTCGTGTCAGGCTGGTCTTGTGTCCGACTCACGTGGGGGTGCGACGACGGTCGGTGCTTTTAGGAAGGCTGCAGAGAAGGGTGGGTTCTTGAACTATTCACTATTTTGTTAGTTTTTAATCTATTATGGATGTTCAGCGTGCTCAGTCTCTCTTGATGCATCGGGTGAGGATTGCATGCGTATGTGTTGTATAGTGGGATGTGGTGGATTGACTGTCTTCTATCTGCATGCCGCACTCACATAGCCCCCTTGCACTTCTCCCCCCATGTGATGTGTTGCAGCGTGCTCGGCGGACGCGTCTTCCCTCGAGGGTCCTCACTGGCTTCCGTGGAAGTGTCTCGACCTTACCTACATCCACGCGCTTCTCCACGACGGCTATGGATTCCCGGACGATATGACGATCCATGTGAGTACAAAGAGAGATAAGATGCGTGCTTGGAAAGAGTGCGAGTGTCTCTGACAGCACCCGGCATGCACTCTTCTAATCATCTCCTTTCTACTCCCAGTTCAGAAGACAATGGCCAGTTTTGGTCTCGTGCCAATCGCCGCTTATCAAATAATTGCTTATCACATGTGGTCTATCAGTCAGGGTCGCTGTATTGTTTATGACTGAATACTGATTGTGGGAGGGGATGTTTGTGTTTGCGTTTCAGCTGGCCAAGAAGATGCGAGGAATGGAGGTGTCGTGGGCGCAAGGTCTGGCAGTGTCGATGGCGTCTCCATCTCTGGGGAGGGTGGATGAGACGGCTCGCAACCTGACGGGTCGACCGCTCGTCGACCAGCTCATTGGTCTCATCGCCCATTCCACCTCTCACGTACTCAGCTATCTCAACCTCATCTCTGACTAGGCACGAGACACGCTGCGATTCTTCCCATACTGGTATGAATAGCTCAGAATTGATTGTTTTAGACACTGGTGTTTCTAGTTTAACGAGATTGTGTGTGTGCTCACTTTGAACTAATTGTGATTTCACATATCATTCTAATTTTTCGCTTGCCCTTTCATTGATACATGTATTTACTTTACTACATTTTGTCTTTTACTTGTACCATTTTAATTCAGAAAGTGTAAAGAATCTGTGAGTGTTGCTCTATTCGATGTTTTGCAACAATAACAATTGAACAAATGTATAATAAATATTAACTTTGTAAGATCTGAAAGACACGTTTTGGTTGTGAGAAGTGGGTGGCAAATGGAATGGAATCATGGACTCTCTTGAGAGACGAGGGGAATACAGTGGCAGATCTTTTTGAGAAAGGAGAGATTGAAAGAGGAAAGTGGATAAGGAGTGACTTGTTGTTTCTCTCGAGTTCTCCCGTGGCCGTCCACCGTCCACTGTCCACATCCCTCAACACAACCCCCTCTATCTGCGCATTCGAAGGAGACTGCGCTTGGAATGCGATACGGTATCTGGAAGGCCACATGAGAGAGAAAGGTGGATGGAGCACACACTGTAGAGTGAGCTGCTGAACGACAGTGTCGTCTGCCTGCGGGTCTTCCATCAAATGAGCAGGCGGCAGCTTCACCGATGAAAACACGATTTTTGTGATCTATAATAAGTGTGTTGGGTTGCTTTTTGTGATGGTATTCTCACCTCTAGCGGCAGACACTTCCATCCCTTCAATAGGCCCTGTGCCTGCATTACTGCCTCCTCGGCTACTGTCTGCTCATCCTCACTATACATCCTCACTTCGTCCCCTCTCAGTAGCTCATTGACATGTGAGAGCAGTACTTCGGCCGGCTTGCCAGCCTCTTCCGATGGGATGTGCAGCTCCGAGAAACACGGACAGTAGTCCTCCGGAATTCCCGCCTAGAATGGGCTGATTGGCGGAGGCGAGAATAGCTCACCTCACTGCATGTCCGCTTCTCAGGTATGCGCTCGAATAGGGAGTAGCCTCGGCGCGGCTCGGAAGAGACCATTTTTGCACGGATGAATGTGCCCTGGATGTGAGATGAGTGAAATATCTATGGAAGACGACTCACGTTTGCAATGTCGAGTAGAGTGGCGTGTAGATCGAACTGTGAGGTGAGTCTCTCGCTGTTCTCTGTGAGCCTCTGTTCAAGTGAAGGATACTTCTCTCGGATAATATCTGGCAGTCGAATAGAGAGAAATGGAAGACGCGCCTCCAGACGTCCCAGAACCTGTAAAGGTCCGATGTCCAGTCACCTCTGTGAACTCTACCTACTGTCTCTCTGATCTTGTCGTACCGATGTCCGTGGTCGCTGAACACAATGACGATACTGTCTTTCAAACTGGGCTCCTGTAACACGCCAATGTTGATGTGTTTTCTTTCTCCACCCACCCTCAGCATGCCCTCCACATCCTTGTCCGTCTTTCCGATGAGATTGAGGTAGTCATGGCTCATATCCTGTGTCCACCACCACGCAAAGTGACGGCGGCCAGAGTAGGCACGAGTGAAACTGGAGAGGAGAGTGGGTGGGCAGTGGGGAGACACACTCACCTGCGCAGGTACTCCAGTTGGTTCTTGTGGTGTGGCAGACGGTCATAACAGAACGGTGTCGACCGACGAGCCACGATCGAATAGAATGCGGCCAGCCAGTACGGACTGAGTGACGACATACGTGTGAAAATAGGTGTTATTGAGACGTACCGGAAGTAGTGATCAGTTGGCTGGTTCTTGAATCCGCATAGGTATCCGAAATAGTTGAATGTACCAATGTCGGGGCGATCCTCCGCGAAAAGAGTCGCATAACCTGCATTCACCATTGCACTCTGTTGTTAATATCTCATGTTAATACCTTGGTATGAAAAGTCTTTCCAAATGATAGGAAAGTCGTCAAAGGCAATGTCCCAACTCTCATCGAGTTCAGCATCAAATTCCTAAAAGAACACCAGTAGGGTATGTTAATGAACTCTTCAAGAGACACCTACCTTCGTACTCGACCCTCTCTTCCCAGTGAGTATGGCGAGCCAGTTAGCATATGTGTTGTCTCCGATCTTCACGTGACTCCGCATATCAATGAAACCCATCTCCGACATCACTATAAAAGAGTAAGGAGAAAAGAATTGAAACAATGAACTTACATTCATATGATCGCGGCAACTGTCGGATGAAGTTGGATCGAGACATGCTGTCCAGCCCAATCATTACTACAGAAGGACGTTCAGCATTAGACAATTTAATAGGTCTGAAAAAAGACAAAGAACACGATTCAAAATTTGACCTATGCCTTACAGCTTGGATGTGATAGATTCACTTCGGGGTTTCACGGAATGAAAGTGATACTTGAATACGTTATTCCTCATCAAACCGCCACTTTTACATGCCACCTGAAAGTTGCTCTCTCTAGAGTCTAGAGAGTTTGATTCCTCCTACCTCTACAAACTCGTATGGAATCTGATGTCGTAGTTTAGAGAGATCGATCTCCTCGGCCTCTCCAAAGATCACCTCGGAATCAGAGACGCCTGAAAGACACAGTTGGGTTGGGACAGAAAGAAATAGTTAACCTTGATTGTGAGAGACGCTTTTCACATGACAGGATAGATCTTTGACAAGTGTAGAATTGAACTGAATCATTACTTTATTTGTTTTTGTTTTTTTTTATTTCACATACCACCAGATATCCGTCGTCTTCTGTGACGACAGGCTCTTGGACAGGCTTGCACACGAGTGCATCTGGCTTGGAGTAATAGGCTTGGATCGAGTGATCCCATGGATCCAATTGCGGCACTCGGCAACGCTCTCCTATCGAAACTGCCGCGCGAGCTTGCAACTCCTGAACGAAACGAAATGGTGAGAGAGAGAGAGAGAGAGAGAGAGAGAGAGAGAGAGAGAGAGACCCACTTGTAAATGTCGTATCTCAGGTGAGACGCTCTTTTGTTGGAATATGGCATTTCTGGATAATGCAGTGAGGGAGAGTAAGCATAGTGTGGATAGTGCTAGTATCCGCAGTGCGAATCGAGCATGAAAAGACGACAGCCGCATGGCTCGATCACTGCAAGAGCTATGTTACATCCAGCCTATATCAACAATCAACAAAGCACGACTGATTCACTCTATCTGTCACATATGCGACAAGAGTGACTAGAATGAGCTGAAATCTGATATGAATGTCGGTTACGACCTAACACAGGAATAGCTCAAATCAAATTGCAGCTGTTTGCATGATTGGAATGTGTAGGTGGAGGTGGAGGGGGGGGGGGGGAGGGGTGTGTGACGCATCTTGCATATCAATATGGAATCATAGAGAGTAGTATGTGCGCGGAGAATGGGGAAAGGCGGAGAGAGCAAACAGTTTCCAAGACGCATTGATCCACACAGACCACTATCAGCAGGCAAACAGCGATAAAGAGTCTCCATCTAGCTTGATATTCAAGGAGACGATGAAAGACATATGTCCGTTGGTGTGGTACGTGTTGATGTGGGTTGGAGATAGTCTGGTTGCCACGTGGAGCTTTCAACCACTTTCCTGTGTTTAACTATTATTTGAACTTACTGTTCGTGTTTCAGTAATTGTACCTCTCGGAGATGAAGTGTGTTCTTCTCCTCGCCGCTGTTGCGGCATATGCACTCGCTGATGAAAGGTTGGTGTAGTAGCATTATCATTACTATGTTATTTACCAAATATGATTGATACATTGGAATTAGGTCTTGTACGACTGAGGAGGGAATCGAGATTGAGATCATCAAGAAGATCGGAGCGAGCAAGTGCAAGCTGAAGTCAGAGAACGGGGACACGATCGAACAGTTCTACAAGCTGACCGACAAGAGCGGAAAGGTCATCGGAAGCAACTTCAACCAGAAGCCGTGAGTGCCGTGAGGATATGGAATGAGTGACAATGAAATGTATTTATTCAACGTGCGAAGCTTGGTAAGGCGAATTCAAACTTAGCGCCAAAATGCTTATCGAAAAGTTGAGCTCTGTGCGCATCTCGTCGATATGAGTTCGACAGGAGGCATCGTTGTAGTGTTGTGGTAACGCTCACGGTTCACGGACCATGCTATGCCGGTTCGATTCCCGCTATGTGCAATCAGTTTTGCCACGTTCTCAATAGTGAATTTCGATGAACCTTGGTAATGCTAAACGCCCCTGTGCCTTTAAAGAGGTTCAATGCTAGCGATACCAAACTTGACCATTTTTTTAACACCTTGGTAATATCTATTAGCATTAATCATTGCGTTGTTCTTGCAAAGATTCTATAGGACCTTTCTCTAAATCGCCTTTTACAGATTCTAGCGCGCGTATCTTGAAACAAACCAACCAATGCTACCGCATTGGTTGTAATGAAACAACTTCATTTAATCCGAGACAACACATTCCACTGATAAGCGCCGCTCTCGCGCACCTCTCGAGCGCACGCGTGAGAGGTGCGCGAGAGCGAGACACGCGCAACTCCTTCTCTCTACCAGCCACCGGGCAGCCGCGCGCGAGAAATGCGTGAGAGCCGCGCCCAAGCTGCCCCAGAGCAGCAAATGCGTCTAAACCGCGCGAGAGACGCGCCGGCGCGGCAACGCCGTGTCTGTGCGACTAAGTGCGTCCACTTTGCACTCGTCGAAGAGTCTTATCTGTCCGTCCCATCCGTCCGATCATCTGTCTTCTTCTGCCCATCTCCCGATTCGTCCGATCGTTGATCTGATTGTGAAGATAAAGAATTAGTCTATGCTAACCCCGACTTATTTTATAGTCGCCGCCTGGAGGATAGTTTCTGTTATTGACAGCCGGGATCAGTTGGCGAAACTCAGTCGCGAGCGAGAGAGGTCAGACAGCGCGGGAAAGGCTCGAGTGTGGCACGGCCTCTTTGATTCGCATGTCGGCTTCTTTGATCGATATTATCGTTTGAATGCGCGCGCTTGGGTCTCCTCACGTCTCAAAATGCGACTAGAGGGTAGATCGATTTTCTACCATGACCCGGCGAACTATCTCCCTGAATAATATTTACGTAAATTTTTCTGTCCGCCCTGTCCGTTCGTCCATCACCGCAGGTTGTAGAATATTACAGCCGACAGTCGTGGAAGAGACAAAATGATAGAAAAGAAGCAAAAGCTGCTTCGCCTTCTCTTCCTAACACATTTACTTCTATAATGGGTTATCCCCAGTCCAGTCCAGTACTGTCCATCCCGCAAACTACGGTATATCAAACAAATTTAATAATGAATAGATACTAACCGTTCTAACCGTATCCGTCCGGTTCTTCGGTTCTTAATAATAATAATAATAGTTTATTACCGTGTTGGGTACTTAACATGGGAAAACATAGGAAACACAACAGAGCATACGGTAGGAAATTAAAATGAGAAAAAAACATACAAACAGTAGACAATAAGCAAACTACAAATGTCGAATTTTAGACATGGGATGCAAATGGGGATTGTCCACTAAGTGGGATTTTACGTTACTGGTTTTCGCAGATTCAACAATATAAGATGGAAGTGAGTTCCAAACCCCATAAACTCTCAGAAAGAACGCGTTGCTCCGCAGAAACGAGTCAAATGATGGCAAAATACGATATTTGTGAGATGTGCGCGACCGAGTTGGGACTAATGAAAAAAGACCAGCATAATTAAGAGAAGTTGTTTTAGTAATAACCTTGTGAATGTACACTACGTCATTTATAAAGCGGCGTTCTTCAAGAGTTTGAAGGCCAAGAAGCTGGAGGCGTTCGGGATAGGTGAGCGAGAACAAGCCAGCGCGGCGACATATTCGGCGCGTATAGTATCGCTGCACTGATTCGATCAAGTTCACTGATCCCACATCCTGAGGGTTCCACAATTCAGTACAGTACTCTAGCTTGCAGCGGAAATACGTTGTGTAAGCGGTGACCAGAACCTTCAAGTCTCTTGTACGATATACTCTCAGAAAATCATTTATGGCATTTAGGGTGCCTTTAACAATGTTTGCAAAGTGGTCCTCAAAAATCAAGGACCCACACATAGTCACACCAAGGTCCCTTACAGAATTAGCAGGTGCAAGCGTGGTGCCATGTCCTGTATATTCATGTTTGGGATTTCGGCGGCCTATGTGCAGTATCTGCGTTTTCTCAGTAGAAATTTGCAGACCCCATTCTAAAGACCACTTTGCGACAGCGTCTATTGCTTTTTGAAACATAATTTTAGCCATATTATCATTGGGATCAAAAGCGAAGGATATTTTCAAATCGTCTGCGTATAGAGCACACTCGACATATTCAGGCAGGCTATCCACGATGTTATTGATAAAGATATTGAAGAGAATGGGTCCAAGACACGACCCCTGTGGCACGCCACAGTTGACGAGTCGAGGAGAAGAGAGCGCATCTCCAACCATAACTTGTTGGCAACGGTCAGAAAGGAAGGCTCGAATCCACCCGAGAACGTTTCCACGAATGCCCAGCGAATGCAACTTTTTGAATAGTAATTCATGGTTAATTGTGTCAAAAGCTTTCTTAAAGTCGAAATAAATACAATCAATAACAAGGCACAATCAATAACAGTTCTCCTCGAGAATCGACGATTCCAGCCTTAATTCGTCCGCTTTTCCGCGCAACTTGTCGCCTGCTGCTCTGCTGTCGCAGCTGTTGACTATGGATGAGACCCTATAACTTCAATATGTCCTAATAGCTCTACCTGGCAGGGAGAAAACAAAGATTGCAACTCACATATCTGCTCGCACTTGTTTGGTCGCAGACTATGTATGACAACTTTTTGTACCGGCTCTTCCCGAACTCAGAAATCGTTGTCCAGTAAATCGTAAATTCCGAGAAAATACGTTTTCGCGCCAAACAACTATGTTGCGCCTTGTTTCAGAAATTAACAAAAATTTTAGTTGAAGGAAATCCAATGTCTACCTGTACTGCTGGCTATTACAGAGATAGTACAGTTTGCTAAACCTGCTACACAGTCTGCTACACAACACCAATTCGCTAGAAAATTACAACCATACCCGGTCCTACAGTAATCCCTACGATCTCTCGCTCCCTCAGGGTCTGATTCATCGCAAAGACGTCCGCGTTGCCGACCTCGGCTCTTGCGAAGCGTACTGGGTGCGTGCATTGAAGTACAGCACAAGTATGGAGCTGCTGCTAGCCTCCCTCTTCCACCAGCGCTGCTGGTGGAAGAGGCCCGGCCGAGCCTTTGCCGTGTTGAATGACTACAAAAGAGTAGACTGTACTTGCTCGCAAAGCTGATCAGGCGCTGCTACCGATTTTGTAAATCAAACATTTTCGACGCTTTCCCCGACTTTCCCAGTTCTGTGAGGTCGGGGGTGTAAACTCTGTCCGGGATTGGACGTCATGTGACGAATTCATTTTCAGCAATCCACTGATACTGTATTCCCTGCTACGGTTCTTCGCGGCTCTCGCGACTCGCGGTACGAACTCATTCATTTCCTGCCGTTGCGCAAAATGCGTTGGGCGGAAGAAATACTAAAAAAAACACAATAATATTGAGAGAGAGAGAGAGAGAGAGAGAGAGAGAGAGAGAGAGAGTGTAGCACCTTCTCGACCCCTACGATCGGACCCCGGTCGAAATCTGTACAGAGAGACACTATACAGCTTTTTAGCGTAATGAAGTTTACAGACACTGTAAACTTCATTACGCTAAATCACACTGCTTTTACTGTCTAGTCCGGTCGGAAATATAATGCTTGCTAGTAGCATGCAGTCAGCAGTGTGAAACTGATAAAGACCACTCTGCGCCGTTGTATCGTGCGCTTTCAACCTCTCTGGGGGGGGGGGGCGTCTCTTTACTTTAGAGCACGGGTCACTGTGTCTCTCATCCTCTCATGTGATGCTACCTCACCAATATATTACCAAAGTGGGAGTATGTAAAAAGTACACCTGAGCGTTGGTGAAGTCCTCCTCCTGATAGCGCTTACCACTGCTCGACCCATCTACCTGCCATCCGTCCACGTTCAGGTCACCGCGCGCATAAAAATCCGGAATATCTCTCTCCATCTCTTTCTCCATCTCTTTCTCCATCTCTCTCTCTCTCTCTCTCTCTCTCTCTGTCTCTCTCTCTCCATCTCTCTCTCTCACTCTCTCTCTCTCCATCTCTCTCTCTCCATCTCTCTCTCTCTCTCTCTCTCTCACTCTCTCTCCATCTCTCTCTAACCATTTCTCTCCATTTATCAAGTTTGAATGAACCTTATTCACAAAAGAACGTTAGATCAGTTTTGAAATAAATTCTTTCAATAAATTTAATAAATTTAATAAATTCAATAAATTCAATAAATAAATTCAAAAATTCAAAAAATTCAAAATTGGTAGTCTTCTGTCACAGCGGTAACACTGTTAACTTGCTAAATATGACATCACAATCACAATGATGTAGTATAGAAAGTGGGCCAAGATAGACAGTTGGGCTGACGAAGTTAGGGTACTGTAGTCTGGCCTGCAATGTCGTAGTCTAATCGGGTGTGGTAGTACTGTGTCTCATAGTTTTGTTCCAGATCTCCAAGAAGAAGACTGAGGTGAACCCACCCGATTCGATGGAGTACAAGCAGTGGTGAACACGTCTGTGATGTTCTTCTCCGCGCGTTTCCGGTGCATGATGTACAGAGCGTTTTATTGCGATAAATTGTTTTGATTGGTTGTATCATTGCGATACGTGTTACTTATTTGAATACTTGAATGCTCCTTTCGCTTGCCAGCGAGAGAGAGAGAGGGGGGGGATGAGAGAGAGAAAGAGAGGGATGAGAGAGAGAGAGAGGATGAGAAAGAGATTAGTATAACCTTTCAAAAACGTTCTGTCCTCTATGAGGATCTGAGCATTCGTGAAATAGAATAAACGTGTTGTGAATAATGAATGAGATCACGGGAAAAGTATTTCCTCTTCCTCTATCTT